>OY740795.1:16913548-17321513 GCA_963514005.1 Raja brachyura
AGTATTCATGAGATGAGCAAGCATAGTACGAAAAGATACTTCACACCTTCATCTCAGTTCCCATTGCTTCCCAGAAAGATTGGATCAGCCCTCCAATCTCTATTCTGGCAAAACTCTTGAACCCTCTCCAAAGCTTCCACATCGTTCCTGTAATGGGGCAATCAGAACAGCATACAATACTCTAAATGTGGATGACCAACGTGCTATAAAGCTGCATCATGACCTTTTGGCTCATATAATCAATGAACTGACCAATGAAGGCAAGCATAACATACCCCTTCCGTGAAATCATCAATCCATCAACTAGTATTTATGAGAAGAGCAAGCATAGTACGAAAAGATACTTCACACCTTCATCCCTTCCATTTCCCATTGCTTCCCAGCACTCTTCCATATTGCTCCCAATGCCAAAATCAAATACAAATAGAGTCGGACAGTGGCCGACCATTTATTTTCCCCTAGTCCCATCTACCTGCACTCAGACCATACCCCTCCATTCCCTTCCATATACCTATCCACTTTACTTTTAAATGTTAAAATCGATCCTACCTCCACCACTTCTGCAGGAAGATAATTCCACACTCTCTCTCTCAAAACAAACACATTACTCCAACCTGTAGGCGAGTGCTAAATGCTCCACATTCTCACTGGTGTTAGATTGAGCAGCCAGCAAGCGCACCAGGATCAAGAACACAATCTCTGTTCAGTCCTATAGCTTATCATATTCTTGCCATGGGTGCAGTCCATTTTTGGGCACGTCCTTTTCACCTAGCCTATCCAGGAGAACATTACCCTCACCCATTTCTCCACCCAACACCCCCACCTTCTTGCTTTTTCCTCCCCAAATCTTAATTCACTTTCCCATCCTCTCACCAATGAAACTGCCCTTCTGTAAATTAGAGTTACATTCTTCCAAAGCTCTTGAACCATTACCAAAAGCAACACCCAGCTCAGCTTTGACTACAAAAGCCTCCAAGGAGTTGTTCAGAAAGTTTCATTTCAAACACCATAATTTTAATGCAGCTATCTTCCAACCTGGTTAGTGCAGACAAACAAAGTTTCCACAGAAATCCTTGCTTATTGTTTTTATGTGGTTGAAACTAATGTAAATCAGTGCTATGCCAGTAACACACAAAACAGTTATGTGCACAGAGCAGGTAATGAAAAGATATGTATGAAATGGGACTAGTGCCAGACATGCATCAAGCGTTCCCTCGCATATACAAACCAGCTGTATTCAGTATCAGAAATTATAATTGCTATTAAACATAAAATGCATTTACAGCAATCTATAGTCACTCCCCGCCTCAAATCACAGCAACAAAGTCCTCTCACTGTCACACTCAAATAAAACGACCATCTGCCTTTTACTATAATTCAGAACAATGCTGATATCCGTGATGAAGAAGCAACTTCATTCTGATATGTAAACTACATTAAAGTACATCTGATAATTAGAATAAACAAACTTCATGAATACCACCAGGAATGGATCAAGTTTTGAAAAAGATTTTACCATTATGGAAAGATGCGGCCAATAACTCAATCTGGACTAAATTAAACTCTTCTTTCCATGCCAAAATCACAAACTTTCATGATGTTAATTTACTAAGTGCATTTTCTACCAACAGAAACACAGGTGCTTGAACCAGTTGTGTTTGTGACCTACAATTTGAGTTATATAAAGATAAGGCCAGTAGAGGGCAGTACCTCAGTCATTACAGATTTGAACAGCACAAAAAAAAGACTTCTACATCGAAGACTGTATTGAAGCTGTTTCCTGCACCCTTTGATTTTGTTAACTTTACCACTCATTTCCATCATCCCTCAAATTCGCTTGGACTATCCCTAATACCTCTCTCTCATTTCTCGATCACAGACTGTCAACTAACATCCACGACAAAACCCATCAACACCCATAGCTACCCTCACATTTGACACGGTTCCGCATGGTAAGCTGCTCTGGAAGATTAGATCGCATGGGGATCTAAGGAGAGATAGCGAGGTGGATAGGAAATTGGCTTCTGGAGGACTGTGACTAGTGCTGTGCTTAGGGTTTGGTGCAGAGCCCATTACTGTTTGTCATTTATATCAATGATTTATATGAGAACATACAAGGTATGATTAGCAAGTTTGCAGATTACACTAAAGTAGGTGCCTTTGCAGAAAGTGAAGATGGTTGTCAATAATTGCAGTTGGACCTTGATCACTTGGGTAGGTGGGCTGAGGAATAATTGGTGGAATTTAATACAGTGAAATGTGAGGTGTCATATTTTGGGAATCTAACAAGGGAACAACCTACACAATGAATGGGAGGGTATTGTAAAGCAGAGGGATCTAGGAGAGCAAGTACATACCTCCATGAAAAGGTGTCACAGGTAGATAGGGTAGTCAAAAAGACATTCAGTACATTGGCCTTCAGAGTATTGTATAGAAGTTGGGAACCTGGAGGGGTAAATATGAATTTTTACTCCAAGGATGGTGGGTGCCTTCCTGTTTTTCCTACCAGTGGATAACCTCACATTTATCCACATTAAACTGCATCTGCCCACTCACCCAACCTGTCCAAGTTACCCTGCATTCTCATAACATCCTCCTCACAGTTCACACTGCCACCCAGCTTTGTGTCATCTGCAAATTTGCTAACGTTACTTGTAAATTCCTTCATCTAAATCATTGATGTATATTGTAAATAGCTATTTACAAATCATTGATGTATATTGTAAATAGCTCGGTCCCAGCACCGAGCCCTGTGGTACCCCACTAGTCACTGCCTGCCATTCTGAAAAGGATACGTTAATCCTTACTATTTGTTTCCTGTCTGACAACCCACTTTCTATCCATGTCAGCACTCTACCCATAATACCATGTGCCCTAATTTTTCCCACTAATCTCCTATGTGGGAGCTTATAAATGCTTTCTGAAAGTCCAGGTACACTACATCCACTGGCTCTCCCTTGATAAGTAAACAATGCAGCGTTATGGGAGTTGAACTGGCTGGGCCTATCTTATATAGTCAGCACAAATTCAGCAGGCCAAACGGCCTTCTATGATGTTATAATCATTCTGTGATTCCAGTACAAGTCATGGCATTTTTATCTGATAAATGTCATTGATGAAACACTGATGAGTTGCTGCAGTTGTTAAATACACACAGGAATTGCAGTGAGAGATTTTTTTTTAAATTTAAATTTTTTTTTTATTTAGTCATTAATAGTGTTTACTGAAGACACTCAAGTAATGTTGTGCTGAACCTATTCATAAAAATGGAGTGTGTTCCACTCTTGACATTTGCCTTACACGTAGAAGGTCTTGAGCAGTCAAAAGGGGTATCATTCACTACAGGAAACCCAGCCTCTGCTCAGCTTCTACAGCTTATGGATTTTTGAGGCTGATCTGATTGCATTTCCTATATAACTCCTGGACCCAGGCAATGGTAAAGCCATTGAATGTAAAGAATAGATGATCAACCTTTCTCATGCTCGAGATGATCATCAAGAGTATTTCCATGTCACGTCTCAAAACGGAACAATGATATTCTTACTTGCAGCATCACCACAGATATGCAAACATAGTGCTCTGTAAAACCCATGATAAACAACAAGAAAGTTCAGTACATACAAGTATTTACTGACTCAGTATAAATTTGTATATATAAAAACAAACAAATAAACAAACAATAGTAGTGCAATAGTAGTGCAAAAGACAAAAATAATGCTCCCAAGTCTATGTAGTTTGGAGCTTATTTGGAGGTTGTAGTATTTAATGCTACATTGTTGGCGAGACCAAGCGCAGGCTCAGCGATCGTTTCACAGAACTCCCCTCGGTCCGCCTTAACTGACCTGATCTCCCGGTTGCTCAGCACTTTAACTCCCCCTTCCTTTCCCAATCTGACCCTTCTGTCCTAGGCCTTCTCCATTGTCAGAGTGAGGCCCAGTGTAAATTGGAGGAACAGCACCTCATATTTCGCTTGGGTAATTTACACCCAGCGGTATGAACATTAACTTCTCTAACTTCAAATAACCCTTGCTTTCCCTCTCTCTCCATCCCCTCCCCTTCCCAGTTCTCCAACCAGTCTTACTGTCTCCGACTACATTCTATCTCTGTCTTGCCCACTCCCCTGACATCAGTCTGAAGAAGGGTCTCGACCCGAAACCCACTCCTTCTCTTCAGAGATGCTGCCTGTCCCGCTGAGTTATTTTGTGTATACCTTCGTATTTAATAGCACTGATGGTTGTAGGGAAGAAGTTGCTCCTGAGCTTGGACATTGGAGTTTAAGTTCCTATACCTTCTTCCCAATAGCAGGAGTGAAATGAGAGTGGAGCCCGGCTAGCATGGTCTCTGATGATGCATGCAGGCTGCCTTTTTCGAGCTGCAATTCTTGTAGATACCTTCGATGGTGGAGAGATCAGTACCTGAGTAGACTGGGCAGTGTTCACTTTTTGCAATTCTCTTCGTTCCTAGTCGTTTGAGTTGCTGAACTGGGCTGTGATGCAACCAGGCAATATGCTCTCTACTATACACCTATAGAAGTTTGAGAGAGTATTTGTCGACATACCAAATCTCCCCAATCTTCTCAGGAAGTAGAGTCGTTGATGCAGTTTCTTTGTGATTGTATCAATGTGCTAGGCCCAACCAGCTGCATTATGCTCAAGTTAGGCCTCCTCCAATCTTTCCTCTTCTGAAGCTATCAATATACGAATTTCTACATGCTGCTCGTATGTACACCTGATTACCTCCCCACTTACTGAGCAAGATATTTTCCTGTACATTCCTGCCATAAGCCTTTGTACATAAGGCTCTACAGGGATCAGGAATTCTACTCTGTACTTACTCCTTAGGTGGATCCAAATCCTCAGGACGAGGTTCAAAAAACCGGAGCACTTCCTCGCACTGTGAGATCATGGGTGGCAGTCGCACCAAAGCCTAGAGTGGATCAAATGAAGAGTTATTCACTGCCATATGAACAATGTAATTTCATACAGAGTCACAATAGGATTCACTTCATTACAGTAGGTGTCTAGCGTGGAATAGGCAATTTGGCCCCTCAACTGCATACAGGCTCTGTGCAAGAACAATCCAGATCTCCCACCCTCTCCTCATTGACCTGTAAAATATTTAATTTCCCTCTTGGATGTTTAAATTGGATAGGTCTCCACTACAATTGCTAGGAAACATTCGCAGTGTGAAGACGTTTCTTCCCCACACTTATTTTTCTGCCCTCTTCATTCTGTCCACTCAATCCCTCCGCTAAAATAATTATTACTCGCTATCGTGTCCATATCCAAAAATACTTCAAGCTATCCTTGCAACTACTGTTCAAAGTAGAAAAACTCTAGTTTCTCCTGTCTTTCCACATCCCCATAATGATTCTAGCAACTTTCCTTAAGGCTTCAAATCCAACCCAAAATATGAATTTCAGTATTCGGCAACAACAAAAAATGCTGTTTCAATTTACAATACATAATTTATAGTTGGAATATGATGTAATGTGAACCAAACTGAATTATTTATGCTAACACCAACAATATGGAGTACAGAAATATTGAGGCACAACTCCAACTGGCTACTCAATGCTCTGGTTGTTAAGAGACTTAGTGACATTCTCCTCAATCATTAACCTGTATCTGTCTTGCATTCATTCCAGATCAGTGTAGCACTGTTTTCGCACAAAAGACAGTAAGCAGACTTTCTGCACCATGGTGAACCTGGGTCAATCTTAGACATATTGTCAATGAATGAAGAGAGGGTTGCATTGTCTATCAGTGAAATACCAAGATTGTACAATACTTCTTACTTTAACTTTTGTCCAATGTTAATTACTGTTCAATTTAACTACTCTTGATCGTCACATTTGACGTGTTCTGTGCTTTATCTCATTAATCTGCATTTATTTCTAACTTGAATTACTACAATCACTACTGCAATTGAACTACAACTGCAATCACTGACCCATTAGAATGAAAGAATGGTAAATCGTTCTGAAGGCAAGGCAAGTTTATTTATATAGCACCATTCATACAAGCTGCAATTCATAGTGCTTTACAAAAGAAACAAGAGAATAACATAGTTTAAAACCATTGCAGAACCACAATACAACATAGGACAACAAAATAGCCAATAAGACAATTGCATGAATAGTAAAACAAAATCACTAAAATATTAAAGCGATTTTAAAAGCACATAAAAGGGTTAAGATTAAAAGATTAAGATTAACTGCATGTTGGGTTATGAAAAAGCTACAGTAAACAACAGTGTTTTTAGGCCTGATTTAAATGAGGTTACAGTCTGTGTAGAACCTCAGGTGTTCAGGGAGCTTGTTCCACAGGTGTGGAGCATAGAAACTGAACGCTGCTTCAGCCTTTTTAGTTCTGACCCTGGGAACAGAGTAAACCTGTCCCCGAAGACCTGAGGAGTCTAGGTGCCTCATATACAACAAGTAGGTCAGAGATGTATTTTGGACCCAGACCATTCAGTGCCTTGTAAGCCAGTAACATAATTTTAAAATCTATCCTTTTACACACAGGGAGCCAGTGCAAAGATTTAAGGACAGGTGTAATGTGGTCCATTTTCTTGGTGTTGGTTAAGACTCTGGCAGCGGCATTCTGGATAAGCTGCAGTTGTTTAATTGATTTTTTACTGAGACCTGTAAAGATACTATTACAATAATCTAACCTACTGAAGATATATGCATGAACAAGTTTTTCAGTGTCTTCTTTGGACAGAAATCCCTTGATTCTTTCAATGTTTTTTAGACGGTAGTAGGCAGATTTGGTAATGGTCTTTATATGGCTGTTAAAATTCAAATCCGAGTCTGTGGTTTTCAGTGCAATTGAGTCAAGTTGAGCACTTATCTCTAGCCTTATTTTTTTGGGGCCAAGGACAATAATTTCTGTCTTATTTGCATTGAGCTGGAGGAAATTCTGGTTCATCCACTCGTTAATTTGTTTGACACACTGACTCAGTGAGTGTAGGGGACTATGGTCATGCAGTGGCACTGCGATATAAAGTTGTGTGTCATCAGCATAAGTATGGTAGGATATGTTAAAATACTCTATGATCTGAGCTAGGGGGAGCATGTAAATATTAAACAAGATGGGTCCAAGAATGGAGCCCTGGGGAACCCCGCATGTGAGTTTTGTATGTTCTGATTCATAATTACCAAGGGAAACAAAATAATCCCGATCTTTCAAGTAGGATTTGAACCAGTCCAGCACAGAACCAGAGAGTCCTACCCACTTCTCCAGTCTGTCAAGTAGTATGTTATGGTCCACCGTATCAAAAGCAGCACTGAGATCTAGAAGTACCAAAACTGAAGCTTTTGATGCATCACTGTTTAGATGTATGTCGTTTAGGACCTTAGTAAGTGCAGTCTCAGTGCTGTGATGTGGCCGAAATCCCGACTGGAAAACATTAAAAATATTGTTTTGGATCATAAAGCTGTAAATTTGTTTATAAACTACCCTTTCAATGATCTTTGCCAGAAATGCTAAATTAGATATGGGCCTGTAGATGCTCATAGCTGAGGCATCCAGATTAGGCTTCTTCAATAGGGGCTTGATCACTGCAGTTTTTAAGGCTTTGGGAAAATGCCCCAATTGAAGGGAAGAGTTTACTATGTTCAGCACTTCTGGTGCAACACTGTTAAAAATAGTTTTAAAGAAGCTTGTGGGCATCAGATCAAGACAGCAGGTAGTGGACTTTAGCTGTTGAACAATTTCAGTCAGGGATGCACAGTCTAAAAGTTCAAAATGTTGTAGATTCATTAGTGAATCTGGAGGCATAAGTGACAAAGCCATGTTCCCTGCGGTGGTGCTACACATTGTTTGTCTTATCTTCAGAATTTTATCAGTGAAGAAATCTGCAAAGTCATTACACGACTTGCTGGACAGGAGCTCAGGAGGGAGTGATGACGAGGGGTTTGTCAGTCTATCGACAACGGCAAATAATGTGCGGGAATTATTATTTTTGTTGATAACCTCTGAGAAAAAGGACTGCCTTGCCCCTTTCAATTCCTGATTATAGATACGGAGGCTGTCTTTGTAGATGTCGTAGTGGACCTGTAGTTTGGTTTTTCGCCACCTACGTTCAGCCTGTCTACACTTTGTTCTTTGGGATCTCACTGCTGTGGCATTTCTCCATGGTGACTTTTTCCTTCCAGATAAAACCTTGGTCTTTAGTGGTGCAATAGCATCAATAAGAGTCGTAACATTGGAGCTGAAACCATCCACAAGGTCATCGACAGAGGCCGAGGGCAGAGTTGGTGATGGTGTAAAGGCCTGAGTGAACAATGCGCCGGTGTTTTCATTGATACAACGCCTTTTGATCACCTCTGGTTCTTTTCTGATACTGCTAGCACAGGTTGTCAGTTAAAAAATACACAGTGGTGAAAGAGCAACATCAGTCACCATAACATCAGAAAGAAGAAGGGTCTCGACCCGAAACGTCACCCATTTCTTTCCTCCAGAGATGTTGCGTGTCCCGCTGAGTTATTCCAGCATTTTGCGTCTAACTTCGATTTAAACCATCATCTGCAGTTCTTTCCTTGGTAGTGTAAATGGTTACATTATTCGGTAATGGTTACACTACCGAGGGAGTACTGCTCAGAGTTCAAGTCACCGCATTACATTTTAGAAAATCTAGGTATTAGCTTTATATATAGTAATCAGGGATGGCAAGAGACAATACCAGACCAAACTGGAGTCACCACATAAATACCTGTCAATTGAGCCAAGCTTGTCTGCTATAATGGATTACAAAGTAAAGTCGAGTAGAATCACTACCAACAATGCATTCCACCCGGAACACATCACATTCTATGGTCATTTTGAACAGAAGGTTAGCAGAATGACGTTACCCACCCTTGGATGCTATTGTACCCATGGTCACTGTTGCACATGTCAGATTGGCCTCACTGACAGTGAACTTGCAGGAAGTGACTGGCCCTGAAGAAACTAAACATAGATGGGCTGGTGAGTACGTTTGCTGATAACACCAACATTGAAGGAGTTGCAGACAGTGATGAATGTTGTCAGATGATACAGCTTTCCTTTACCCGAGTAGATTGATCCTGCACGCGTGTACAATTCAAATCTAATCAGGAATCAAAGTAGCTTCAGGTTCTGCTCTATGATTAAGCACCTATTAGTTTTCAAGCTTGTATTTTTTTAGTTCCTTTTCAGAATAATAAGGTTCTACAGGGACATGCAAATGGCCAGAAATACTGAGGTGGTCCTGAAGGTCACAATGCCATAATTGACTCAAACTGCAAGAAAAGATTTTAACATTACAAAATTTGCAAATGCCGGTGTGCATTATTTTCTTACCCTGCAATATTCATCAATGGGTCTCAGTCTCTTCATGGCTACATCTCTCACATGGCTTCTTCTAAAAAGAATTTTTCCTGCAGTTCAAAGCAAATAAATGCCCATCATGTCAACAAATTAATCTCAACATACTGAAATTATAAATCTTGCTTTAGTTAACATTCAGTAATACTTTTCCAACATATGCATGCCCATTTTAAACCAGTTTAAGAAAAGTTTCTAACGAAAGTAGAAACCCTTCAACCTGTTCAAAAGTATATAGAAAATGTTCAAGAACAGAGGATTTGGCCTTTTGCTGTCCTTTTCAAAAGTATCTCAACATCCAGTCAATTATCCAAGTAACATGTGGCATTATGCTCAAAGATAAAACACTGCCAGGTAAAATAAAACATTGGAGCAGTGCACAGCATCCTGATATGCAGCAGAATCTTGCCTCAAAATGATGACACACATTCATGGACACTGCTTGACCCATTGAGGTCTTTCAGAGTTTGGTTCATTTACAGCACTGCATGGAATGTACAGTATCCTCTGGTACACACCACTGTTATATTAACGGGAAGGACAACAACGGTCCAACCGGTGGTATAGTTCTGGAGGCCTAGAGCATCACCAAACCACAATGTGATGGGGTACTCTTTCAAAAATTAAAAAATCTGCAGATGCTGGAAATCAAAGAAAAACAAACACTGGAAACACTCAGGTCATGCTGCATCTGTGGAAAGAGAAACGTTCAATATTTCAGTTATGTAATTATTTAGAATATTAACCAAGAAATTGCAATTCATTGTGTTCAATTAGTTTGGAAAATGTTGAAATTAAAACGGTGGTGGTGCTGACTCGAACGGCTGAATGGCCTACTCCTGCACCTATTTTCTACACAGGTTTCAACAGGCTGGAAAACAAGTTATTGCGGTGATGAAATCCCCAAATATACAAAACCACCTGTGAGTTTCAGGGGGGCCACAAAATTATACAGAGGGGCTTTTACCTCGACTGGGGCGCCTTTGGGTTATCTGCAGTAAGGAACTAAATAATTGTGAAACAAACATCTAAAAAAGCTAACATTAAAAATAAAACTACAAGCTTAAAGGAATGTAAAAATCAATTGAGGCCATTTAGATCCATTCAACATCAGCTCAGATGGAAACAAATATCCACAATGAGATTTTGTGGATGTCAAAAATAGATCATGTCACATCGTTAAGCCCATAATATTGAAATAACATGGAGAACAGCAGGATATACAGACAAACTAAAGGAACATTTCAGACCACAGCCATAAATATATCACCTCTATTAGCACCACTTCTCCTTCCCCTCCACTCTCTCCCTCACCCCCTTAAAGCAGGAGAAGGTCCAAGGGATTGAAAATCCAAAAGTCTACAACTACAGATGTCTAGTAGTCAGGAGAATTACACAGACTGAGGATGCTTTGGATTGAGAAGTGCAGATAAAGTATTTCTTTTTGAAGAAAGATAGAATATGCAAGTAAAACCAAACTATTGGAAACACAGCACGTCCAGCAGCATCAATGGGAAGCGAAGATAAAAAAGTTTCAGGTCTGAAATTTCAGCAATTGAAAACTGGCATTGGCAGGATGACACCGATTGGATGACAGAGACGTCTGTCAGCAGGCAGGGTTACACAAAAAGCTGGAGAAACTCAGCGGGTGCAGCAGCATCTAAGGAGCGAAGGAAATAGGCGACGTTTCGGGTCGAGACCCTTCTTCAGACTGGTCAGGGATCAAGGAAACGAGAGATATAAACAGTGATGTGGAGAGATAAAGAACAATGAATGAAAGATATGCAAAAAAGTATTGATGATAAAGGAAACAGGCCATTGTAAGCTGTTTGTGGTGTGAAAATGAGAAGCTAGTGCGACTGGGGTTTGGGGGGGGGAGATGGAGAAGGAATGTCAGGGCCCGAGGGCTGAGGGAGAGGTGGGGAGGGGACAGTCTGGGTTAACAGAATTGAGAAAATTCAATGTCTAAGCCCAGAGGATGCAGACTCCCCAAGCGGAATATGAGGTGCTGTTCCTCCAACTTGCGGTGTTGCTCACTCTGGCCGTGGAGGAGGCCCAGAACCGAGAGGTCGGATACGGAATGGGAGGGGGAGTTGAAGTGCTGAGCCACCGGGTTGGTTATTGCGGACCGAGCAGAGGTGTTCGGCGAAACGATCACCCAGCCTCCGCTTGGTCTCACCGGTGTAGATCAGCTGGCATCTGGAGCAACGGATGCAGTAGATGAGGTTGGGGGAGGTGCAGGTGAACCTCTGTCGGACTTGGAATGACTGCTTGGGTCCCTGAAAGGAGTGGATGGGGGAGGTGAAGGGACAAGTGTAGCATTTCTTGCGGTTGCAAGGGAAACTGCCCGGCGAAGGAGTGGAGCGGGAGGGAAGGGAAGAATTGACACTCTGTCAGCAGGCAATTGGGGGGGGGGAAGAGACATGATGATTCAGCGCGATGATTGGAGGAGGGAGGAGTCGGTCAGAGGGGGTGGGACTGAGGATAGAGCACGGTGATTAAAGGAGGGAGACATCGTGGTGGAGCAAAGATCGTAGCGTGGAGCTTGAATCGGCCCATTCGGGGGGTTTTTCCATCGCCCGATGCAGCATAAAATCGGCCGCGGAATCGTCCACCACCCCGCAATCAAATTGCTGCGTCGAGGCTCCCAATGTTGAAGCCCCTGCAGGGGGAAGGAAGATCCCGTGGCCAGTTTTAAGCCGCGCCACGGAACGAGCCGATTTAAGCCCCACGATTCGGGGCGGACAAAGCTGCTGTTGCTGGAGTTCAGAGTCGGTCACCAACCGGGTCAGCTCCTGATATTACTGTCCACAGGGCCCACATCTGAAGGCTCCGATGGTGTGTGTGTGTATAAAATACTACCCCCCCCCCCCCCCCCGTTGATGAGGATGCTCCCAGAGATGATGTGGGGGGGGGGGGAGCGGGGAGCTTAGCGGAAGAGCCTAGCATCAGAGGTCACAGCCTCAGAATAAATGAATGTACCTTTAGTATGGAGAATCTGTGGAATTCATTTCCAAAGATCTCTGTGAAGGACACTGGTTATTTTTAAAGCAGAGATTGGTAGGTTCGTGATTTGGAAGGGCGTCAAAGATTACAGAGAGAAGACAGGAAAATGGGGTTGCAAGGGATAAATAGATCAGTCATGACTGAATGGCAGAGCAGACTTCAGGGACTGAATGGCCAAATTCTACCCCAATGTCTTACGGAGCTGATGGCACATAGAAACACATGGATGAATAATACTCACCAAATACTGACAGAGAAACGTCAGCTAGCATCAAAGCAATGGCCCAGAAGGCACAGCAATGCGTCTACTTCCTTAGAAGGCTTAGGAACAACCCTCACCAACCTCTGCAGACACCCCATAAAGAGCGTTTTATTAGGATGCATCACAGCATGATTTCGGAACAGCTCCGTCCAAGACTGCAGAATTGTGGACGTAGCCCAAACTATTACACAAACCAACCTCCCTTCCATGGGCTTCATCTACACTTCATGCTGCCTCAGCAAAACTAACAGCATAATCAGGAAACAGTCTCACTGGTTATTTGAAGCTACCCTTCACCCATCTCCCATCAGGCAAGGGGTGCAGAGGTTTGAAAACACGTACTTCCAGATTGATGGACATTTTATGACAAGCTGGTATCAGGCAACTGACCTGCCCTCTCATCCACTGGAGTGCAGTCCTGACCCTGTTCCTCTCATTGGAGATAAACTCTCTTTTATCTAACTTTATCTTGCACTAAATGTTATAGTCTTTATCCTGTATCTGCACACAGTGGACTGCTTGATTGTAATCACCTATAGTCTTTTCTTGGATGGAGACACGGAACAAAATGCTTTTCATTGTACCTCTGCACACGTGACAATAATAAACTAAAATTGTTCTTGAATAAAAGTTATACTTGTGGTAGGAATATAATGAAGGATTGGCAGATTTATTCTAGATTTCTGAGAAAGGCAAAGTTTAAAGGAGATGTGCAGGGCAAGTTTTTTTTACAGAGCCTGGTGGATGCCTGGAACCCACTGCCAAGGGTAATGGTGGAAGAAAATGCAATGGTGAAATTTAAGAGGCATTTGGATAGGTGCATGGATATGCTGGGAATGTACGGATATGGGTCACATGCAGGCAGGCGAGATTATGCAGGGAAGTTTGCTAGTGCTTCTTGGGAGGGTTAAAACTAGAGACGCAGGGGGTGGAACCTTAACAGGTCAGAAATTGGAAGGAGAGATGGGAAGGCAGAGGATTGGACCAGTAATTCTCAAAGGAGAGACAGGCATGGAGAGGTGAAGGAATATGGTAATGTTGATGGTCTGAAGTGTGTTTCTTTCAATTCAATAAGTACTGTGGAGAAAGCAGATGAACTTACAAACCATGGTCAGTGCTTAGGACTATGATGTTGTGGCCATTATGGAAACATGGTTGCAAGAGGGACACGACTGGTAGCTCAATGTTCCACGGTTTCAAAGTCTCTGATGTGATTGAGTGGGAGGTAAACGAGGCAAAGGAGTTGTGCTACTAATCAGGGAGACCGTCACGGTGGCACTCAGAGAGGACATACTGGTTGGTTTGTCCACTGAAGTGATATGCGTAGAGCTATGTATGCAAGGTTTGCAAGCATTTTAGAACCAATAGACACACTTTTTGCAAGCATTTTAGAACCAATAGACACTTTTTGCAAGCATTTTAGAACCAATAGAGACACTTTTTGCAAGCATTTTAGAACAAATAGACCCTTTTTGCAACCATTTTAGAACCAAAAAATACACTTTTTGCAACTATTTTAGAACCAATAGACATTTTTGCAACCTTTTTAGAACAACATTAAGGGCACTCACAGTTGAGTAGACATGTGTTCAGTGCTATTCAGAGCTCAGAGAGACTGAGTGAGGCACACCACTGGCTTCCTCCATCTTGCAGAGGCTGAGTGAGGGACACCACTTCCTGGTATTATAGTCCCTCCCCCTCCCTCCAGCAGGGACAGCAGAGAGAATGGGGAATATTTAAAAAACAGTACTATCTCTCTGATTTTTCATCGATGGAAAAAATCCTCTGGCCCTGGAAGGCGGAGGAGGGCTCTGAGCGAGGTGGCCAAAAATGACGGCCGTAGGTGGCGGCATTCTCTCGGAAATCACAGCACAGCGAGCCAAAAGCGGTCAAGATCAGACTTTTAGTAATATAGATGGTTCATAAGTGATAGGAGTCGAATTAGGTCATTCGGCCCATCAAGTGCCATTCATTCATGGCTGATCTGGCAGCACGTTGCATGCACCCACCACCCTCTGTGGTTCCAATCACTCCATTACAGGAAGGTTGTGTACGCTTTGGAAAAGGTGCACAGGAGGTTTACCAGAATGAGGCCTGGATTAGAGTGTAATTACCTAAAGGGAGAGGTTGGACAGTCTTAGATAGTTTTCTCTGGAACACCGGAGGTTGCTGTGAAATCTGACATGAGTATATAAACTACTAAAAGGAATAGATAGGATGGACAGTCAGAACTTTTTCTCAGGGATGGAAAAATCAAATACAGGTGGGTACAGCGTTAAGTTGAGGGAGACATAGTTTAAAGGAGATGTGCAGGGCAACTTTTTCTTTTAATTTAGAGGGTGGTGGGTGCCTGGAACTTGCTGCCAGGGTCGTGGTTGAGACAAATATGATAGTGCATTAAAGAGACTTTTGGATAGGCATATGGATATACAGGAAATGGAGGGATATGGATTTTGTGCAAGTAGATAAAGGGAGGCCCCTTGGCATCATGTTTGGCGCAGGCACTGTGGTCCAAGAGGCCTGTTCTTGTGCTGTACTTTTCTATGTTTTATTAGTTTATCTTGGCATCATGTTTGATGGGCCTAGTCCTGAGCTGTATGTTTTATGTTGTAATTCAAAGGGGAGGGGGTGGATATTTTATAAAGAGAGATTTAGCAGCTTCGACTTCTACTCTCTGGAGCTGAGAAAAATGACTTTTATCGTAGAAAGTGCAATACAGCAATAGGCCCATTTGCCCACCATCTCTGTGACAAACATGATGCCAAGATGAATTATTGTCATCTGCCTCTACATAATCTATTTCTCTCCATTCATTGCATAGCCATGTGCCTATCCAAAAGCCTCCTACCTGTTTCCACCACCACCACTAGCAGTGCAATCCAGGCACCCAGCATTATTCGTGTAAAGTAACTTTCCCTGCACGTCTTCTTTAATCTTTGCTCCTCTCACCTCAAAGCTCTATCCCCCAATCTATGATATTTCCAACCTCGGGGAAAGGCTGACTGTCTAGACTGATTGTAGGACAAATAGAGTTATGGGAAAAGAGTTATGTGGTAGGACAAAGCTGGCCAAGTGATAGGTGGATACAGGCTTGGGGAAGTTTAATTGGCAGATAAGGTGGACATAGGCAAGTTGACGAAGATATTATAACAATATTTAAAAGACATTTGATTGGGTAAATGGATCGGAAAAGTTTAGCGGGATAATGGCTAAAAGTGGGCAGGTGTGACTAATGTTCATGGGGCATCTGAGTCAGCATGGGTAAGTTAGGCCGAAGGGCCCCGTTTCTTAGCTTTACGACTCCATTATGGAAAAAGTGTTACATTTTCAGTTTGTAGAACCTTGGCCAGACCATTTATGGAACTGATGGGCAATGCCCGGGAACTATACTCTGCACTCTGTATCTTCCCCTTTATCTATTGTACTCACGTTTTACATGATTGTATTCATATATAGGTATGTTTAGATCACATACAAAACAAAGCTTTTCACTGTACCTCAGTACACATGACAATAACAAATCCAAACCTAATCTTTTGCCTTACCATGGCAAAACATGGGCAGGTGGGACGTGTACGTGTACACTTGGTCAGCATGTGAAAGTTGGGCTGAAGGGCCTTTTTCCATGTTATATGACTCAATGACTATGACTCGAGACTGATGTCGGGTCTTTGGCCTGAAATGTTATCCATGCTTCTATTTCCTCAAGTTCTGTCTGACCTTCCAGTACATTCTATTTTGATTTCAGATTTCCAGGTTCTGCAGTTTTTAGCAAATATTCAGTTGGAATCACTCAGCTGGCAAATGCGTTACAGAGCTAGCGAGTTTAATATTGTTCACAGGGCAGCAACTGAACATTACCAGCCGGAAATTAGTCTTGCCTCAATCCAGAAATAGAATAACTGGTTAAATCATGCGATTCATAGTTTTTTTCAGTTTCCAAGGAACCATTGATGTCTTCAACGGGAGCTCCAGTCACGCAGAGATGTTGTGGCCTGATGTGACCTAAATATACACAGCTACACTTGATGCTTAACCATTTGACGGTGTTCTCTTTATGCTACAGCATCTGCCAGAGTTAGGTACATGCAACAATAATAAATTAAAATAAACTAGGAACCAAAGAAGGTTCATCATTCTGGGCAGATTGCCTTGTAGTTCACCAGAGTAATAGCTGGGAGAAATGTTCTCAAAAAAGTAACAGAGATTTGCAAGGCGAAGTCCTCGAAAACAAAACAGCTTTTGCCAAAGTGTGGATATTTAATGGCAGTATTAAAGTGACGCTGACATGTCTTCAGGACAGCAATATGGTGCAGATAATAGAGATGTTGCTTCTACTCCAAAAATCCAAAATCTTTCAATCAAATCTTTCAATTCAACCGAACATGGAGCAGTGTTAAACTAATCTCCTCTGCCTGCAGGTAATCCATATCACTCCATTCTCTGCATATTCATGCATCTATCTAAAAACCTCTTATACACCACTATCATATCTGCTGCCACCATCACCATTCCAGACACCCATCATTCTGTTAGAAACTTACCCCACACATCCCCTCAAACTTTTCCCTCTCATCTTAAAGCTATGCCCTCTCTTATTTGATATTTAAAGTCAATTCTGCTTATTTGTCATATGTATCGGCATTGGAACAACAAATTTCCTTCGTGCTACAGCTTATTGGCCCATGACTGCAATAATGCAGATAAATAAATCATAACTGATATAAAATAATCCGTAAGGCTACGGAACTATAAAAGAGTGTTATGTCAAAGTTCTTAGTGCAATTAACGACAATGTGTTCCTAGGCCTTTTGCTTTGCTGAAACAGACCATAATGCAACTAGTCAGTAGGTGCTAGGAAAAATGTTCTGACTGTCTACCCTATCGATGCCTCTCATAATTTCATATACTTCTATCAGATCACCCACTCAGACTCCAGCGATCCAGAGAAAACAATGCAAGTCTGTTCAATCTCTCCTTATAGACAATACCCTCTAAAGCAGGCAGCATCCTGGTAAAGCTCTTCTGCACCCTCTCCATAGCCTCCACAAACATCCTGTAACAGGACAACCAGAACTCCGCACAATACTCCCAAAAGCAGCTGAACCAAATATTTATAAAACAGCAAACATGACTTTCTGAGTCTTATAATGCCCTGGCCAATGAATGCAAAGCATATTGTATGCCTTATTTGCACCCTATCTACTTGTATCCCACTTTCAGCAAGCTATGATACCCAAGATCTTCCTGCACATCCTTATTGTTAAGAGCCTTGTCATTATCTGTATACTTTATTATTACATGTGACCTCCCAAAGTTGAACACCTCACTTTTCCGAGATTGAGCTCCATCTGCCATTTCTCCGCCATACCTATAACTACTCTATAATCTACTGTATCCTTTGACAACCGTTTCACATCCACAACTCCATCAATCTTTGAGCTGTCTGCAAACTTATTAACCAGCCATGTACATTTTTGTCCAAGTCATCTATGTCACAGAGGTCCTAACACTGATTCTTACACAACACCACTGGTCACAGATGTCCAGGCAGAATAGACATTCTATCATTTATGCCCATCAACTCTGCCCCTATATTCCTACGACCTACCTTACATTTGGAGCAGTTAATAGCAACCAGTCAACTGATCAACTACTCTACTTCAGGAAGTAGAGTAAACAGGTGCATCAAGGGATAGTCACTCATTAACAAGCACACTCTCGATAGGCGGCAGCAAAGATCAGGATTGATCACCGGTTCCTGGAGTTTAGAGGCAGCAACTGCTGCACCTTCTGCCATCCAAATACAAGAGGTGAGAATGATAAATTTGGGAATTGAATTTAAATGAATGTGATACATAAGCAGCACACACATATCAAAATATTTTGTTAAAGAAGGAACTGCAACTGCAGTTCTATCAGAACTATCAAAGTATTTTGTAATTCTTAAATACATCGCGGACAAAAGCCTTAAAAGAGAAGATGATTCACCCATTCATTTATTAAAGTAGTTAAGATAAGAAAGAAGTCTTATAACTGGCCTCAGAATAGGAAAAAAAAGATAATCTTATAGTTGATTCCAGGAAGTAAATGAAACATGAACTGGCAAGAAATATTAAAATTTGACTGTCAAAGTTTCCAAATTTAAAATGGCAGAGTGTACCAAATGTAAATGTTGGTCCCTTAGCAGCCACAACAATGGAGTTAATAATGGGGAACAAAATAACAAGGGTGTTTACAAATCTTTGGTATCTGTCCTTATGGTGGAAGATACCAACAACAAACCAAAAATAGCAACTATCACTGGATAAAAGACAGGGTAATGTAATGTTGTGGTCAGTTACCTCCATAAGTCTGTATTATTGATCAGAATCAGAGTGTTTAAATCTCACCACAGAAATTGAACATATAATTTCATGAGATTAAATCTGGAAGGAAAAAAATATTATCAGCAACAATCACCATTACACCACCAGATTGTCTCAAACTCACCATCTGCTTCCCTAACGTTCTTCTGTACAAGAATAGTAAGATTAAACGAGAACTTACCAGTTTGAAGTTTGATCTTTATTTTATGAGGTGTTACGATGAGGGATTACGTGAAGACCCCGCCAGCACGCATGCGCGACATTCTTCAAAGCAGTGGTGTGAAATCACAGAACAAACAGTCACAATGACTGACATAGTAAGAGAAAAAGAGAACTTTCATACCAGGTGATCTTTATAATAGAGGGTCGGGAGCGGAGGGCACGTAATCCCTCATCGTAACACCTCATAAAATAAAGATCAAACTTCAAACTGTTAAGTTCTCGTTTAATCTTACTATTTTACTTCGGAGTCACGTGAGTGACTACGTGAAGATTTCAAAGCTCTGTGATTTCATGCCCTGGAAGCTCCATGCTCACACACCGCTAAAGCTGGGATAAGAGGATGGACGTGATTCAGACAAGACACTGGCTGAAAAACAAAACAGGTATTTATTCATACCAAACACAATATTGTGTCCCATAAGGGTTATTTATCTGGCAGCACTTAAAATCCTCCCTGCATAATTGCCAGGGGAGATCACGGGTTTGTTGTAAAAGCGGTGGAAGGTTCTCTCATTGTTCCAACCCGCTGTGGCCAGGATGTGATCCAGTGGTACCTCCATCCTTCTAGCCGCCGAGGTGGATGCTGCTCTGGTGGAGTGAGATTTATACACATTAGTATCCACCCCCGCCGCATCCAGAACCACCCTTAACCATCTGGAAATGGTTTGCACCGTGACCCTGTGATGAGGCTTCTTGTGACTGACAAGCAAAGCTGTTTCCGTGCCTCTTAGATCTTTAGTGACTGAAATGTATCGCAGAATCAATGTAACGATACAAAGACGGGTGTCCGCTGGGTAAGCCAGGAACTCCAACGTATGTCAAGACACTCCGGGTCGATCTTGCTTCAATAGTCCCTGCACCTGGAATGTGATCTTCCCACTGGTAATTGCCATGGCATCCAGACTGAGTTTGTGCAGGGACTGGACCCGTTGCGCCGTGATCAGTGCCATAATCATGACCATTTTGTAGGTTAATTTGGCCAAAGGGAGTCCCGTGTTCGGTGTCCATCCTCTCAGCATCGTCAATACCGTGCTGATGTCCCAGGTATGGCTATATCTGGGCCTGGGGGGATTGGAATTAAATATTCCCCTCATAAATTTGGATACTAGGGGATGTGACCCAATTCCCAATTGGTCACTCCCCTTGCCCAAGTAAGACGATAGGGCACTCCTGGCACAGTTAATGGCGCTGTAGCTTAGACCCTCATCGTAATGAAGGGTAGCCAGAAACTCCAGCACTTCCGTGATGGTGGCGGTTTCGTATGTTGTTTTGGTAGTCACGCAGAATCCTTCCCATTTCCTGATGTAGGTCAGGTACTGCTTCCTTGTGGACTCTCTGCAGGCTGCCGTGATGGTATCAATGGTCCTGTTGGAGAGTCCGAATCCATGAAGTGGCCGTTTTAAAATCTGCAAATCAATAATCCCATGCGGTCATGACATGGATGACATTCTCCTGTAACAGGATGAACAAGCAGGCTAGGTCTTTTATTCACCCTGATACAGGGTTCTGTGGCCATCTTCTGTACCAGAGGGAACCATGGTTGAGTAGGCCAGTCGGGCACTACCAAGATACCCGATGCGGAGTCTTGCTTGATTTTTTGCAAGACCCGACTGATGAGGCAGAAAGGGGGGAAAGCGTAGCAAAATAAATCCCCCCAGTGTAGCGAGAAAGCATCCATCGCTACTGCCCCCGGGTCTGGTTCCCAAGCAACATACGTTGGTAGTTGGTGATTTAGCCTGGACGCGAAAAGGTCGATATCTGGTGTCCCATAACGTTCTACAATATCTGCGAACACATTCCGATCCAACATCCATTCTATGTTGTCGTTGAATTTCCGTGACCTGGTGTCTGCCACTGTGTTTAGTTTACCTGGAAGGTAAGTTGCGGAGATCCAAATTTCTCTTTGCAGACACCAGTGCCAGATATTGTTGGCCAATTCATCACACGATATCGACTTTACACCGCCCATGTGGTTAATATAGGCTACCACCGTGGTGTTGTCAATCTGTATTCTGACATGAACTTTGTGCATGTTAGTGCAGTATGCCTTAAGGCCGTGAAATGCTGCCAGCATTTCTGAATAGTTAATCCCTAAGTTTTTAAATAGGGTTAACTCTGGTGCACTCCATCTACCTCCACAGCTAGAGGTAGTGTTAGTAGCTCCCCACCCTATGGCACTGGCATCCGTTTGTAAGGTGATCGAGGGGTTGGTGATAGTAATGGGTTTGGAACAATTTTGGGCATTACCCATCCACCAATATAATTCGGCTTTTGCCTTTCCTGGAATTTTCATGGGCCTATCAAAATGGCCAGCATGATTTTTGAGCGCTGTAATTTTGGCTCTTTGTAAGTTTTGGTAATGTAAGGGCCCATGTTGTGCTGCAGGAAATGCAGCTACTATCTTCCCAATCACCCTGGCCACCTGCCGAATGGATGGGACCTTAATGCCAATGAGGCTCCTGCAAGCCTCTATCAGGTCTTCCACCTTGCTTGGTGGTAACGTGACAGACATTTGCACTGAGTCAATAATGAACCCCAAATATTTCATGGTGGTAGAGGGTTCCAATATTGATTTATCTGGATGTATCGTAAACCCCAGTTTCTGAAAAAGATGTTTCGTGGCTGTGACTGCCAAAGTAGCCATTTCCAAATTCTCCCCCACTATGAGGATGTCATCAAGATAGGCCATAACAGTATGATTCTGTTTCCTTAAATAGGCCAAAGCTGGTTTCAATATCTTGGTAAACAATCTGGGTGCTGACGATAGCCCATTAGGCAAAGCTTTATATTGCCATAATTGTCCCATCCAGATAAATTTTAAGTATTTCCTATGATCCTTGTGTATGGGTACTGAATAGTATGCATCTTTGAGGTCAACGCATGCCATGTAGTACCCATTGGCTATAAGCTGTATAGCAGTGTCGAAGGTGTCCATTTTAAAATGAATATACTGGACAGAAGTATTCAGGTCGGTCAAATCTATGATGATGCGGCAACCGCCATCTTTTTTGTTTTTAGTGAATATATTAGACACGAACTCCTGAGGTTCTTTAATGGCCTTCTCAATTACCCCTTTTCCTCTCAACCTCTGTAGTTCAGCATGCCCTGCTGCCTTATCTCTATGAGAAAGGACGAATTTCCGACTAGGTGTATGCTGTACCGGGGTAGGGAGTTCGTGAATAAATTCAATTTTGTAGCCCTGAATACTCCTGAGTATATAAGGATCAGAGGTAAAAGTGAGCCAATTCTCGAGGAACATGTGCAACCTGCCCCCTATGCAAAGTGAATTTGGGCCAGTAGTGTTCCTGGGGATCCCAGACCCACCTACCTCCATGGTTACTGCCGGTGTGGTGGTTTCTGGCCTTGCTTCCTCGGCTGGTTGTAGGTGTTCTGGGAGTGGCGCATCTTCCAAGGAGGCCGGCCTGGGCCTTGGCCTAAAAAAGACCGCTGAGCAGGTATGCCGGCCTTCGAGCTTTCACCACCGGCAGACCTGTTAGGGTAACTCTGCCCGGTGGGTGCGTAGGGGTGCGTTCTGTGTGGGTGATGAGGCTTAGTGTACCCAGGTACTTTAATAAGGCCCAAAGCCTTAGCCTCCTCGTCCAGATCTTTAACCTGTTTGGGGAGATCTTCCCCGAATAGCAGGCTTGGAGGCTGCGTCTTCCCAGGCTTACACAACCCCGCGAACTTGGGGTTAAGCGCCGGCTTTATATTGCTTTTCCTGAAATTATTTATTTCATACTGTGTGTTGCACAGTAAGGCCAAAGCATCTTGTAGTTCTTCCGGCATATCCACTCCCACTGCTGTTCTGGCTACTGCAGTAATCCCAGCGGTTAGGAGCTTCAGGATCTTCTGAAGTTTCATCTCCTGCCCTCTACTCGAGGGGCTCATGTTTCCCCATATCGGGTTGTTTACCGCGGGTACATTTAATGACTTGCAGTTTTCCGGCGCCATGTATTTGTCTGCTGTGGCATTGATGGCCTGTTCCTGAAGTTGGTTAGTGGCCATATAATCAATGCTGGCAGCCAGCTTGGGGTGGATGGGTAGGCCCTTCTGGTTGGGCATGGCATGTTTGCTCACCACATCCATATAATCTTCACACACCCCTGACGCTGCAGGTGCTTCAGCCAACTCCCCTTCTTCTGGGTCAGCCCAGTTCTGACCCTCAATGCTCCCCTGTATAGAAGGGGATACATTTGGCAGTCCTCTAAGGGAACTTGCCGTGGGCCTACTAGGGGTCCCACTGTGATCCTGCCCCTGCTTAAGCAGGTCACGTTGGAGCAGCTGCTCCATCATCCTCTCAATGCGGTCAAGGCGACCTCCGTCGCTGCCTGCGAGCGGGGTGCCCTCGGGACCGGACTCCGCTGAGTCGGCCCCGGCCGACTTCCGGGTAGTTTTCCCCGACCGTGGCGTACCAACGGTCTCAAAGTCCGAAAAGTCGGGAGCTGCAGGTAGAACCTGTAGCTCTGGAGAGGCGGTTCTCCGTTGGCTGCTGTCCTTAGCCGCTGATTTGCCCGCCGCTCTCTTAGATTTTCTCCCTTCCATACTGGTCGACTCACTCCTTCGGTGAGACTTACCTGGCGTGAGCTTTTTAAACTCACGCTGGAGGAGCCCCGCTCCTCCCGACCGTCGCTTCCGCATGCGTACGACGATATGTCGCGCATGCGTGCTGGCGGGGTCTTCACGTAGTCACTCACGTGACTCCGAAGTAAAATGACAGATTTCCTTTTCATTCTATCTTGCCCCCTGATACCAAATTCACAATAGCTTTGCATGCTATTCAGCTAGAGCAATGTACGGTTTAACCAGTAACTGTCCACATCCTCCAAATTAAAATTTAGCAGAGAAAAGTCAATAAAGGGAACCAAGCATTGCCAGATTCACCCCAGACCTGGAAGCCTATTTTTTGGGAATAATAATTGTGCAGGAAACAATCAACAGGTCAGACAGCATCAGTGGAAAGAACTGGTTACGGTTTCAGGTCCACGACATGGCATCAGAACCAATAGAGAAAACAAATTTAGGTGGCAGAGAAGGCGGGGGAGGACCATGAGTGGAACAGAATCTCTCACAGAGTGTGACAGAATGACTTAATCTGATATCTGAGGGACAATAGCTGTCCAACCATCTGGCTAACCACATATCCTCGCACATATCCACCCATTACTTGCCAGGCTTTGTCCTACCTCTCCACTCTTCTAGCTTTCTTTCCTCCCAGATGTTCAAATCTTGAGCAAAACACAAAGTTCTGGAGGAACTCAGCGCATCAGGCAGCATATGGGGAGGAAGTGGACAGGCTACGCTTTGGGTCCCTTCTTCAGCCTGATTGGTCCCAACCTGAAACATTGCCTCCCCCATTCCCTACCCAGCTATTGCTTGACCTGCTGAGTTCTTTCAGCACTGTGTTTTGCAAATGTGGAAGTTGTTGAAACCATGAGGAAGGTAATAACAAACTATCCACAATACCAGTTTCAAGGCAGCATCTCAGAGAAACAAAAAACAGAACACCAGACAAACTCAGCCAGTCAAGGAGTAACTGCACAGACAAAATGAAGTCTTGATGCAGGGTTTCAATCCGAACACCAAATTTTTGCCTCCACAGGTTACTTGACTCACTAAATTCTTTCAGCATTCTATGTTTTGTTCCAGATTCCTGCATCTGCAAGTCTGGAGAAAAACGTGCACTTCAACAGAGGCATTGGACTGGCGAGGAGACTTTTAAAGTCTGATGACAGAACTTCATCCAAGTCACATTGAAGACCATTAACATAATTCTCATTCTAAGAGAGCCGAGCTCAGCATCTCTCCAGAAAACAGACATAATACAGCATCTCCCTCCTGCATTCACGTATTCAGCTTGCTTCTCACTCTGCTCTCCCCAGCTCTTCCCAATTCATTTCCTGAGATTATGTTGACTCACAGATCCATTCCTAACATTTCAATTCAGCAAGCTTTGTCTGTCACTCCCGCCATTAAAAGATCCTTCCTCCTGGCATCCTTCACTAACTCTCAGAAATTGCCAGAAGTGAATAAACATTCGACAAGTTATTGTTATATACAGGTTATTTTTACACAACAATTGGCTTGGCCACTATGTAGCGATGTTACAAAACCTACCTTCAGCGGCGCTGCCGATCTGCCACTGGATGTGCGCGCGACTTTGGCGCCTTTGAGGGGGGGGGGAGGGGGGGGGGATTAAAATGCAGGTTTGTATGGCTTGTCGGAGAGGGATTTCCTCGGGTTGCTAGTCGATGAAGAAAAATCGATCGGACTTCCGTTCCCTTTTTTAAAAATAAATAAATCGCTGGACAATTTAATGGTTGGATTAAAGTAAAAAGCGACTTCTAACGCCCTCAATGCGACAGATCGTAATATCAGGACAAAACAAAGGGTAAGTCGTTTATTTCACATATAAACTTGCTTCTTGGGGTGGCTTTAGTATAATTTTACGACGCAAAAATGTTATTTAGTCCCCAAACGATTCGGCCATGTCTTTGCCTGCCGATATGGGGTTAAAATTCACAGCAACGGCAACGTTCCAATCGATCGCATTCCAGCAACACCCACTTGCAAGATGATTGAAACTCATTTTGTTTGGACAATCATGTCATAAGAGCATCTAAATCGTCTATATTTTGTGTAATTGTCTATCCATAATCAATATTTTTATACTAAATATTCACAACAGTTTTAGGCACATGTATTGGGCAAAAAATAATGATTTTGATTATATTGAGAGTGGATGTTTCTAAATTAATTTATGGGAATGAAACATTAAATTCCTTCCATTTGGCATATAAGTTCTTGACAGTGAGATTTAAAAATCATGTTATATTGTGAATTCTTGTGTGAATGGGATTAGTTTGTTATTTGGATACTAAAGGCTATTAACAAAAATTAGCCTTTTCTTAAGAAATGGATAGATGTTTAGATCTCGTAATTGAATTTAGATTAATTTGATTGATTTGATGAAACTGATGAATATGATTTTTTTGTTGGGTATTTACTATTTGTTTTAGCGTTTAACTTTATAATTTCTACCTTTTTTCTAAAACTAAATAATAACTTGTTTCTGTTAATGCTGTTCAGTGTTTTCTTTCCTTTACATTTTAAACAGATGTTTCTGAAGAAGAAATGCAAAATTGTCCATCCAAATGCCCAGTAAAAGAGACGGATTTAAACAGCATTCGCAGAGATTATCCGAATTTGGACTACTCCAAATGTGATGATCTACAGGACATTCTTAATGGGAAAATAGTGGGCAGAAAGGCATGTCATGCATGGTTTGAAGAGCAAAAACCTGTAGTTTACAATGCCAAAATTGAAAAGTGGAGGAAAAACAGGTGTACAGAGTTGCTTATTGGTTACAATCTGAGGAGTATGATGATGCAACTGATTATGATATGCCAATGTACCAGCTAGCAACTGATCTTCTCCATAAAGACTTGGTCTATTGCTAGAAATTGTAATTTATTTACCTATATGTTACGGACTTACAGCATATAATACAATAATATTAAAGTTCTGATCTTGAGAATTTCACATTTTTTAATTTTCAAGGCAGTCTGGGTGATTATTACTATTTCTGTCACAACTGTCAATTTTGTAATTAGCTACAATTAGGTAACTAACTAATTATATGCTTTCATTTCAGGTCATCCAAGTAAGATGTTCCATATTTGTTTCCGAATGCTTAAATCTATAATAACTGAACATTTCATTCAGTTCTCTTAATTTTTAAGAAAGTCATGGGCTTTTGACTGTTCTCGATCACGGCTTTTGTGTTAAGTCAATGGAAAAGTAATATTCGAGTATGAAAATGGCCAAAACTTTTTTTATTACTGAAGATATGAAAATGAATTTGGTATCAAATTAACCTTCTTTTTATACTTTATCTAATGGGATAAATTGCAGACTTGATTTTTAAAATCACAAAATTTTGTAACATTGCTACACTATGGCCAAGTCATCGTAAATTATCCCAGAGCAATCATTCTGAAGAAGGGTCTCGACCCGAAACGTCGCCTATTTCCTTCGCTCACCCGCTGAGTTTCGCCAGCAGTTTTGTCCACCAGAGTATAGAACGATCACCATGACAGCCTAAGATCCCAAAGTTAAGCAGCATCTTGTTCACTCTACAGCAGCTCCTATGTCCCAAAAGGACAAAACATCATGTACCACAAATCAAGCATTTTCTTTTGGAAGACAAGCTCTTAATGCAGGGTCTTGACCCTAAACGTCAACCATTCCTTTCCACCTACAGATGCTGCTCAATCTGTTGTTATCCCCCAGCATATTGTTTATTTCCCCATTTTCATTTGGGAAACAAATAAATATCTGCAATTATGTAATTAAGAAATTGGATTTAGGATGATTCAGCATTTCCCTTGCTTTTTGTGATATATGTTAATGATTTAAACTTGAAAGTAAGGACTATTAGAGGTTTGCAAAGTGCAAAAATAGCCTTGTATTTAACTGTGAGGAATATAGCATTAAACAGTTAAGTGTGAGGATTAAACAAAAATACTGACAGCCACTTAAATATGATCATACAACATTAAATGAGGCGTTTTGACACAATGGGACCTCACTGACCACTGACACCAACCCTACACCAACCCCAATTTGTATTCTCTCAACATTTATATTAACTTCCCCCGGATTCTGCCACTTACCTACAGATTAACGGCAATAAATATTGTCCACTTGACATACCAACCCACATGATTTTGGAATACGAGATGAGAACAGAGCATCTGGGGGAATCTCACACAGTCATTGGGAGAATGTGCAAACTACCAGAGATAGTACCAGTCAGGTATGAACCTGAGGCAATGGAACTGTGAGGCAGCAATGATATCAGCTGATGTCACTGACCTTGGTCCAACCATATGGCTATCAACCCCCCCCCCCCCCCCCTTATTACCTGCCATGCTTTGTCTTGCCCATCATCTCTTCCAGCTATCTTTCTCCCCCCCCCCTCTACAATCAGTCTGAGTGAAGAAGGATCCCGATCTAAAACCACATCTATTCATGATCTCCAGGGTTGCTGCCTGACCCGTTGAATTATTCAGCACTTTTAGTCTTTTTTAAAAAATACAGATCCATACAGTTACTGGCAGGGTAGGGTGCTGGCTGATAAATTAAACAAAACATGTGTTTTTGCTGAGATCAGGGATTTTAATCAGCACAATAACAGGCACACCCAGCCACGCTGACAGCAAGTAACTCCAACAATTCAACATTATTGGATTATGGTAACTAAATGGCAGCAAGCCACAAATTTCTCTTCATATGGCAACTTTAAGAAGAGAGCTATCATTGCCGAGTGAAATTGTCGCTTTGATTCAAGTTCACCTTTCTGAAGAGTTCTATGTGTAAGACTAGACCCACCGCAGAGCTCATGGTTGTGAATCTGTTCCATGAATTATTACAAAGTGGACTTGTTCAATGCTTCATTAACATGAAGAGTCTGGAAAGCATGCACAATTCACAGAGGAAGCATTCAGGCAAGCTTCAAGATCTGTTGGGAACTTTTACATCAATAAACAATTCATTTAGCTAGATCATCATTTGCCGCCTTCTAATTTAGGAAAACATACGTGCATATAAGTCTCTTAAGTTGGTATGCAATGCATATTTTAAACAGAATAGTCTATGACAAAAAGGGATAATTTGAAACTTGCCTTGCTATATAGCAACAAGAGTTACGCAAGTCCATATAGTTGAATCGTGTTCAAATCTTAAACCTCTGGCACAGTTATTGTTTGTTCATAAGTCGTAGGAGCAGAATTAGGTCATTCGGCCCATCAAGTCTACTGTTTAACCATACGCCATTAAAAGAAACACAGCAGTCACGCACTAAATAACCTTCACCTTGCTGATTAAATATCAATAGACGCAGGTAACATGCTAACCTCATCTCGTCTCATCAGTAGTCACTATTGTATACAAACATGCAATTATGACAAGAATGAGCCTCAATGAGGCTTAGTTAATCAAAGATAGATACAAAATGCTTGGATAAATCAATATTTATACCACTCGGTTGTAAGCTGCCCAAGCGAAATAGGAGGTGCTGTTTCTCCAATTTGCGTCGGGCCTCACTCTGACACAGGACAGAAAGGTCAGTGTAGGAATGGGAGGGGGAGTTAAAGTGTTGAGCAATCAATAAGATTATGATTGATCCTCAGTATCAACTCTCCTTCTCTGCTTTATTCCAATATCTCTCAATTTCCTGAGTGTATATAAAATTATTTATTTAGTCTTTAACGTTAATGGAGCAGCTACAACTTTTCTGCAGTAGGAAATTTCAATGATTCACATCTTTTTTCAGCTCAGTGTTAAGTGATCTCTTATCTCGAGACTTTGTTTCCCAGTTCTAGATTCACCAGTCAGAGAATCAAACAGGATCAGTATCAAACTTTAAGAATTTGACATACTGCCATAAAATGATCTTTCATTCCTCCAAAAACCACAGAATATAGTGATGTTCCATTCAATATATTTTCAAATGACCTAACCTTCTACAACTTTTCTGCAATGGTACAACCAGAACTGCACACAATAACTAAATTAAAAAGCCACAGAGGCACACCATAGCTCTACTTCCTTAGGAGAATGAGGAAATTCAGCATGTATCCAATGACTCCTACAAACTTCTACTGATGCACCATAGGTAGCATACTGTCGGATTGCATCACAGCTTGGTTTGGGAACAGCTCGGCCCAAGACCACAGGAAATTGCAGAGTTGGGGAATGTAGCCCAGTCCATCATATAGAACAGACTACGCACCATTGACACTGCATAATGCCTCGAAAAGGAGTCAACATAATCATAGCCATGCATTCACGGTCATTCCTTCTTCCCACTCATGTCAGACAGAAGATAAAACAGATTGAAAATGTGCCCCATGGACACAGGAACAGCTTCTTCCATTTTGTTACCAGGCTTCTGAATATTCCTTCCATTACCTAGAGAAGTGTCCGATTCACTTCTACCCCATTGTGTACATTGGGCTTTGTTCATAGAACTTGTGCACTTCAATGCTGAGAACTATATTCTGCATGCAAAACAAACCTTTTCACTGTACCTCAGTATATGCGACAATAATGTCAAAAACTAAATCTAACCAACTTTTCATAAAGCTGCAACATGACTTCCTGACTCTTATAAATAATGTAAATAATGTAAATGCTGGAGGAACTACACAGATCTGGCAGCAATTGTGGAGGGAATAGGCAGACAACAGTTCAAGTCAGGATCCTTCTTTAGGTTCGGGTCCCGATCCAAAACATTGTCATATTCATGTTAACTCCACCCAATCCCAACATTATTTTCGAAATTCCCCTTATGCTGTTTGCTTGAAACAGATTGCAGCATCGTCCTAATACTGATGTCAGGCTCATTGCTCTGCAGTTCCCAATTTTCTCTCTCTTCTTTATTACATAGTTATTTTTGCTACCTTCCAATCTGTAGGAAATGCACTCAAATCTTTAGAAATTTGAGCGTTGATTACAAGAGCACATAGTAAAACCCTAAACTACAGGGCACCAGCTCTTTGATGTGAATGTATGAATTGGGAGCTGGAATCAGCCCTTTAGGTCTGCATTCAGCTACATCACGGCTCTTTTATTGCAACCTCAACTCCACATTACATTTAAAAGACATTTGGACAACTACATGAATTGGAATAGTTTGTTGGGATGTAGATTTCACATAGAGAAATGGGATTCATGTAGATAGCTATCTTTGCCGCCACTGTAACTTCGGTCAAAGGGCTTATTTTCATGCTGTACAATTAAATTAATCTATGAACACATTCACTAGTTCCCCTTTATCTACTGCACAAAGAATTCAAAGAATTCCAATAAATTGGACAAAGATAATGGAAGGTAGACACAAAATGCTGGAGTAACTCAGCGGGAGAGGCTGCATCTCTAGAGAGAACTAGACTAAGTGGGTCCCATGTTCATACAGGAGGGCTAGTCCCCCAACGCAATATTCCACCTCTCCACCAATTCCAATATTGCTGGCCAGTGGGGGGGGGGGTCAGCTTCCTAGAGCACTAGTATGGGTGTTGTGGGCTGAAGGGACTGGTTTCCAAAGGGCTAGTATGCACATTGTGGGCCTAATCGATTCTTGGGCTGGCAGCTCAGTCACTCAGGCCTGGTGGGCTGGCAGCTTAGAAACTGCCACAAATTCTGCCCAAAACAGGTGAGACACTCTGTGAAAGACAGAGAGAAGGGGGAGAGGGTGGAGAATCAATTTTAGACATTTTTCATCTTTTTCTGCAGATCACAGCAATGAAGAAGGAAAGTCTATCCTGGCCTGGATCTCTCAGGGAGCAAATGAAGGGAGGGAGTAAAATACCGGGGTGAGGTTTAATACTTGCAGGGGGAGTACTTACCGATGGGCCGAAGGGACTCCTGGGCTAGTACAGGCCTGATGGGCCAAAGGGGCTCTTTAAAAAATATATCGGAGTGAAATCTCAGTGAAAGGCACTTTTTCTGGACTTTTCCTGGCCGGGCACGGGTCTTTTGGGCCAAAATGCTCCTCCTGGGCTTATACGGGCATTTTGGGCAAAAGGGACTGGTTTCGCGGCCAATAGGGGCCTTGTGGGCCGAAATTAGTGGTTTCAGGCAGGCCAAACAACTCATTTCATTTCCAATTGCATTGCAGTTTCAAGCACAGGGCAGGCCGAATGGCTCATTGCACTTTCATTTATTTTCCATTGCCATTGCAGTTTCAAACACAGGGCAGGCCAAGCCAAACAGCTTATTGCATTTTCACTTCATTTCCATTGCCATTGCAGTTTCAAGCACAGGGCAGGCCAAACAACATTTCATTTTCATTAAGGGCTAACAAATCATTTATCACAGTGTTCTGTAGTTTCCCAGCTCAGACAGAGAGTCGTGACCTCTCCCTCGCCATCTTACAAACAGACTGAGCCATGCCCACACTTCCGGGTTTTATAGTCCCTCCCCTCCTACCGGAAGGGGCATGGCCTTCATGGCGGTGATTGATAGGAGAGAGAATCTCAAGATTTTTTAAACACTAATATGTCTTATATTTTTCATCGATGGGAAAAATCCTCTGGGCCTGCACAGCGGAGGAGGACTCAGAGTAAGATGGCCAAAACAAAATCACTGCCACATGTGGTAGCGTTTTTTCTAAAATCAAGGCACGGTGCAAACAGGAAGTGATCAAGATGAGACTTTTAATTATATAGATGAATGGGTGATGTTTCGGGTCGAGACCCTTCTTCAGACTGATGTCAGGGGAATGGGTGGGACAGAGATAGAATGTAGTCGGAGACAGTAAGACTGGTGGGAGAACTAGGAAGGGGAGGGGATGGAGAGGGAGGGAAAGCAAGGGCTATTTGAAGTTAGAGAAGTCAATGTTCATACCGCTGGGGTGTAAGCTACCCAAGCAAAATATGAGGTGCTGTTCCTCCAATTTGCGCTGGGCCTCACTCTGACAATGGAGGAGGCCCAGGGCAGAAAGGTCAGATTGGGAATGGGAGGGGGAGTTAAAGTGCTGAGCAACCGGGAGATCAGGTAGGTTAAGGCAGACTAAGCGAAGGTGTTCAGCAAAACGATCGGCAAGCCTGCACTTGGTTTCAATGTACAGACATTAACACCTGGAACAGCGGATACAATAGATGAGGTTAGAGGAGGTGAAAGTGAACCTCTGCCTCACCCTAAAGGACTGTTGGGGTCCTTGGATGGAGTCGAGGAGGAGGGGGGGGGGGGGAGGTAAAGGGACAGGCATTGAATCTCCTGCAGTTGCAAGGGAAAGTACCTGGTGAGGGGTTGGTTTGGGTGGGGAGGGACGAGTTGACCAGGGAGTCATGGAAGGAGCGGTCTCTGCGGAAAGCAGAAAGAGGTGGAGATGGGAAGATGTGGCCAGTAGTGGGATCCTGTTGGAGGTGGCGAAAATGTTGGAGTTATGTGGCGGCTCATGGGGTGGAAGTCGAGGACAAGGAGGACTCTGTCCCCGTTACAAATGGCGGGAGGGGGAGCAAGAGCGGAGGTGCGGGATATCAAGGAGACCCTAGTGAGAGCCTCATCTATAATGGAAGAGGGGAACCCCTGTTTCTTTAAGAATGAGGACATCTCCGAAGCCCTGGTATGGAAAACCTCATCCTGAGCACAGCTGGAGGAATTGATGGAGGAACTGGGAGTAGGGGATAGAATCTTTACAGAAGCTGGGTGGGAAGAAGTGTAGTCTAGATAGCGATGCATGGGTTTGTAGTAGATGTCGGTCAATAGTCTGTCTCCTGTGATGAAGACGGTGAGATCCAGAAACGGTAGGCAGATGTCGGAGATGGTCCAACTGAATTTGAGTAGAGGATAGAAATTGGTCGAGAAGTTGATGATGTCAGTGAGTTCTGCATGGGTGCAGGAGGTAGCACCAATGCAGTTTTCAATGCAGTGGAGGTAGAGTTTGGGGATAGGGCCAGTGTACGCCTGGAACAGTAATTATGGTCAACGATAATATTCCTTTTCAAAAATGTAATCGAATTATCACTCAAGATCTGCAGTGCTCCAAATATTTAATGAAATCCAAAAGAAAAGAAAGTACGCATAAATGTTCAAATGTTCACAAAGCTTATTAACAGAACATGACAAAGGAAAATCAAATCTCAGCAGATTTGGTCTGGTAGTTGGGATTGGTAATAAGTGGAGAGGTCTATAGTTTAAATTTAGCAAATGGGTCTGAAAGATGTCACAGAAACTAATTATTTACTGAGCTAATCATAAGAAGCCAGAGTAAAAATAAAAATGGAAGTTCAAATTCATTTTAATAAATGGTTGTTTGAGTTCATGCAGAATCTTTTATTATAGTTGCGGTATAGCCAAGTACCACACTGCAACTGGAGAAAATGTAATTGTAACTATTAACTATTCCTGTCTTCAGCCTTTCATTACTGGGTTCATACCAAAGATAGACACATACCAAAGATAGAATTTTATGTCTATCTTTGGTATAAACCAGCATCTGCAGTCCCTTTTTATGACATATTGCTGGGTTCAGTCAGTCACACCAAACAATTACATTTTCAATGCAGACTTCGATACAAATGAAAGGTTTCTTCACAAGATTGCACACAAATGTGCACATAGCACTGACAAAACATACGTTTCGTTATTTTGCATCTTTTTTAAGCAACCCATAATGGTGGAAAATGCATGCACATTACTCCTTATAACGGGGTGGCCATCACATCTGATGACACAGAGGCTTGACAGAATGAGGCCTTTATCTAATGGCAAGATCCAAGATGATTGAGAAACAGGTTCTGCAGCATGGATATAATGTACACATACATCTGTGAACAGCTCTTACACACGCACCCTGTTCTCATCCCCCTTCACTGCGACATATTGTCACCGAATGAGCAGCCATGTTCAACTGAAATGGAACATTTAAAGTTTTATAACCCACTTAATAAGGATATTTAATTATTTCAGGGACAATAGAACATGTTGACAATGTTGTCAAAACATTGATAACAAAAGAGGCAATGTTAAGTCAACGAATTCTGGTTCCAGATCGCGAACCAAGAGTTTATAGAAATGGCCGCGCTCGTAGTATCAGCGGCTCGCCTGCAGTCCGTCTGTTTTTCTTTTTTTGTTGTTCTCTTGTCTTGTTTTAGCGTGTTAATTTGAGTTATCATGTAGTATATGTGTGTGGGAGGGGTGGGAGAAACGTTTTAGTCTCTTCCTTTGGGGGGGGGGGGGGACGCGACTTTTCTTGTCGTATCCCCCGTCTTCGTCTCCGTCTGCGCTGAGGCCTAATGGCGGAGCTGACAGCCTCCAGCTGCGACCGACCTCAAGGCTCCGGAGGCACAGCCAGCCAGGACTTACCTGCGCGGGGCTGGCCGACTTCGGGGCTGCAGCGGGTTCAGGCATTCCGGTGGCCCGACTCGGAGCTGTGGCGGCTTTCCGGTGGCGATGGAGGCGGCAGCGACTTCGGAGGTTCAGCCGTGGGCCCAGTGGACGACATCGTCGGGAGCTCGCAGGTCACAGGTTGGTAACCTGTTTTTCCGGAGCTCCCGCAGGCAACAGCGGCGTCCACTGGACTGGAGGGCGGCAGCTTCGACCGCCCCGGGCCACGGAGTTGAATCGGCCCGTTCGCGGAGTGCGGTTCAGCCACGGGACTTATTTACATCACCCGGTGGGGTCACAACATCGGAGGCCTGGGTCGCCTCAGCGCAGAGGAAGAGGAAGAACAAGAAGGGAAGAGACAAAGACTTAAGATTTTTGCCTTCCATCACAGTGAGGAGGTGTCTGGTGAACTCACTGTGGTGGATGTTAAATATGTGTTTATTGTGTGTTTTGTTCTTTACTATATGTATGACTGCAGGCAACGAAATTTTGTTCAGACCAAAAGGTCTGAATGACAATAAAAGTTTTCCTATTCCTATTTCCTATTCCTTCCTATAAAAAGCTTGTTGACCTAGTCATCCACTATCAGAATTTTAAATACATTCACTTAGTTGAGTTTAGAGATACAGCGTGGAAACAGGCCTTTTGACCCACGTCGACCAGTGATCCCCGCACATTAACGCTATCCTACACACACCGATTTTTTTAAAATTTACCAAGCCAATTAACTGACTTTGAAGGAAACCGAAGATCTCGGAGAAAACCCACACTGGTCATGGGGAGAACGTACAGACAGCACCTGTAGTCAGGATCAAACCCGGGTCTCCGGCGCTGCATTTGCTGTAATGGGCCTGTCCCACTTAGGTGACTTTTGAGGCGACTACAGGAGATTATGCAGTCACCACGTATTCGCAGATGGTTGCTGGGGAGTCGCCTTCATGCTCATAAGAAGTTTCCACATTCTGGGAACTAGTCGCGGCCTCATTATGGTCACCGAGAATTTTTTTTTTTTTGTTTTTAAATAAATCTTTTTATTAATTTTCAAACAATAAAATAAATGATAAACATAACAGCGATATTGATACATAGGGATCAGGATTACATTAACAACAAGTGTAACCCAGGTATGAGTCCAGTGTCAAAATACACATTGGGTATAGACCTCCCAGTCTCAATGTAAATATAGTTAAATGGTTAAAAGAGAATGTACATATAAAAACAAAAGGATAAAAAGAAAAAATAGGAAAGAGAGAAAAAAAAGAAAAACACCCTAAACTAAAATAAGCCAAAAAAAAAAAGCATGAATGAAGCCACCATGGAGAGTAGCGATAATTCTCGTGCTGTAGGTGGGTCGCCAGGAGGTCCTAATGGGTTGCCAGGAGGTCGAAGGTTCTCTTAGGTTATCGTAGGTTGTAGCCGGTGCTGACTGATGAATTCCATTGGCTCATTGAGGGGAAAAAACGTAAGCAGTAGCTTTCAGAACCAAGGATAACCGACCGGTAATGTTAAATGTCCGCCGAACTTCACAGCTATGTATCTCTGGCTTTTTAAAAGTTGTCTGGCTTCATAAAAGTTGTCTCCAATCCTTCTCCCCCCCTTCTCCCCCTCATTTGAAGGACTTACCATACACTGTCGTAGCCGTCCTAATTACAGCGCCAACCTTGCTGTTCATCGCGGTGTGTGTCTATATCACCTTGGTTTTGCACCGTGTGAATTTCAGACAGCGCTCCCCCCCGCTTGCTCTGGCCCCTGCCTTAGCGATGTGATTGTGTGTGTGTGTGTGTGTGTGTGTGTGTGTGTGTTCCACTCTGACAGTCGCCATTCAAGTTCCCGGTTTTTCAGGCGACTGCCGGCAACTTGAGTCGCCGGCAGTCTGCTGAAAAACGCCCAAGTGGGACAGGCCCATAAGGCAGCAACTCTACCGCTGTGCCACCCAATTTTATATTATTTTATTCGACACTATCCTAGAGTCCAAAACCCTAGTTGACTCAGTCTTTCTTCATTTATCCCATTGTACAACCCACTCGCCCCAATAATCAATTAATTCTACCCTGCAACATCTACAAGGCAAGTATATCCTCCCATAAATACAGAAACCCAAGTTCCACATAATACTCTCCCCAAGTCCTGCACAATTGCTCTAGTCTCTTGTACTCACTACACCCTTGCTCCAATGAAGGCAACAGGCTATATGCCTTCCTAATTAATTCAGTTATGTCTACAGGCGAGGCTGAAGGAAAGTAACCACAAGCATGTTTGCGGAATCTGTGAATGAAGTACCTTTATGAATATCTGAACCTACTGACTACTTTCAGCTGTAATGAGAGCAAATAACCAAGATATCGAGAGATGGTGTCAAAAGGGCCTGCTGCTGAAATTATGAACTTTAAACACCCATTCACTCAGCGATCTGATTATTGGCGTATCCAGCCTGAGAGACAACTATTTTGATATACTATCTCCAGAAAATGTGCTTATATGCAAAGCTACAGAGTTTTTCCACACTAGACTAGAAATGCATGGACAAAAGATGAAAGTACTTCCAGTGATGCACGAGACAGGAGACAAAAATGGGAAAGATGCAATATTGTGGATATGAACATAAGTAGCTGCATGATAAATACCCATTGCAAGGAGAAAGTATACAATTTATGATGCAAAAGTCATATTACTATGATCACTCCAGAGTAGCCCAAGGGGTAGAGGAAATAAGCTGCAAACACGATCAAATGTATGTGCCAGTTGAAAATAATGCACCTAGTCCAAAAGATGTCAATTTAAAAAAGAAAACTCAGTAATGCATTTACAGAGAAATGTTGAAGAGCATTCAATGTCACGTCGACTTGAATCTGAAGAAACATGTAATGAATTCCTGAAGGAAATCATTGGGACTAGTGTAGATGTGGCATATCAGTCAGCATGGGCAAGCTGGGCTGAAGGGTCTGTTTTCCATGTTGTATGGCTCGATGACTCTTGAAAACCAAGGAATCATTGGTTATTAAACTATGACAAAGATACACTGAAGCCTGGTGGGAAATGCTAGGACCAGAGGTCACAGCCTCAGAATTAAAGGATGGTCCTTTAGGAAGGAGATGAGGAGGAATTTCTTTAGTAAGAGGGTGGTGATTTTGTGGAATTCTTTGCCACAGAAGGTTGTGGCGGCTGTCAATGGATATTTTTAAGGCAGAGATAGATAGGTTCTTGATTAGTATGGGTGTCAGGGGTTATGGGGAAAAAGCAGGAGAATGGGGTCAGGAGGGAGAAATACATCGCCCATGATTGAATGGCAGAGTAGACTTGATGGGTCGAATGGCCTAATTCTGCTCCCATTACTTATGACCTTATGCGGTCTACAGTTTTTAAAGCAAAGAATCAAGAAAGCTACAGTCATCGGAAATAAGTCACACAGGTTTATGGTGAGAGGGGAAAGATTTAATAGTGATGGCGCCATAGAGTGTGGCAGCCTCGCCTGCAGCTGTTCGTTCTTCACCTTTTAAACATTTTTTAGTTTGTTAAAAAGTTTTGTTCTGGAGGCCTTTTAGTCTTTTTATGTGGGGGATGGGGGGAAATGGGGAAACCGTTTTCCCCAGTCTCTACCTGGGCGAGGATGCGTCCTTCCTCCAAGCCGCATCTTCGCCCACTCCTCGTGGCCTACCACCTGGATTAGCGCGGCCTTTCCTGCCGGAAACTGGCCAGAGCTTAGAGCTGCAGCTTCAGCGGCAGCGCAGCACTGAGGTACCAACGCAGAGCGGGCGATGCCTTACCCGGGTCACCGTGTTGGAGCTCCGGAGTGCCTGGGACTGCCGACTTCAACATCGTGGAGCTGTGGTCTGCAGAGCATCCAGCTGCGGGCGACGCTGACTTTAAACACCACGGAGCCTAGGATCTATCGCCGAGATCGCCAGTGTTGGAGCTCCGCCCAACTCGACCTGCGGTCTCCGATAGCAAACAGCCGTTTCAAAACTCCAACCTGCTGAGAGTGTTCTTCCGACGCGGTAGTTCCATCATTCTGGCAAGAGGGCCTGAAACATCAGGCTGCCGTAGCGGCGACTGCGGAGGCCTCAAATAGGAGGAAGTGGGCTGACCTTTGCTGCCTTCCCTCACAGTGGGAAACGTTGATCCCGCTGTGGGGGGGGCGGATGTTTTTTATGTTTAATGTTAAATTCTATAATGTTGTGTCTATTTTATTGGTGTGCTGCAATGGCAACTCAAATTTCACTACACCAATTAAATTGGTGTATGTTACAATAAATGTCCTGTCCTTTTGTCAATAGAAATCTGAGGAGCAACTTTTTCAGAGGGTGATACTAGAGAGATAAGTTTTGTGTGCAAAACTGTGCACAATATTCCATGTGTGGCCTCGCATTATCCTGTTTAATTGTACTAACATTCCACATTTCTAATCTGCAACACTCTGCAGTAAAGTTCAATATGTAATTTGCCTTCCTAACCACACACCTGCCTCTTAACCTTTTGTTTATTTAACAGGGATCACAATCTCAGATAGGGCTCAACCACTTAGAAACAAATTGAGAAGTTTCACTCAGTGGTGGATCTTTCACCACACACAGTGGCTGCACACGTTGTTTTTTAAATAAAGATCAATAGATTTATCAATGTTAGTATGTTCAAGAAATATGGGAACAGGGCAACAAAAAGGTGTCGGGATACAAGATCAACATGAACACAGGATCCATAAGGGGCCAAATTGCCCACTCCAGTACCTTTTAAAGCTATAATATAAAATGGGAGATTTCGTTACAGACACATCATAAATACATTTAAAGGGAAAATAAGAGAGCACAAAGTATCAAAGAGTAGGCTGCTTAGGAAAAGGATGGACGTAAACTTGGATATAACAAGAGCTCCTGCTGGGCTAATGAGCAATCTCTTTACCCCAACTGTTTCGCCATCGGTTGTGGGCTGGTCGTGCCCCAAGCTATTGGGAAACATGTCTATGAACAGCATGAAACATTACTTTACAGGGAGCAACGGATGACCATCTTAACCTGCTACTCACCAGGCAAAAAAGGGATGCAACGCAACTTAGGATCCTTCTGTCCTCCTTCGACAGGAAACTTATCTAGGAGCTGCATCTACAGTGAGGAGTGAACAAGGGGTCATTTTTCATACCATATATACAAGTATAAAAATCTTGCTATACATCATGGCTTCATGATACAATTCTAAATATCTCAGGTTCCAATCTGCACAGAGTACTTATGTCAAAATCAGATTTAAGTATTAAAAAATGTGCACAACTTTCTATTTTTTCCTCTATTTTATCATTCTTAGCTTCGTACACTTCCTAATTTCCATAGAAGCAATGAAATTTGTTTCAACATCCAAGTGTTAGAGATTTGAGTAATCATTTTCAAATCTATTATTGAATTCAGCTTGGTATGACTGCTTGAGTAAGAGGTGGCAACAAAGCTCTTATATAAACACTTATCTCTAAGATTTCTTCAGTGCCTTTCTAGATTACCATTTTCCATTAGGTTACCTTGTTCATAATGCACATATATTGTCATACCTTTGCCATCCTCACTGGTTAGCACCAACTGCTTGACAACATCTTTCATCCAAGGCTTCAACTCACAGGTCTGAAATCTCTCCCAACATATAATCATCTTCTGCATTTTCCAATCCAGCTGGAATTTGTCATTTTGCCACATGATTGAAAGCAATACAATACAGTCTATTCATTGGCACTTCCACCCTGTCAGTTTTCGTCCAGGATCAAAACCTTTCAGAAACAATACTAGAAGCTAGATCAAAATTAACATTGATTGCTGTCCATTTCTTTACACTCAAGTGCCCAAGAGCATTTTCTGAGAGAAATGGGTGGACACTGGGAAGAGAGAGGGGGAAAAGGAGGATTTTACTTAAAATTGGAGGATTCAATGTTCACACCATTGGGTTGCAAGTTACCCAAGTGGAATACGAGGCGCTGTTCTCCAGTTTGCATGCAGCTCACTATGGCAATAAAGGAGGCACAGGATAGAAAAATCAATTTGGGAATGGGAAGAGATGTTAAAAAGGTTAGCAACCAGAAGATCCAGCAGGCCTCGTCAGACCGAGCAAGTGTTCTGCGCAATGGTCGGTAAGTCTACACTTGGTCTCACCGGAGGCCACATCAGGAGTACCGAATGCAGTACACAGAATTTGAAGAGGTGTATGCAAACCTCTGTCTCACCTGAAAGGGATACTGGTATCCCCAGATAGAGGTTTAGGTATAAGCATTACATATCCTGCAGTGCAGGGGAAAGTACCCGAGGAGGGTTGGTTTGGGTGAAAAGGATAAGTGAAAAAAAAGGAGTTAGGGAGGGAATTGTCTCTGCAGAAAAGGAGGTGCAAAGATGGGAAGATGTGACTGGTGATCACACCGAAGGTGGATGAAATTTTGGATATGGCGGCTAGTGGAGTAAAAAGTGAGGGCCAGGGGGAGAGGGGGAGCGAGAGCAGAACTGTGGACACAGAGGAGACATTTATGAGGGATCCATCCACAAATGGAGCCGGGAAACCAAGTTTAGTGATGAAAGATTACATCTTGGATGTCCTAAAGTGGAAAGCCTTATCTTGGGAACAGATGCGGCAGAGACGGAGAAATTAAAAATAAGGGATGGCAACCTTGCAAGAAAAAGCATGGGAAGAGGTGTCGTCAAGGTAACTGAGAGAGAGTGGACTTGTAGCGTGAACATTTAATTCTCCAATTTTATATAATGCCCGCTATATTTTCCCAAACTACCCGCTCCCCAGGCAGCTTCCCCTGCAATCATAGGAGATGCACTACCTGTCCCTATACCTTCGACTCTGTCCAAGGACCCAGACAGTCCATTCAGGTTAAGCAGAGGTTCACTTGCTTCATCTCCTTCAACCGAATCTACTGTATCTGTTGTTCCAGGTGTGGACTCTTATACATCAGCGAGACCATACGTAAACTGGGCGATCACTTCGCTAAACACCCTCGCTTAGTCCGCCTGTGCCGAAGTGATCTCCCGGTTGCCAAACAATAACTCCCCTTCCCATACTGACCTTTCTGTCCTGGGCAAATTGGAGCAAAAGCACCGCATATTTTGCTTGTGCAGATTGCAACTCAGGGTTATGAGTATTGATTTCTCTAAGTAACCCTTTCACCCCCTCTCTCTCCGTCCCTCCCCAACCCTGGTAGTTGGACTAGTTTCACTGTCATCCTGGTGAATTTAATTGTCTGTATAACTTGTTTACACCTAGCCCACAGCCAATAATGGCGACCACACATTTCACTGTACCAATTGGTAAATGTGACAAATAAATGTATCTTGTATTGGACCGTTTCCCTGATCATCATTACTTTTTAGCATATCTTTCATCTTGTTCTATATTTCCACCTAAACCGCTCATTTCCCTTTCCCCTAAATCTCAGTCTGAAGAAGGGTCTCAACCCAAAACTTCACCTATTCCTTTTCTCCAGAGATAATGCCGAACCCACTGAGTTACAACTTTTTTTTGTCCATCCCTTACCCAGACTTTGCCCCACTCCCTGCCTCTTTTCTAGGTTTTTAACCTACAATCAATTTGAAGAAAGACCCGACCCTAAATATCACCTACCCATTTTTTTTACTTATACTACCCGACTCACTGAGATACTTCAGCATTTTGTTTTTCACTCAATATTCCAGAATGTACAATTCTTGGTGTCTCTAAAAAGGCAACTGATTGAGCTTCATCTGGGAGATTACATCTTTGGACCTATTATTTTAGCTCTTTCAAATCAAGGAGGCCAAGTAACTCAAGGGCCTTCTTCAGAATCAGAATGTTCAATAAGGAGGAGGGAAAAGGATGACAAAGTCAGTGACCCTTAGATGACGAAAGAGATTATTAATTTGTTCAAAAAGAAAAAGGAAGCACGTGCAAGGTTCAAGAGGATGGAATCGGACAGGGCCTTTGACAAATATAAAGAAAGGAAGAAAGAACTCGAATAGACTATTAGAAAAGCCAATAGGATCTACAAAATGGCTTTGGCAAGTCAAATTAATGAAAACCCCAAAGCTTTTTAAACCTATATTAAAAACAAGAGGATAACAAAGGAGACGGTAGAGCTGCTCAAGGACAGAGAATTTGTGCTTGGAGTCTGAGGATGTAAGTGAAGTACGAAAGTTAGTTGCCTCTGATCTCACCAAGTACATGGAGGACTGTGAGATCAATGTGGATACTAATATCCAAAGGCAGTTTGATATTATGGAGGAGGTAGTGTTGGAACTCTTGACGAGCACTAATGTTGATAAATTCCTAGGACTTGATGGACATACCAGGTTATTGAGAGGCAAGAGAGGAGATTGCGCGAGCCTTGACAAAAATCTTTGCGTCTTTTCTAGCCACAGGCAAGATCCTGGAGTTCTGAAGAGCAATTAATGTTGTTCCTCTATTTAAGAAAGGAAGTTGAAAGAATCCAGGGAATTCTAGGCCAGTGAGCCTTACATCAGTGTTAGAGAAGCGGTTAGGAAAATATTCTTCGGGATAGGATTTACTCCCATTTTGAAGAGAATGGGTTAATTGGGATGGGACAGTCATAGTGGCTTTGCACACAGCACATGATCAAGCTATTTGTGGACGTGACGAAGGTGATCGATGAGGGTAGGGTGGTGGATGCTGTCGACATGGATTTTAGTAAGACCTTTGATAAAGTTCCCCATGATAAGCTGATGCAGAAAATCAAAATCAACAGGATCAACAGACCATATCCCTCTAAATCTTGGCAGGAGGGATGTGTGCATGGATGTATGCTGGCCAGGGAAAGAGAGGGGGGCAGGGAGAGCATTACTTGAAATTGAAATCTTTAATGTTCATAAGGTTGGGTTGTAAGCTACCCAAGCAAAATATGAGGTGCTGTTCTTCCAGTTTGTGTGTGGCCTCACTCTGGCAATGGAGGAGGCCAAAGACAGAAGGTTGGCATCGGAATGTGATGGGAGTTAAATGGTTAGCATCCAGGAGCTCCAGCAGGCCTTGGCAGACAGAGTGCAAGTGTTTGGGGAACGGTCGCTTAGTCTATGTCTGCATTTCTTCTTTACTGATGTGTTTGTCTAGACTTCCCTTAAATATACTATATAATTCATCTCTACCATTCCTGGCATGCTGACAATCAAAATTGCACGTGCACAAATTAAACTTCAAAATGGTCTAAATTTCCTTGCCAGATTACCATTTTTTCTCTGCACAGTATTATGATAATACAATTGTAGTTAATATATTTTTTCAATAGAGATAAGCCTCGTGCCTTCTCCACAACCCTGTTCTTATAAACACTATATTAACTTCAGTGCTAGCGTCGAATAGCTCTAGCAGCTCTGCATCTACGCAATGGTGCTTTCCAATCTCAGAAGGCCCCTCAGATCAATAGGAGCTTTCAGAATCTAATTTCTTTCCTTTCCAGATCATTTCCTGTTCACACAGTGCATGCTTTCACCCTCTGCCACACCACGGGAACTGAAAAAGTAACCTTTCAACTCCACCACACTGACCATTAGTTTCCAAACAGACATTGTATACTTCCGATTAAATTTTCATTATCTATATATTCTGACTTTCAGAAGAAAATTGGAAGCAATGGTTTTTGACTTTAAATATTAATGTTTAGCTTGCAAATAAACACAGACAACAGCTAATTCTGCCATGCAAAATATGAAGTGTTAAACATGGAATATAGAAAATAGAACAGCGCAGGTAGACACAAAATGCTGGAGTAACTCAGCAGGACAGGCAGCATCTCTGGAGAGAAGGAATAGGCGACATTTCGGGTCGAAACTCTTCTTCAGGCTGATCATTCTGAAGAAGGGTCTCGACCCGAAACATCACCCATTCCATCTCTCCGGAGATGCTGCCTGTCCCACTGAGTTACTCCAGCATTTTGTGTCTACCTTCATTTTAAACCAGCACCTGCAGTTCTTTCTTACACATAGAACATTGCAGCACAGGAATTGGCCTTTTACCTCACCATGCCTGTATCAACCATGACGTGTCATATTAAACTAACTCTTACACATGATCAATCTTCACGCGCTTACCTAAAAGCATCTTAAACTTCACGGACGTATCTGCTCCCACCACTTCCCCAGGCAAATCGCTACAGGGAGCTAAAACTGATCCGTGCATCTCCTTTAAACCATTGCTTTTATTACCTTAAATCTGTCTTCTAATGTTTCCCCTTTCTACCCTTGAAAAAAGACCCAATCTATCTCTGATAACTCTCGCCCCTTTCTGCATCTCTGTCTCCATCACAGGGGACAGACTATCGACTGACATCTGCTAGCCATGTTACACATTTTTGAGATTGAAAAAATCAAGTCTGCATTTTAACCCATCAGATAAAGCATAAAAATAAGTTTAATTTGACACCTAATTCACTTTCATATCTTTAGTATTAAAAAAGTTATGGCCATTTTCATACTCAGAAATTAGCATCTTGTTCCCTATTGCTTTTCCACAAAATCTGTGATCAAGGACAGTCAAAAGCCCAGAACTTTCTTAAAAATTACGAGAACAATGACATTTTCAGTTATTATAGATTGAAGCATTCTGAAACAAATATGAAACAATCTTACTTGGATGACCTGAAATTAAAGCATATAGTTAGTTACCCAATTACAAAATTCAATTACTAGATCTAAATATCTATTCATTTCTTAAGAAAAGGTTAACATTTTTTCAAAAAGCCTATGTGTCCAAATTCACACAAGAATTCACAATATAATATGATTTTTAAATCTCATCATCATTAATTTATAGGCCAAATGGAAGGAATTTAGTGTTTAATTCCCGTAAATTAATGGCCATTTAAATGAACTTGCGAGTGGGTTTTTGTGGAATGCGGTGGATTGGAATGTTGCGGTTTGCGGTGAATTTAAACCCCATATCGGCAGGAAAAATACTGCCTGTTCATATTTTTTTTTAAGTCACCTTTTCGCAACATGAAATTTTGATTAAAGGCTTCCTAAGAAGCACTTTTTTAATGTAAAAATAAACTGTGTACCTTCTTTTGTCCCCTACGTAAGATCCGTCCCGTTGTTGGCGTTGACAGCATTAAAATGATTTTTAATTTACTCCTGCTTATAATTTTCCAGCCCTAATTTTAATAAACTTAATAAAACGGCAGTCAAAGCGATATTTCTTCAGCAACTAAAAAGCCTGTTCAAAATTGATTTGAATAGTCTGAAGAAAAATCGCATTTTAAACCCACTCCCCTCTCAAAGGCGCCAAATTCGTGCACACGGGCAGTGGCAGAACTGCAGCGCCACTGATGGTAAGTTTTGTAACATGCCTACATCTGCTACAAATCTACTGACTCCCAGTTATCTGGACTGGACTTCCTCCCACTCTGCCTCATGAAAAGACGCATTTCTCTACTCTAAATTCTTCAGTCTCCGCCACAACTGCTCCCAAGATGAGGCTTTCCATTCAAGGACATCTGAAATCTCATCTTTCTTTAGTAAACGTGTTTTTTCCCCTTCTGTCATAGATGGATCCCTCACCTGCACCCCATGCCTCTGCTCACTCCCCCTCTCCCTCTTCCCCCCCCCCCCCCCCCCCCCACCCCCTCCCAGACAGAACAAGGATAGAGTTCCCCTGGTCAGAGAACATAGAACAGTACAGCACAGGATCCGGCCCTTCAGCTCACAATATTTATGCTGAACATTATGCCGCCAAAATTATCTCGTCAGCCTGTACATGATCTATATCCTTCAATTTCCTGCACATCCAAATGCTTATCTGAAAACCTCTTAAATACCACTATCATACTCGTCTCCACCACCACCCCTGGTGATACTTTCCAGTCTGTAAAATAAGACTCATCGCTATTAAACTTTCACCCTCTCTCCTTTCAGCTATGTCCTCCCGTGTTGTACATTTTCACCCTGGGGAAAAAGGTTCTGTGCGTCTACCCTATCTATGTATCCCGTAATTTTATATACCTCCACTCAATTTCCAATGTTTTAAATAAAACAAACAAGTTTATCCAACCGCTCCTTGTAGCTGAAATCTTCTAATCCAGGCTGGTAAACTTCCTCTGCACCCACATCCTTCCCGGAAGGGGGGCAACCAGGAAGTGCACGCAATACTCCAAATGCAGCCTAATCAGTCTTTTTGAGCCGCATCATGACTTCCGACACATACTCAATGTCCCTTACAACGAAGGCAAGCATACCACACTCCCTCTTTACCATCCAATCTGCATGCTGCAAGGTGAATGGTCCTCACCAATGGTACCCATCACCGGTCACATCTTCCCATCTCCATCCCTTTCCACCCTCCACAGAGACAACTCCCTCTGCAACTCATTGGTTCATTCATCCCCTCCCACCCAAACCATCCACTCCCCAGGTACTTTAACCTGCAACCACAGGAGATGGAACACCTGCCCCTGTACCTCCTCCCTCACTTCAATCCAGACACTTACCAGTTCTCTGGTAAGACCAAGTGTAGACTCGGCGACCGTTTCACCGAACACGTTCTCGGCCCACCAAGGCCTAAGGGCCCAGTTGCTAACCATTTTAACTCTCTTACCCATTCCCATACTGACCTTTGTGTTCCATACCCTTCCATGGCCAGAATGAGGCCACACATACTGGAGGAACAGCACATAATATTTCACTTGGGTAGCTTACAATCTAATGGTATGAATGTTGAATTCTCCAATTTGAGGTAACCTCTTGCAACCACCCTCCCCTACCCATTTCTTCCCCACCTCCACTGTGCCCCACCTGTACATGCACCCATTTCTCTTCTTCCCCTCCTCCTCTTCCTCTGGCTTCACAATTTGCATCTCTTCAATGTGTCCATCTCACATCTTCTGCTCTAATCGCCAGCCTTTGTTCCAATCATCTGTCTATTACCCCCCCCCCCCCCACCCTCACCTGAGCATCTATTACCTGCCATGCTTGTTCCTGCCTCTTCGCTTCCAGCCCCCCCCCCCCCCAACCTGGCTACAATCAGTCTGAAGTCTGAAGGCTCGCGTCAGAAACGTTAGCTAGCCGTACTCCGAAAATGCTCAATTCCAGCACTGTATCCCTTTTGTAAAGCAGCACCTATGTTCCTTGTACCTACACCTACTTAATATATGCCTATTAATCTTATAGAAATCTATCAGGTCCCTTATTGGGAAAAAGGTTCTGAATACTACCATATCTATGCTTCTCACAAATTGTATATACTTCTATCAGGTCTCACCGCAGTCTCCAACACTCCAGAGAAAATAATCCAGATTTGTCCTGGCGCACCTCTCCTGCACCCTCTCCATAAAAGGCCATCAGAACAATGGAAGAGGAGGTGACTTTGTTCCTTGAGCCAGATCCCACATTCAATGTGACTATGGCCCAGGGATAACCTCCTTTCCTGTGCCAGTTCCACTCAGCCCTCAATTTCCTGATCTTTAAAAAATGATCTAATTCTTTAAATGTAACATATGCTCTAGCCTCCACATTCATCCAACTACAGAGATTCACCACCTTCATGCAAAATTAAGTTCTTATATTCCTCAGTTTTCAATGGGCTACTCTATGTCCCCACTTTTAAGATTCCCCCAAAGTGCACCATCTCACGATTAACCCTGTTGTGTCCCCTTAGGATCTTGTGTGTTCCAATAAGATCACCCATCATCTTCAACATTCCAAAGCCACTCATGAAAGGTCAATCCTCTCACTTCAAGAATTAGCTGGTAACACTCTTTGGCCTCCATTGCCAAACTCCATACTTTAGGGGTACAAGACTATGGACAGTCCCAAGTTCTTGCCCAAAGTACTTGCATACGGCTTGAAACTGTACAGTTGTACATTTACAATCAAGAACGTGAATAAATAATTTCTTTAAAGTCAGCTTAGAAATAGTATGAAAATTAGGCTCCATAAAGAAATACATCTGAAAAGTGCCATCAGCAAAGCTGCAATTGTCAGGAACTTGACTCCCGAGGAGTTAAAACAGAAGATAACAAGCATACCTGTAGGTCAAAAAACTTGCTGTAACGTCTGTAGATAATGTTTGAACTATCATCTGACCAGTTTACTTGGATAACGTACACCTGCAGAAGTAAAAATAAAACTTAAAAAATATATAGACTGTTCAGAAAAAAAAGAAATCAAACTATATTTTAATCCAACATATCTAATAAATAAAGATAGTTCTACTAATAACATGATAGTTCTATTCCTAGAATTATAGAAAATTGCATTTTAACAATGGAATTGTGTCAGTGGGGAAATGGTGTTTAGGGGTGAAAGTGTTTCAGTATCACCTCCCCATCCTTGAAAAATCTGCTCACTGTTCCAATTAAAGCAACAGATTTGGAGCTCAAAGAGAATCAACAGACATGGGGAGTAACAGGAAACCATAATATGCTCCACATTTAGTGCACAAATTACATGCCTTCCCAAGAGCATATAACTTCAAAAAAAACAGGATACATTAGTGCACACATTTTAGCCAAGCTGCTGATCATTTACCCTCTGCTCCAACAATCTCTGGAGATCATTGTGAGCCTCACAATTGTACATAATAAAATGCCCTGTGTGTTTTATACTCTGCCCATCAGAAATAGAATTCCTGCCTCCAATGCGATGACTAGGCGTTTTCAATCAACGTACTGTTGATTCTGGAGTCACAAAAAGGTGAAACTAAATAATGACGGCAGACACCCTCCCCTGAAAGATGTTAATAATCCAGATGAGCTCTTAGTAACAATCTGATATTTTTCATGGCCAACATTGCTCATATTAGCTTTTTATTTCAGATTTGAACCAAAATGCTATAAATGTTATTGGTGTATTTGAAAATATCTCTGGAACCCAAGTACTTGTCTGGTAACTTAACGACTTTGTTCCCAAATCTTTTCTTCTGCAACATCTATATTAGCACCATGCTAACTGCAAGCTATAAAACTCTGACTGGAGATAGACACAAAATGCTGAACTCAGTGAGACAGGGATCTCTGGAGAGAAGGAACGGTTGACGTTTCAGGTTGAGACCCTTCTTCAGACTGTGTTACTTCCCGCCGTGTTACTCCTGCATGTGTGTCCATCTTCGGTGTAAACCAGCATCTGCAGTTCTTTCCTACACAAACTCTGACTGAACATTGCTTCCCCACAACAAAGGCAATGGAATAATTTGAACATTATAACAATCAAAAATTGTATTTATAACCCCAAAAGGAATTCAGGAAATATTAATTTTTCCATCCTCTTAAACTTTGCATGGGTTTGCTTTTTCTTATTGACTAAATCTACCTATTTGGTCCTCTAAGGTTCCCTTACTTTGCAATCTTTATACCTCCTCCTTACTGGAACTTCAACTGTAAATGACTGCTTTTATATCAGATGTGGACATATCCATAACAGCTCCAGTGTATCCTCCCAAACTCCTGCATAATGATGTTGTAATTTACCTTACTCCCATTTAGTACATCCCCACAAGGTCCAGTTTTCTCCCTATTCAAAACAATCTTAAAACGCATCAGATAAAATGGGACTGCAGATTAAGGCTTATGCCAAAGATAGACACAAAATGCTGGAGTAACTCAGCGGGTCAGGCAGCATCACTGGAGAACATGAATCGGTGATGTTTGGTGTCGGGACCCTTCTTCAGGCTGATTGTTTGGTTTTTGGGGGGGGGGGGGGGAGAGGAGGAAGGGGGGGGGGAGGTGGAAGAGGTTGGAGGGAGGAGAAACTGGAAGCAAGAAACAAAACAAGACACATCCGTGCTGGCAATAGTTGACCTCAGGCAAGGTGTTCCCTGATAGCGATTGCTGGCTAGAAATGAAGAGAGCCCAAGAGGGATACATTATTGCAAACTGTGGAACTGGTTAACAGAATTTTAGTTGGGGAGGGAGGAAAGTGATAATGGGGAGGCGAGTGCTACCATTGGAGAATTAAACATTCATACCACTGGGTTGTAAGCCACTCAAACAAAATATAAGGTGCCATTGGCATGTTGCCTCACTGTGGCAATGGAGGTTGTCTTGGATATAAAAGTCAGAATGGGAATGGGAAGGGGGGGGGGGGTTAAAGTGGCTCGCAATGGGAGATCAACTAGGCCTTGGTAGACCAAGTACAAGTGTTCAGCAAAACAGTCGCCAAGATTACACTTTGTCTCGCCAATGTACAGGAGCCCACATCGGAAACACCAGATGAGGTAGATGTCATACCACTTAGTTGTAACTTATTACTAGGTTGTAACTAGGTTAAAATGTATGGAGTTGTAATAATTATCCCCATAACGTTCTTGCATTGTAACACCAGTTACCTGGCCAACCTAATTTCCCACCACAAAAGCCAGTATATCCGCATCTCAGGTTGGTCTGCCCACATAATGTTTCAAGAAACCCTCTTGAATACACCCAGCAAATTCTGCCCCATCAAAGCCTTTGGCATTGAACATGCCCGTCAATATTGGGGAAAGTAAAGTTACCCACTAAGACAACTCTGTTGCTTGGCACTTTTCGGTAATCTATCCACATATCCGTTCCTCTATGTCCTGCTTTCAACTGGGAGAGGCAATAACAACCTGTGATTAGTAGCACAACTCCTTCAACCATTTTTCCCTCCCTCTCTATCACATCTGAAAACATCGAAACCCCAGAACATAGAGTAGCCAGCCATTTTCCACTCACTGCCACGTATTTGAAATGTCCACATTATAAGCCGAAGTACCGATCCAGGCTCTAGGTTCCCAATCCATGCCTCTCAAGTTTAACCCCCCCACCAAGTAGAACTAGTAAATTATGGATCCTCTCCAAAGCCTCCATATTCATTTTATTATAATTCTGTAGCATAATTTCCCAAATTTTATTCTCAATGTCCCAACTAAAGTCATTCACATTTACCACTCTATCCACGCTTGCTGCCTCTTTCAGGGTGTTATGGATTTGCGTCTCAAGATCCATCTGCACATCAAGTTACGAAGAGTCTTGCCATTCACTGAATACTTTGCTCTTACATTTGACCTCCAAACATGCAACACCTCACATGATAAAATGTTGCCATTTCTCAGCCCAGATTTCCAAGTGACCTAGATCCTGCTGCATCATTTGACAACCTAGCCAATCGAATCTCTTCTTATAACTCAAGCCTTCCAGTCTAGTGTTTAAGCACCCTCTGGAGCTTAATCACCTTTCCTGCAATGTGCCCAAAACGCCAAGTGCTGCCCAACCAATATTTTGGACAATTGTAACATAAATTCCCTACTCCTGAACTTAGTGCATCAGCCAATTAAGGCAAGCTTGCAACACATATTCCTCACCATTGTCCACCTGCATTGCTACTTTCACGGAACCATATACTTGTACCCCAAGGACTCTCTATTTAACAACACTCACCTGCCATTCACTGTTCATTTCTTGCAGTTGGTTAACTTTCCAAAATGAATTACTTATGACTTAAATTCCATCTGCCAGGATGACATATAGGCTTCTGGAAGATAAATTATGTTTGACAAATTTGACCAACTTGGCGAGTGGATGGAGTGCGTGGGAACCCGAGCCATTATGGATGAATGGAGAGCATGGGAAACTGGGCCTGGCAAGGGGTTGGGAGCACAGAAACCAGCGATTCACAGAAACAAGTGAAAGAGATAACCAGAGCCCTGGCAAGTGCGTGGAGAAAATGGGAACAGGGACCCTGATGAGTGGATACGGGCTATGGAAACTGGGGCCCTGGTAAGTGGACAGTCTAAACATTATCTGGTGCACCAGATACTGAACCATGAGAATCTCCAAATAATTCAAATAGCAAAATATGAACATTTTACTTTAACTTGTAGAATGGACACACCAATGATCAATTCTTGACCCTCAATTACTATTTATAGTATGACCTACAATTTTTTGATCTACACAAAATGACAATACAGTGCAACATTTAAGAAACTATATTAAAATTCAGTGCAGACTAAACATTCTGCATAAAGATTAACTGTGCCATGATAGAGCACTTAATCAAGGTGCAACATTCGACAACATCTGGAGAAGATTTGCATGTTAACAGATTTCCTTTTGTAACTGCTTCCCTTTCCTGCCACAGTTCTATGTAAACAATCTCACAAGTCGTTTTTTTCTATGTAGAGACCTAACATACAAATGTCCTAAAGCCTAAATTTCATAAAGAGTACAACCACCTCAGCTTGTGCATGGTTACAAATATCAGAGAATGTAGGTGATACATTTTTTCAATAACATGCTTGTTATCAAAGCTTTTTTTTTTTAAAACAAGATCTTCCTCCAGCTCCTCAATCCCACTTCCACTTAAATGATGATCACACAACTTTATCTGACATGTTACTTGGCATGGTTAACAATTCTCTACTGCTAATAAAGCTGGTGACAAGCTTTGTTTAAAGAAGTTAACCTACAAAGTTCATGTTCTTTACTGGGGTCAATGTCACCTTTTATTGATTAGGAGAGATAGAGGGACAGACATGTATAGGCAAATAAAATGCAATAAATATTAGGCGACAGCATTCGGGAAGCTCAATTTCCCAAAAAATAACTGGGACTGCCTGTCTGCACATAAAAAACACAAATGGTAGAATTTATGGGATTGTGCCCAGGAGCGCTTTTTAACAAAGTATATGGACAGACCAATGAATGAAGGAGCATGGAATCCATTGTGACATTTGGATTCAGAACCAGCACCCAAGAAGACAGAGAGTAGTGGTAGAAAGGTGTTATTCTGGCTGGAGATATTCCACAGGGATCTGTGCTGGGACCAAATCATGTATAAATGATTTGAATATAAATGTAGACAATAGATGTAAATCAATAATTAGAAACATAGAAAAATAGGTGCAGGAGTAGGCCATTCGGCCCTTCGAGCCTGCACCGCCATTCAATGTGATCATGGCTGATCATCCCGTACCTGCCTTCTCTCCATACCCCCTGATCCCTATAGCCACAAGTGCCACATCTAACGCCCTCTTAAATATAGCCAATGAACTGGCCTCAACTACCTTCTGTGGCAGAGAATTCCAGAGACTCACCACTCTCTGTGTAAAGAATGTTGTCCTCATCTCGGTCCTAAAGGAATTCCCCCTTATCCTTAGACTGTGACCTCTTGTTCTGGACTCCCCCAACATCGGGAACAATCTTCCAGCATCTAGCTTGTCCAACCCCTTAAGAATTTTGTAAGTTTCTATAAATTATATAATTAAAAGATTCAGCATGAAAACAGAGACTTCAGCCCACCTTATTCATGCCGACCAAGTTGGCATATTAGTATAGTCCCATTTGTTACAATTGGCGTCTAGATCTCTAAACCCTTCATATCCACATATCTTTTAATAATCAAAATTGTATCCACTTCTCTGGCAGATTAATCCGGACAATGGCATCCCTTGGTGAAACTGTTGTCCCAGGGGTCCCTCTTGAATCTCTCCCCTCTCGCCTTAAACCTATGGGTTTTGGTTTCAAAATCCTCTGCCCTGTGAACATTCATTTAATCAATGCCCCTGGTGGTCTTGTACACCCTCAGCCTCCAATGCTACAAAGAAAAGAGTCCCAGCCCACCTAACCTCATTTTGCAACTCAAACCTGTAAGCCCAGTTAACATCCCAGATGTTCCTGGATGTAAGATCCTTCTGCACCCTTTCCAACTTAATCAGAGTCATGCAGCAGGGAAACAGGGCCTTGAGCCCAACTCATCCATGCTAACCAAGATGTCCCATTTGACCCATATCCCTCTAAACCATCAGACTCAGGAACAGTTTCTTACCCCCCCCCCCCCCCCCCACACAACGTTATCCGGCTTTTGTGCAGTCCTTCCATAAGCTAGGGTACTGCTTGATTGACTGCTACCTCATTAAGAACATGGAACTTTGAGGAACTGATATTCTAGAATGCTGAAAACTATATTCCGTTCACTGAATTTTCCCCTTTGCTCTATCTATTGTACTTGTGTTTGAACACATTGTTTATCTGTATCATCTGATTTGTATAGACAGCATGCAAAACAAAGCTAATCACTGTATCTCAGTGCATGTGGCTAAACCTAAACCTTTCCTATCTATATACATGTACAAGTGTCTTTTGAATGTTGTTACAGTACCTGCCTCAACTCACTCCTCTGGCTGCTCACTCCATATACCTACCATTCTCAGAGAGAAATGACATCCTTTCTATAGCTAGGTGTCCAGAACAGCATACAGTACTCAAAGGTATTGGGCTTTGGGAGGTTGATTATAAGGGGAAAGTACACAGTTAATGGACATACTTGAAAGCAATGATGTGGTTAAAACTAGAGAACATAAATTTAAGACAAGGACTAAAATATACAGCAATAATATGAAGGGGACCTTCTTCAGCCAAGAGCCATCTTCCTGCCCTCCTCTCCAGCAGTCTGAAAAGACCCAACATAAAGCATCACTTGTCCATTTCCCTCCACAGATGCTACTTGACTCGCCGAGTTCCTCATGCACTGTATTTTTTTTGCTCAAGATCCCAGCATCTCTTGTGTCAACATGGAAAGGACATGTAGTAAGTAAAATTCTACATGTAGTAAGTAGAATTTGACAAAATACAACAAAAATATAAATGCATTGTGAAAAAGAGGCTCAGTTATTTGATCAGTGAAATTCAAATGGTTTGCAGAAAAGGGTGGCATCAATGCCCAAGTCCACAAAGTTGCCAAAACAAGCTACATCATCATACAGCTAAAAACATAGAGAAATCTAATCAGTGGCAAATAAATAAAAGTACAAAAGTAAGGAAGTAATGTGGCCTGGGACAACATTTATTGTGTCCATGTCTAATTACCGATCATTGGGAAGATGTAAAGGCCAATGACGAAGTGCAGAGAATGATCCCAAGGATGGTGTATTTTAATTGTGTGAATAAACATGATAATTGGAAACTGTTCCCTTAAGCTGAGAGATATGAAACGGTTTGTTAAATGTACTTTAAATTGAAAGGGATTTGGGCAAAACAAAGAGAAATTGCTTTCAATGGCACTCTGGTTAAGAACAAGGGCTGGTTTAGAAATAATCCACAAAAGAACAAAAGGAATCACACAGAGCATCGACACAAAAAGCTGGAGTAACTCAGTGGGACAGGCAGCATCTCTGGAGAGAAGGAATGGGTAACGTTTCAGGTCGAGACCCATCTTCATCAAAGGGTCTCGACCTTAAACATCACCCATTCCTTCTCTCCAGAGATGCTGCCTGCCCACTGAATTACTCCAGCTTTTTGCGTCTATCTAAGGTTTAAACCAGCATCTGTACTTCCTTCTTATACACACAGATCATGTCATAATCTACAAGAGACCACATGAAAGGTTGGTCACACTCTACCTTCCATCAACATCCCTCATCAAGAACTTACAATCCAAGTAACCTCCCATCTCTGACCTCCCTCATTCCCACATTAGTCCATTCCACTACATGAGAACACTCCGTTATGCCTAATCCTCACACTCTATCCATAGGCCACCTCCAAAAACTGCTCAATAAGATCCCTTGAGGAACTAAACATTCGTCTCTCTCATTATCTATGACCTGTCACTGACTCACTCAGGGCCATCTCTACTACACAAATTCACACTCCCCTTTAACAATAATAGGAGGCAATTTGGTCCATTGTGTATCCTCCATTATTCAGTAATATCACGACTGATCTTTCACCTCATCATCACTTTCATGCCTCCTGATCCGTTTCGCCACCCCCTCTCCTTCAATAGACCATCCCCGCCACGTTCCCCAGGCACCCCATTCCTTCCTTACACTATTCTCCATCGATTCAACATTCCCCCACCCATTAAGCCGCCACTCTAATTTCCCCTACTCGTCCACTCTCAATCCCTGTCCACCCATCCAACCTGGTATCCGATCCCCAATCGCTTTTTTTTTCTCGTCAACCTTCACCCTGCCTTCTCATTCAATCCCCAGCCCAAGACTCCTCACTCGTCACCATCATCATCATCATGTCCCCCTTCAGCCTGGGTCCCTCCACCCTCTGCACCGGCCCTCCGTCCCGACCCCCAGGGTTGCCAACTCCACGCCCCCGTCCCCAGACTCACGTAGTGTTTGCTCGGGTTCCTCCGTTTCTGCACATCCTGGACCCGCACATCAGCCGCGCTGCGGCCGAGAGTCTGCATGATGACCCGTGGCCCTCACAGCCACTCTCGCCGCCGCCGCCGCCGCCGACACTCCGCTGCCCCCTTTCCCTTCCTTTCTTTCTTTCTTTAGGGGGCGGCGCGTGCGCGCCCCCGACCTCGCCTGCCCCTCGCGCGCGCGCGCGCGCGCCCGCCCTGGAGTGCGGGGGGCGCGGGTCCAGCGGCTGATCGACGTGTCTGTGGGCCAATCAGCGGCGGTTCCTCCGCCCGCCTAAACGGTGAAGACCAATCAGGTTGCAGAAGCTCGGCGCCAGTGCCTGCCCCTCGTCGGCCGCGCCCTCGGGAAAACGGCGGGACGTTTAAAGGGCGCGCGAGCTCGCTCAGCTCAGCACGCTCGTGGTGGCGGTGCTATTGTTTTGGTCCGTCCGGCTGTCGGTTTGAAATCCGTCTGAAGAAGGGGCTCGATCGGTTTGAACTGTCACCCATTCCTTCTCTCCACAGATGCAGCCAGTCCCGCTGAGTTACCCCAGCATTTTGTGTTTATCGTCGGCTCTTGGTCCTCCAAAATATTCCAAATGGAATTTAAACTGGAGGGAGGACTTAAGCCAGAAAGGGTTTTTGGGAAGAAAGGGTTGCCTTAAATTTAGTTGCATCTGGTTGGGTAACTATGGTAGGGTGAAGTTTATTCCATGCTTTAATGTGTGGGGGAAGAACGAATTGCTGTACACATCTGTCTTGGTAGCTGGCATCTCAAATTGGATCGAATGCCCTCGTCTGCTCCTAATTGGATATATCCAATCCGCTGCTCCAGCGGGGCTGGCAGATGGTTTGGGTTTGGTGTAGGTTTTGTAATGTATGTCGTTTTATCCTGACTCGGCTAAATGTAGCAATGTTACAAAATTTTGAGATTTTAAAAATCAAGTCTGCAATTTATCCCATCAGATAAAGCATAAAAAGAAGTTTAATTTGACACCTAATTTACTTTCATATCTTCAGTATTAAGAAAGTTATGGCCATTTTCATACTCGGAAATGAGCATCTTGCTTCCCATTGCCTTTCAATTGACTTAACTCAAAAGCTGTGATCTGGAAAAGTTAAATGTCCATAACATTCTTAAAAATTAAGAGAACTCAATGAAATTTTCAGTTATTATAGATTGAAGCATTCTGAAACAAATATTAAACAATCTTACTTGGATTACCTGAAATTAAAGCATATAATTAGTTAGTTATCTAATTGTAGCTAATTACAAAATTCAATGAGTAGATCAAAACATCTATCAATTTCTTAAGAAAAGATAAACTTTTTTTAAATTGCCCAAGTGTCCAAATAACATTCACACAATAATCCACAATATAACATAATTTTTAAATCTCATTTTCATGAATTTCTGGGCCAAATGGAATGAATTTAGTGTTTAATGCCTGTAAATTAATGGCCATTTAAATCAACTAGCGAGTGGGTTTTAGCGGAATGCGGTGGATTAGAACGTTGCGGTTAGCGGTGAAGTCGGGGGGAAAAATACTGGGGGTTCATACATTTTTTGGGGAACCCATTTCGCAACATAAAAATATTATTAATGCCTCCCGAAAAACCAACTTTTAATATAAAAATAAAGTATTTACCTTTTTTTCTTCCCTACGCAAAATGCTTCCGTTTGTCTACGATCATGGCTTTTGAAGGTGATTTTTAAATTACTCTAGTTAATAAATAATCTAGAGTAATTTAAAAATACCTTCATTGATGAAATGTCAGAGCGATTTTTCTTCAGCAACCAAATCGCCCGACATTCATCGATTATCCAGGCCTGTGGAAAAACGGCACTTTAAGCCCGCCCCCCTCTGCAAGGCGCGAAAGTCGCGCACATGGGGAGCGGCAGAAGTGCAGCGCCGCTAAAGGTAAGTTTTGTAACATACCTACTAAATGGTCACGGCATGGTGACTTAGGAATAGGAATACTTTATTGTCACACGTGAATAGGCACAGTGAAATTATTTGCTTGCATACACAATGTATACAAATTTGACAAGTCTGACTTTGACAGACAGACACAAAAGGCTGGAGTAACCCAGTGGGGACAGGCAGCATCTCTGGAGATAAGGAATGGGTGACGTTTTGGGTCGAGACCCTTCTTCAGAGATGCCATTCCTCCTCTCCAGAGATGCAGCCTGAGTTACTCCAGCTTTTTGTGTCTATCTTTGGTTTGAACCCGCATCTGCAGTTCCTTCCAACACACTGAGAGTCAGGGGAGAGGGAGACTAGAGATGTGGAAGGATGAGGTGTGAAAACGAGAGATCAAAACGGGCGACGACTATGAGGGAAATGTACAATGGTTCATTGTGTAGGAACTGCAGATGCTGGTTTAAATTGAAGGTAGCCACAACATGCTGGAGTAAATCAGCGGGGCTGGCAGCATCTCTGGAGAGATGGTCTGAAGATGAGTTGACCCGAAATGTCACCCATTCCTTCTCTGCAGAGATGCTGCCTGAGCTGCTAAATTACTCGAGCATTTTGTGTCTACAATGGTTCATTGTTGGCTGAGGGAAACGTGCATACATTCAGCAAAATTAATCAGAAGGACGGTGAATCTAAAGATAGACACAAAATGCTGGAGTAACTCAGTGGGACAGGCAGCATCTCAGGAGAGAAGGAATGGGTAATGTTTTGGGTTCAGACCAGGCACGTGCCGTGAGTAATTACTCAGGGTAGGCACTCAGTCCGCTTAAAAAAAAAATGTAAACCGCGCATGCGCAGATTCTTCTCCCCGTTAAATAAATAAATAAAAACAGTGACATTTCAATTTGCCCAAGGCTTCCTAGTCCAATTGTGGGGATAGTTCCTTTCACAGCGTGTGGAGATTCTGTGACAGGGGTAAAGTTGTGGGGAGGGCACGAGTGTTGAGAAGGAGGGTGTCGGGGATACTGCCAGCGCTGGAAAGATCACAGAGAACATTTACGAGGAAGGTGCCAGGACTAGAGGTTCTGAGCGATATATAGAGGTTGTAGGCTGGACATGTGAGGAACAATGGTGAAAATCGCAAGAAAGTACTTATCAAAAAGTACTGGAATCTTCACTCCCTCACCGCTGCCGCAGCTCTCCGGGTGCGAAGCCACAGACTGTAGCTGGGGATAGAAGCAGCTCGGGGAGCGGCCACCGGGATCCCGACAGCTAAACTGGCCGCCACTTCAGCGCCTTCTGCCGGCCCGCTCACCTTTGGCAGTGCTCTCCGTCTGAACACCTGTCACCTGCCGTTCGCCGACTTCACTCATGTCAGCGACTTACTGCAAATCCTTAAATTCCCACAGCCAAGTAACCTCAATCGCGCTGTCGGAATTTAAGGACATGAGTGAGGCCAGCGAGCGGCAGGAGAGAGGTTTTTAGATGGAGAGCTGCCAGAGGTGGGCGGGTGGTTCTGGAGCTAAGGTGGCGGCTGGTTCCGCTGTCCGGCCCGGCGGCCGCTCGAGCTACTTCTCTCTCTCTCTCTCCCCCCCCCGGCCTCAGAGCAGTGTCATTGCATGCCCCCTTGCAAGGAACGTCGCAAGTGGATGCCCCCGGCCCCTCATTCATAACATTTGTGCCCTCCCCGCAACGTTACCCCGGGCCAGACTCCCCAAACGCTGTGAAAGGACCTCTCTCCCCACTCCGACTCCCACACCCCCCCACACCCCGGCAAATATGGTATTAAAAAAAATAAAATCACAAAATGTACTTACCATATCATTGGGACACAACAAACCATGGTTGAAAACCCCACCAATAAACTTGCGCTGCGCATGCACAGTAGACTGATGCGCATGCGCAGTATGATGCTGCGCATGCGCAGTGCTACAAAGGCAGGATTTCTGCTGCCTTCAGCCCCGATTAAAATTGACGGCTTCAGGCAGCGCTCACGGCACGGGGGCTGCACAGAGCTTCCCGTGTCACAAGCGCTGCGGGTGAAAGGCACAGGGAATTATGCCTACCTAAGAGATCAGTCTCTTACATAGGCATAATTCTCCATGCCTTTACTATTTATATTTAATAATTCCCATTTCATAATTTTAGTCAGGGTAGGCAGTGCCTACCTTGCCTACCCTGACAGCACGTGCCTGGTTCAGACCCTTCTTCAGACTGATTGTTTCAGTGAAACTAAGCAGAGAACTATATTAGGGGCTAACAATGATACATTCTACATTTTCTTGATCATCGTGTGCGAGTGTATAGGAAGGAACTGCAGGTCCCGAAATGTAAACCATTCCTTCTATCCAGAGATGCTGCTTGTCCCACTGAGTTCCTCCAGCATTTTGTGTATATCTTCGGTGTAAACAAGCATCTGAGGTTCCTTCCTACACAACAGGTCAAGTAGGCTTGCCGTGATAGGTACACCTATCACCGTGGCAGATCCTGTGGTTGAGTTACTGAGGGAGTGTTTCATAAGTTGTAGGTGCAGTGTCAAGTCTACCCTGCCATTCAATCATGGCTGATCAATTTATCCCTCTCTCAACTCCATTCTCCTGTCTTCACCCCATAACCCCTGACACCTGTACTAATCAAGAATCATATTTTAAGGATCTTCGGAATTAAAGGTGCAGTAAGTTGCTGGATTAGTTTTAAAAAATGAAATGTCAACTGGATGCTTAATGTGGATAAATCACCTGGTCTGGAAGGGAGAAACAAGGAACTGCAGATGCTGGTCAATACATAAAAGGACACAATGTGCTGGAGTAACTCAGCAGCTCAGGCGACATCTCTGGAGAACACAGATAGCTGACATTTTGGGTTGGGACCCTTCTGAATGTGGGGGGAGAGAAAGCTCGAAGAGGGGAGAGGCAGGACAAAGTGTGGTAGGTAATAGGCCTTGCCTCCAAATGCTTAGAACTTGGTGTCAGCACTCCTCTCTGCAACTGGATCCTAAACCTTCTGACCAACAGACCACAATCAGTGAGGATGGGTGACAAATCATCCTCTACGATAATCCTCAACAAAGGTGCCCCGCAGGGATGTGTTCTCAGCCCCCCTACTATAGCTAAATACCAATCTAACTCAATGTACATGTTCGTAGACGACACCATCGCAGTGGGCCAGATATTAAATATTGACAAGACACAGTATAGAAAGGAGATTGAGAACCTTGTAACCTAGTGCCAAGACAACAACCTCTCCCTCAATGTCAGCAAGACAAAGGAGATTGTGATTTGCTTCATGGAGCGAAACAGTACACACACCCTGGTATACAATAAATAAACACGCAAATCTGAAGTAATTCAACGGGTCAGGCAGCATCTCTGGAGAAAAAGGATGGGTGATGTTTCAGGACAAGATGCAACTCCTTTTCGTATACCTCCTCCCTCACCTCCATCCAGAGACTCCAGCAGTCCTTCCAGGTAAGATAGAGGTTCATGTGCACATCCTCTAACCTCATCTGCTGCATCCAGTATTCCCAACGTGGCCTCCTAAATAGTGGCAAGACCAAATGTAGACCTAGCAAACGTTTTGCTGAATACGTGCTCAATCTGCCAAGGCCTACTGGATCTCCCAGTTGCTAACCAGTTTAATTCCCATTACAATTGTTACGACTCCCGAAGGCAGGTACCTCAGAGCCGCGTAACATAATAAAAAACCAAGATTCAAGTTTAAGAAAATAGTCTTTAATTTAGTTAAGAGAAGACAAAAACCCGAACCTGATTTAAACAAGTCTGTGACAAGAATCGACTAATAAACAAATATAACAGTGCTCAGGCCAGCCTCACAATGGACCGTCGAACCAGAGTCTCTAACCTGCGTAAATGGAGATAACCCTGAAACAAAATACACGAAAACCCTCAGGCCAGCCCTTATCCGTCCCAATGCAACATTAAATGACAAATATAGGTAACAATACCCAAAGTTCTATGCCATGTGGCCAGACCTCCTGCAGCTCAGACCGGCAGCCTGTTGGCTTAGTCAGGGTCGACGAAGAAGAGAGAGAATTCTGGGAACTCCTGATATTTAAGCTTCCGATGAGTCACCTGTCACCTGATGCAGCTTGGCCAATCGGGTACAGGAGCTCTTAACCCCTTGATTCCTGACTCCCAGCCATGGGGCCTGCACTCAGGAGAGAAACAGAAAAGGTAAGTACATAGCATTCACCGGGGGGGGGGGGGGGGAAGCACCTAACCCCCACCCAAAGATACTGAATAAGCTTCGGAAGAAATTATTCAGTACTAAAACACTACTGGCGCGACAAGGCGTCAGCCAAGATATTATCCTTGCCCCTTATGTGCCTGAACTCCAGGTTGTATTCTTGCAGCTGCCAACTCCAGCTCATTAACCGCCGGTTCTTATTCTTCATGTTCTTCAAAAAAACCAAAGGGTTATGATCCGTGAATACGATGACAGGGACATTCGAGGAGCCCCCATAAACCTCGAAATGACTCAGAGACATTAACACAGCAAGGGTTTCTGTCTCAATGGTGGAGTACCACCTCTGATGGGGATTAAACTTCTTAGAGAAGTACGAAACTGGATGCCCCACCCCATCTGAATCATCCTGTATAAGAACCCCACCAACCCCACGATCAGTAGCATCCACAGCCAGCTTAAATGGATGCTCAAAATCGGGCACCCCAAGCACAGGTGTGCGCACCAGAAGACCTTTAGTAAGATCAAAGGCTTGTTGACACTCAGCGGACCACACAAAAGCTACCTTTGAACTCAGCAAATCCGTCAAAGGAGCAGCCACTGCAGAGAAGTTTGGACAGAAGCCTCTATAGTACCCAACCATAGCCAGATATCAACGGAGTTCAGTCCTAGATGTTGGAACAGGAAATGCGACAATATGTCCCACCTTGTCCTCGAGAGCGCGAACCTGATCCTGACCCACCATCTTACCCGGATACGTCACCGTGGCCTGGCCAAACTCACACTTACCCAGATTGATCGTTAGGTTTGCCTCCGCAAGACGACAAAATACCTCCTTCAGATGACTGATGTGTTCAATCCAAGACCTGGAGCACACAACTAAATCATCAAGGTATGCTTCACAAAAGGACAAACCAGACAATACCATGTTCACTAACCTTTGGAAGGTTGCCGGCGCATTGCGCATCCCAAATGCCATTACCGTGTACTGAAGAAAGTTATCAGGCGTAACGAACGCTGAGATCTCCCTCGCCCGCTTAGTCAAAGGAACTTGCCAATACCCTTTTAGCAAGTCCGACAGACACAAAAGTTGCACTTCCCACAAGATGCACGCAATCCTCCATCCGTGGAAGAGGATAGCAATCCGGCTTAGTTACAGCATTCACCTTCCGAAAGTTTGTGCAAAACCTGTCCTCCCCATTAGCCTTCATAGCCAGTAGACACGGAGAACTCCACGGACTACAACTAGGTTCAGCAATTGCATGCTGCAGCATATAGTCAACCTGACCTCTTAGGCAATGACGCTTGTCAGGATTGACCCGATACGGATGCTGTTTAATTGGCGCAGCCCCGGCCACGTCAATTGTATGCTGCAGCACAGTCGTCTGAGAAGTCACATCTGAGAACAGTGACCCATTTGACCCCACCAAAGCAAGCAGATCATCCCGCTGGCTTCCAGACAAATGAGACAACCGCAAGGGAAGTGACTCCAAAGCTTCAGAGTTACACAGTATTCCTTGCGTCACTGCCACAGACAACCGTGCCTCACCCACATCACCACCCGTGTCAGGGGGCAGCACTTCTACAGCCAAAACTGGCTTAGACAAAACCGAAGGACACAGCTCCTCCCCATCAACCTGTACATGCTCCTGCTCATGGTACTGCTTCAGCATGTTGACATGACAGAGCCGAGTCTTACGCCTCCGATCAGGGGTACCAATAACGTAATCCCTTGCACCAACCTTCTTAACCACCTGATAGGGACCACTATACCGAGCCTGCAGACTGGAACCAGGATTAGGCAACAACACCAGGACCTTGTCACCTGGAGAAAAATTCCGACTAGAAGCCTTCCTGTCGAACCAGCCCTTCATCCTAGACTGAGCAGAAGCAAGATTACCCATTGCCAGTTTGTTGCCCACCCTTGTCCGAGGTAGAGGACCCACACAACACAATATGATCAGCCATGATCATATTGAATGTCGGTGCAGGCTCGAAGGGCCGAATGGCCTACTCCTGCACCTATTTTTCTATGTTTCTAACTAGAATCCGTTCAAACGGCTCCCTGACCACAGGGATTGGATATAAAGGCGCAGGAACAATTGATTGGTTCGGCTTTCCTGCCACCTGGCAAATGTGACAACACCTGCAGTGCTGCTTCACGTCCTTTTTCAACCCTGGCCAAAAAAAATTCCGTAAGATACGGTCATACGTCTTATTGACCCCCAAATGCCACCCAGAGGTCCATCATGAGCCAAACTGAGTATCTCGTCCCTATACCGACGAGGTATCACAATCTGATCAACCGCGCTCCAATCATCATGCCCTGACATATCCAAGGGAGACCACTTTCGCATCAGTAAGCCATTCTTCAGAAAATACCCCTTTGCTGCGGAATCCATATCCCCTCAGGCACCGCGCAGTCGAACAGATCCGATAAACCTGGATCACTCTTTTTCTCCTCAACCAGCTGGTCACATGACAGCGACACTGGCACATTTTCAGACAAGACCCCATCTTGAGATGTAGAAACACCCTTCACAACACAGGATCCATCATCCTGATCCCTAAAAATGCTCTCACTCAGGTCCACTACATCTTCAAACTTTGCCTGGCCCTTAGTCATAGCCCTCGTGACAGCACAAGCTGTGAAGAACGTTGGATGCTGCATAGCCAATCTATCAGGACTCTGCACCACCGGAACAGCCATCACCTCAGGAGTAATGAAAACTCTACCTCCTGCCAAGTCATCCCCAAAATCACAGAAACTCCCGCAACGGGAAAACACGGCCATAACCCAACAATTACCCGGCCAGAAACCAACTCGGACTCGAGACTCACGGTATGCAAAGGCACTTCCATATCCTCCAACCCGAATCCTACCACAGAGACACTGGACCCAACCGATGACTCCCCAGAAAACGGCAGTACACTATCCAATATAAAGGACTGAGTAGCACCAGTATCACGCAAGATGGATACTGGAACTCTATGATCCCTATCCTCTAGAATAATTACTACACTCATCAGACGCAGGCATCCCAGGAACCACAGGTGCTTTCTGTGTACCAACCAAAGCCACAGGCTTTGCATTTTTCTTGTGCAGGACAGGACACGACTTTAAGATGTGCCCGCTCCCTTTACAATAGTAGCACACAGGACCTTCCTTAGTCCTGAAATCTCCGTCAACCTTATCAGCTCGGACTGCCCCCTGTATCAATGTGCTGACACTTGCAGGCACAGAAACAGCTTTGACACTGCCACCGGCGATACCACCGCGATTAAACGGCTGTGCACCTAAACTATAGGATCGCCCAACAAACTCAGTTTTATGAGTCAATACATACTCATCTGCTAACACCGCGGCCTTAGACACCTCCGTCACTTTCTGCTCATTAAGGTGAGTAGCAACCCTCTCAGGGAGACAGTTCTTAAAGTCTCCCATAATCATCAAGGCCCGCAGCAGCTTAAAATCCTTCACTCCTTGAGAAGCACACCACCTGTCAAAAAGTGCCTCCTTCTCCCAAGCACACTCCACATAAGTCTGACTATCAAAATTCCTAAAGCGCCGGAACCACTGCTGGTATGCCTCTGGAACGAATTCATAAGCCCTTAACACCGTAGACTTCACACACTCATAGTCCCGACTGCTGTCAACAGATAAAGACAAGTACACCTCCCGTGCTTTACCCACAAGGACACACTGCAAGAGCAAGGGCCACATGTCCCTAGGCCACTTCAAGGACGAAGCCACCTGTCCAAACACTGCAAAATACTTGTCCACATCCTTCTCATTAAACGGGGGAACCAGGCGGATGTTCTTGCTCATATCAAACTGCTTTCCCCAGAAGAAACTCGTGAGGCATCCAATTCCTTCTCCTGCAGCTCGAGGTGTTTCATCTCATGCATGAGCTCGTTCCCTCTTAAGGCCCTCTCCTCCTTTTTCATTTCAAGCTCTATTTGGAGCATGAGCTCTTTCTCTCTTAAGGGTCTCTCCTCCTTTTTCATTGCAAGCTCTAACTCCCTCAATCGAATGAGGTCCCCCATTTTTTAGATTAGATTAGATTCTTTATTTGTCATTCAGACCTTTCGGTCCGAACGAAACTCTGTTTCCCTGCAGTCATACATATAATTAAAGATAAATAAATAAAAATGACAGAACACACAATAAACACAAATTTAACATCCACCACAGTGAGTTCACCAAACACCTCCTCCCTGTGGTGGAAGGCAAAGTCTTAAAGTCTGTGTCTCTTCCCTCTTTGTTTCCCTCTGTGCCGAGGTGATCCAGGCCTCAGATGCCGCGACCGCACTGGGCGATGGTAAGTCAGTCCCGCGGTGCAACCGAGCTCCACGAATGGGCCGGTTCAACTCCGCGGCCAGGCTGTGTAGAAGCTAGAGGACTGTCTGCATCAGCAGGCAATACCTCACTCCTCTTCAACGCAGACCATAACACCAACTTTATAGCCTCTTTCTTCGCATGCTTTTCAAAAGGCACCTTATAGCTCTCTGCCAGCACTAACAAATGCTCCTTCGTACATTTGTCAAACAACTCCCGACTAGGTGCCTCAGTAAAGTCCTCCACTTTAAACTCCATATCAAATGTAGGACCAAACCACCAGCCAAACCCTGGGCACAAATGTTACCACAAACGGAAGAGAAAAAAAATCCCCTCACACCACAGACTTCCCCAGTCACCAGAAGCCTACCAAAAACAACCCCAAAACTGTCTAGGATCCTCAAAGCTTAGGATGAGCCCTCATTTTGTTACGACTCCTGAAGGCAGGTACCTCTAAGCCGCGTAACATAATAAAAAAACCAGGATCAAGTTTAATAAAATAGTCTTTACTTTAGTTAAGAGAAGACAAAAACTCAAACCTGATTTAAACAACAGTCAGGGACAAGAATCGACTAATAAACAAATATAACAGTGCTCCAGCCAGCCTCGCAATGGGCCATCGAACCAGAGTATCTAGTAACAAAATACACGAAAACCCTCAGGTCAGCCCTTATCCATCCCAATACAACATTAAATGACAAATATAGGTAACAATACACAAAGTTCTATGCCATGTGGCCAGGCCTCCTGCAGCTCAGACCGGCAGCCTGTTGGCTTAGTCAGGGTTGACGAAGAAGAGAGAGAATTCTGGGAACTCCTGATATTTAAGCTTCCGATGAGTCACCTGTCACCTGACGCAGCTTGGCCAATCGGGTACAGGAGCTCTTAACCCCTTGATTCCTGACTCCCAGCCATGGGGCCTGCACTCAGGAGAGAAACAGAAAAGGTAAGTACATAGCATTCACCGGGGGGGGAAGCACCTAACACAAAACACAATACTGACTTTTTTATCCTGGGCCTCATCCATTGCCAGAGTGAAGCCATGTGCAAACGAGTGGAACAGCACCTTATATTCTGCTTGGATAGATTACAACTCAGCGGTATGAACATTGAATTCTCCAATTTTGGTAGCCTTCAACAACCTCCCACCTGCTTCCCCCACACTCCCTATCCCTCTCCCCTGTGACCCACCCGGATTCGCAACCTAGTTCACCCCTTCCACCCACATTCCTTCCTCTGGATTCACAATTCGTAACTCTTCACAACTTTTGTCTCACACTTTTAATCTCTGCCTATCAACCCCCTTCCACACACACACACCTCACTTGGATTGACATTATCTACCACACTTTGTCCTGCCTCTCATCTCTCCCAGCTGAAGAAGGGCGCTGACCTGAAATGTCACATATCCATGTTCTGCAGAGATGCTGCCTGACCGACTGAGTTACTTCAGCACTTTGTGTCTTCTTTTGTAAACTGACATCTGCAGTTGCTTCTTTCTTTGAGGTCAGTTAGTCTTTAGGCTTTTCTACCACCATAATAGTTTGGATACACTCTCATTAGCTCTCAATTCTGCCTAGCACAAAATGGGAAATTTACCAGGACATAAAATGCTGAGGTAAGCAGGAATGGGATCTGCGTCATTTGTGAGGAGGTTGAGTTTAACATTTTATATAGATAACATTTTATATAAATTTTCTTCTGAGATAAGATTTATCTATTGCCAATCAATATCTAAAACATCATTAGTGCACTTAAACAGCAGATAAGCCAAGGCACCATCTGTCAGAACCAGAGTCCTACCTCTTATCTGTTATATTCATTTTTTTAATTACAGGATGTTGTCTGGTGTGTGAATGGAAATGTACAACAGTCTAATTGGTGGGCACAGCAACACCTTAGGATAGTTTTTTCAAAGCAAATTTTAGGAATAAGTGGTCATTGGATGTCTATTGTTTCACTCAACTGAGTTCAGTAGGTATGTCTTGGCTTAGTGGTATTCCTCTTTTAATCAAAGCAGACACAAAATGCTGGAATAACTCAGCAGGCCAGGCAGCATCTCTGGAGAGAAGGAATGGGTGATGTTTCAGGTCGAGACCCTTCTTCAAACCATCATTCCAGGGACTGCTTGTCTCACTGAGTTACTCCAGCATTTAGTGTCCATCTTCGGTTTAAACCAGCATCTGCAGCTCCATCCTACACACTTGTAATCAAAGCATGTAGCTTCAAGATTTATCACATAGACATAGCAACAGTACTGATAATTTTCTGCATGCCGTATTGCCTTTCATAAAAAAGTAATTTGTTTCAATTCCAAGTTCCACATAAGGATTTCGATACTGCAATGCTGATTCCATTATGTTTGCAGTATATACACCTGGTTGAAGTCCTACGTGTCAATGCCAATGTGGTATGTGAACAGTGTTCTAGACCCCATTCTCTTCTGTATTTCCTCTTCCTCCATTCGCTGTGCTTGCAAGGATAGCTGGGCCCATCATAGAAACATAGAAACATAGAAAATAGGTGCAGGAGTAGGCCATTCGGCCCTTCGAGCCTGCACCGCCATTCAATGTGATCATGGCTGATCATCCAACTCAGTATCCCGTACCTGCCTTCTCTCCATACCCCCTGATCCCTTTAGCCACAAGTGCCACATCTAACGCCCTCTTAAATATAGCCAATGAACTGGCCTCAACTACCTTCTGTGGCAGAGAATTCCAGAGACTCACCACTCTCTGTGTAAAGAATGTTTTCCTCATTTCGGTCCTAAAGGAATTCCCCCTTATCCTTAGACTGTGACCCCTTGTTCTGGACTCCCCCAACATCGGGAACAATCTTCCAGCATCTAGCTTGTCCAACCCCTTAAGAATTTTGTAGGTTTCTATAAGATCCCCCCTCAATCTTCTAAATTCCATCGAGTACAAACCGAGTCTATCCAATCTTTCCTCATATGAAAGTCCTGACATCCCAGGAATCAGTCTGGTGAATCTTCTCTGTACCCCCTCTATGGCAAGGATGTCTTTCCTCAGATTTGGAGACCAAAACTGTACGCAGTACTCCAGGTGTGGCCTCACCAAAACCCTGTACAACTGCAGTAGAACCTCCCTGCTCCTATACTCAAATCCTTTCGCTATGAATGCTAACATACCATTTGCTTTCTTCACTGCCTGCTGCACCTGCATGCCTACTTTCAATGACTGGTGTACCATGACACCCAGGTCTCGTTGCATCTCCCCCTTACCTAATCTGCCACCATTCAGATAATAGTCTACCCTCATGTTTTTGCCACCAAAGTGGATAACCTCACATTTATCCACATTGTACTGCATCTGCCATGCATCTGCCCATTCACTCAGCCTATCCAAATCACCCTGCAGCCTCCAAGCATCCTCCTCACACCTAACTATACCCCCCAGCTTGGTATCATCTGCAAATTTGGAGATGTTGCATTGAATTCCCTCGTCCAAATCATTAATATATATTGTAAATAGCTGGGGTCCCAGCACTGAGCCTTGCGGCACCCCACTAGTCACTGCCTGCCATTCTGAAAAGGACCCGTTTACTCCTACCCTTTGCCTCCTGTCTGCTAGCCAGTTCTCTATCCACATCAATACTGAACCCCCAATACCGTGTGCTTTAAGTTTGTATGCTAATCTCTTATGCGGGACCTTGTCGAAAGCCTTCTGAAAGTCTAGATATAACACATCCACTGGTTCTCCCTTATCCACTCTACTAGTTACATCCTCGAAAAATTCTATCAGATTTGTCAGACATGATTTACCTTTCGTAAATCCATGCTGACTTTGTCCAATGATTTCACCACTTTCCAAATGCGCTGCTATCCCATCTTTAATAACTGACTCTAGCAGTTTCCCCACTACCGATGTTAGACTAACTGGTCTGTAATTCCCCGCTTTCTCTCTCCCTCCTTTTTTAAAAAGTGGGGTTACATTAGCTACCCTCCAATCCTCAGGAACTACTCCAGAATCTAAGGAATTTTGAAAAATTATCACTAATGCATCCACTATTTCTGTGGCTACCTCCTTGAGTACTCTGGGATGCAGACTATCTGGCCCTGGGGATTTATCGGCCTTCAATCCGTTCAATTTACCCAACACCACCTCCCGGCTAACCTGGATTTCACTCAGTTTCTCCATCTTATTTGACCCCCGTTCCACTGCTATTTCCGGCAGATTATTTATGTCTTCCTTAGTGAAGACAGAACCAAAGTAGTTATTCAATTGGTCTGCCATGTCCTTGTTCCCCATGATCAATTCACCTGTTTCTGACTGCAAGGGACCAACATTTGTTTTAACTAGTCTCTTTCTCTTTACATATCTATAAAAACTTTTGCAGTCAGTTTTTATGTTCCCTGCCAGTTTCCTTTCATAATCTATTTTCCCTTTCCTAATTAAGCCCTTTGTCCTCCTCTGCTGGATTCTGAATTTCTCCCAGTCCTCCGGTAGGCTGCTTTTTCTGGCAAATTTGTATGCCTCATCTTTTGTTTTTATACTATCCCTGATTTCCCTTGTTATCCATGGATGCACCACCTTCCCCGATTTATTCTTTTGCCAAACTGGTATGAACAACTTTTGTACTTCATCCATGCAGTCTTTAAATACCTTCCATTGCACATCCACTGTCAACCCTTTAAGAATCACCTGCCAGTCTATCTTGGCCAATTCACATCTCATACCTTCAAAGTTACCTTTGTTCAAGTTCAGAACCCTTGTTTCTGACTTAATTTTGTCACTCTCCATCCTAATGAAGAACTCAACCATATTATGGTCACTCTTGCCCAAGGGGCCACGCACAACAAGACTGCTAACTAACCCTTCCTCATTACTCAATACCCAGTCTAGAATAGCCTGCTCTCTCGTTGGTTCCTCCGCATGTTGGTTGAGAAAACTATCCCGCATACATTCCAGGAAATCCTCTTCCTCAGCACCCCTGCCAATTTGATTCACCCAATCTACATGCAGATTGAAGTCACCCATTATAACCGTGTTACCCTTGTTGCACGCATTTCTAATTTCCTTTTTGATGCCATCCCCAACTCCAATACTACTGTTAGGTGGCCTGTACACAGTTCCCACTAGCGTTTTCTGCCCCTTAGAGTTTCGCAGCTGTACCCATATCGATTCCACATCCTCCACGCTAATGTCCTTCCTTTCTATTGCATTAATCTCCTCTCTCACCAGCAACGCTACCCCACCTCCTTTTCCTTTTCGTCTATCCCTCCTGAATATTGAATATCCCTGGATGTTCAGCTCCCAGCCTTGGTCATCCTGGAGCCAAGTCTCCGTGATTCCAACTATAGCATAGTCATTAATCGCTATCTGCACCTTCAACTCATCCACCTTATTACGAATGCTCCTCGCATTGAGACACAAAGCCTTCAGGCTTGTTTTTACAACACTCTTACTCCTTATACAATTATGTTGACAAGTGGCCCCTTTCACATCGATCCCTATTACACTTGGCCATACTCTTCTAACCCTTTGTGAGCTTTCTTCCCCGTTAATTCTGGGGTCATTAACCATCCCTTTACTCTCTTTCCCTTTAACTCCGTCCTCGACTATCCCATTTGATACCCCACCCCCCTTATTCAGTTTAAAACCATCCGTGTAGCAGTGGCAAACCTGCCGGCCAGAATGCTGGTCCCCCACCTGTTAAGATGCAATCCGTCCCTTTTGTACAGTTCCCCCTTACTATAAAAAAAATCCCAGTGATCTAAGAATCTAAATCCCTGCCCCCTGCACCAGTTCCTCAGCCACACATTCAGGTCCCATATCTCCCTGTTCCTGCTCTCGCCAGCACGAGGAACTGGAAGCAAACCGGAGATAACAACCCTGGAAGTCCTGCTTTTCAGCATTTTTCCGAGCTCTCTGAAGTCCCGCTGCAAAAAATTCATCTCCTTCTTTCCAACATCATTTGTGCCAACATGCACGACCACTTCCGGCTGGTCACCTTCGCCCTTGAGGATTGTCTGCACTCTGTCCGTAACATCCTGGATCCTGGCACCAGGAAGGCAGCACACCATCCTGGAATCCCGTCTGTTGCCGCAAAAACCCCTGTCCGTACCTCTCACAATGGAGTCTCCAACTACAATGGCGTTGCCCGACTTTGGCCTCTGTGGGTTTGGCTCATCAGCCCTTTTTGTTTGGCAAGCCAGTCCGCCGCTCAGTGGGATACCGTCTTCTGTCCCGGCAGCTTCCACGTGGGTGAACCTGTTCACAAGAGGTACAACACCCGGGGACCTTTGCATCCCATGTTTTCCTCCCTTTCTCACCGTCACCCACCTTCTCTCTTCTAGTGCCTTGGGTGTAACAATCTCACTGAAGGACTTGTCGAGAAACGACTCAGTTTCTCGAATGAACCTGAGGTCATCCACTTGTTTCTCCAGTTCCCCAACACGGTCCTTCAGGAGCTGTACCTGGATGCACTTCTCACATATGTAGCATCCAGAGGCACCAGCAGTGTCCTTGACCTCCCACATACTGCAAGCATCACACTGCATCAGCTTGCTTGACATCTTCTTTTGCCTCGGTCTCGCCCTATCCAGTATTTTGCGCAGCCTCCTCGCCGAAGACTCTCGAGCCAAAGACTCACACTTTACTCACAGGGCACTTCCCTCACAAGGCCGCTCCCCAAGAGCTGCCTTGCTTATATTGACTGTTCAATTGCCTAATTTACAAACCAAATTCCTCAGTTTTGAGGAACTGCTTTCCCCCTCTGACTCACTGAGAACTCTCCTCCCACTTGGGCTAGAGCCAATCAGTGCTTTCTCCTGCTTCTCTTTGTTGCTGTTGCTTCAAAATCCACGGGAAGACTGAGTGAAGTCTGCCTGTGCTTTGCCTCTCCTTTTTAACTGCTCTCCCCCTCTGACTCACTGAGAACTCTCCTCCCACTTGGGCTAGAGCCAATCAGTGCTTTCTCCTGCTTCTCTTTGTTGCTGTTGCTTCAAAATCCACGGGAAGACTGAGTTTATAACCGGCTTTTGTTTATTAATATACAGGAATTCACCTAGACAAAGTTCTTCCTAAAATCTCTAAACCTGGGACATGTATAGATGGGCATCTTGGTCGACATGGACAAGCTGGGCTGAATAGCCTATTTCCATGCTCTGACTTTATAACCACGGTTCCACACGTTTGGAGTCAGTCCAAAATGAAAGTCAGCAAAGTATAATGACACTAAGGCAAACCCTGTATGTGCATTGTGTTATAAAGTGTGAAGTGGTATACGTAGGAAATGTTCCTTGGTTATACAATGTAAATACATCAAGAAAGATAATCTGTCCATTTGTGGAGGGCAAATAAGATAATTGCTTACTGTTCTATCAGTGTCTGCTTAATCATTAGTGAAATTACAGAAATTGTTATCGATTGTGGAACACTGACTTTCCGTTCAAGTTCTACTGCAACAAAGAGGTGAGAGCCACCGTCTCTGGCATTATGGCAGCATTCAACTAAGCAAAGCACCAAGTGGCTCTAACAAAACTAGTCATTATGGTAAAGGGAAAACCTTTCAATGTCTGAAGTTGCTTGATGCTAATTAAAACAGTCCAGGTTGTTAACAGCATGTAAACTCTACCCAGGGATGTATCTGCATAAAAATGTCTGTGAACCTTCCTCAACCCTGCTGACTCATCCTTATCAATCTGTCAGTGACTTTGGTGAGGCCGCAATTGCAATAATGTGTTCAGTTTTTGGTCACCCATTTAAGCTGGAAAGAAAGCAGAGAAGATTTCCGAGGATATTGACAGGACTCGTGATGTCCACATGCTTATTTATGTCTTTCATAATTTAATGAACAGAGAGAGGTTGGACAGGCTGGGTTTTATTCATTGGAGCACTGGAGGCTGAGGGATGATCTTATAAAGGTGTACAAAATTATTTGGGAAATAAATAAGGTGAATGCCACAGTATGGAAATCAAGAACTGGAGGATATAGCTTTAAGGTTAGAAGGGAAATATTTAATAGAAACCTGAGAGGCAACATTCTCACACAGAGGGTGGTGAGTTTCTGGAACGTGGTGCAGGATAAAGTAGTTGTGGCAGGTACAATAACAATATTTTTTTTTAAACTTTGGACAGTTACATGGATTGGAAAAGTTTAGAGCAGGGGTGGGGAACCTGCGGCCTTAAGTCCACATGTGGCCTTCTTGACCATTAAGTGCAACCTTTTGAATGAATCCAAATTTTGTACTACAAATCCTTTTATTTTTATTAATATGTTTTTGTTCGTCTTATTAATTTTATATTAATCTTAAAATACCAAAGAGTAAACGAAGATTCAACTAAATAATCCTCCACGCAATACTCCAAATGGAAAATATATATTATTCAATCGCTTTGGATGAATCAACTGATACTACTGACTCGGTGGAGGTTTTATACTTAATTCGGGCCATAACAGAAGATTTTCTTTGCTACGAACAGTTACTCACTTTGGGCACTCTTACGGGTAGAACATGAGGAATAGATTTTTTCGACAACTTTCAAGTTAAATGTCGTGAAGTTGGACTGGATTTGGTTAATTTAGTGAGTGTATGTACAGATGGTGCACCTTCCATGACAGGAAAATGTGAAGGGTTTATTGCACAGATAAAAAAGGTATTATCAGATCCAGATGCTCTCATTTCTTTTCATTGTATCTTACATCAGCAAGATACCCATCTAGAAGAGCAGCTGAGACTGCATACCTCCATATTGCAACCAAATATTCAAATGCTTTCCCACAAAAAGCAGTCACGATAAAGTCATTAAAAGGTTAGTTAACTTTAGATTTAACACATTTTTTTCATTTTCTTGAAGTTAGTACATAGTAGATAGATCTTTACAAAATAATGTACCTTTTGAGGTATATCTAATTGAAGATTCTTGGATGTGGCCTTATTAGATAACAGCTAACTTAATGCGGCATTCCAACATGAAAATGTTCCCCACCCCTGGTTTAGAGAGAGATGAGTTAGGTACGGGCAAATTTGGATGTGAGCTTGGGTGGAGTATCTTGGTCAGCATGGACAAGTTAGGCCAAAGTGACTGTTTCTGTGCTGTATGATTCAAGATGCTTGTTAATGATGCCACAATTCAGATCCATTTACATCTTTTCAATGATAAAGTAGTCTTTACCAACCTACCACAAGATCTGGTTTTATTTTGACTGCTGCAGGGAACATTTGTGCTCCCCAAATGTGAGATCATGTCCACATACTAACAAAACAAGGGCCTGCAGCATACCTGTGAAATTGAGTTACATTCCCATTGCTGCTTGCCACCATCATCTTGGACTTTGGCATTCCTCATTAGTTGATCTAGCTTAGCCTTAATCAATACCATGGCTAGAAATACAGGGAGAAGCTGGTCAAATGTTGCTCTTCCTGATCCCTCAATGTTTTTGTTATTTTCAGAATTTGTTGGAGAATGATACAATATTCACCATGACGTGAGAGGTGCAACCTCAAAAAAAGTTTAATACCACCCAGGAAGATGGTAGCACTTGATATTGGCACTGACCACCAGACGCGGTGGGAATTAAATTTACTGGTGAGCAATTGCAAATTGATAGATCTGTATCTTAATCATATTTTCTTTCCTGCTTGATTACTATCAAGCAGGATAGTAATCAGGATAGATGTTTTTCTTTACATCTGAATCACGGAAAAAATAGTTTCTTAAAAGGTTAATTAGGCCATTAACTGTGCAAATGCAATCATGACACAAAACTGCTTTCTGAAGACTGAGGCCGTGTAGAAAGTTTTGAGGCTAGGTGTTGTCAATCTCCCATTCTACACTGCTGCAGCCATAGCATTATTTTTAATCTGTACTATTTCTGTACCTGCAACATTATATTCTACACTTTGTTTCCTTTCACTGGTGGTTGTACTTGTAATGGCTTAATTGTGCTCATGTATGCTATGATTTGCCCGGATAGCGTGCAAATTGAAGTTTTTTGCTGTATTTTGGTACTTGTTATATACCAACACCGAAACCATATTTCAAAAACTAAATTGAAATAAAAAGGACAACCAATTTTAACAGGTTATTTAATTTATTAATAACGAGTACATGTGATGAGATTACATACAAAGCAATGAATTATGAGAAAAGCGGTTTTCTGTGACTGGATTCAGGGAGAAAGTAATGTCCACAGGGCAAGTGCAGAGGGAAGGAGATGTAGCTATTAGAGGTTGAGCGAGGGAGATCACTTGACGAAAATGGAGTAAGGGAAGGAAGAGGCAGGCTCACATGACAAGCTAATCACGGAATTTCAAGAATCACTATACAGACAGTTCATTGGAGTTCACTGGAGTTGTCAACAGGAATAATTCATGGAAGTAATTCCCAAAATTTAGCAGTGAGGCAGGCACTTCTGGTTTAGTTTCTCCATACTGTGTGGTCTTAATATCTTGATTAGCTTTTTTTTCCTGATGATTGCAATCTTGCATTTCTGCCTCCACATCTCTTAAAATATTGGTAAATGGTATGGCCCTGGTCAGTATTGTGAAACAGAGAGACCTAGGGATGCAGTTAGTTTCATGAAAGTGGCAGCAGAGGCAGGTAAGTTGCTGAAGAAGCCACACTTGGCTTCATTAGTCTGGGTATTAATTTCAGGAGTTGAACATTATGTTACAACTATACATGATGTTGTTAAGGCCATGTATGAAGTACTGTGCAGTTCGGGTTGCCCTATTATAGGAAGGGTTTGGAGCAATATGGGTCATGCACAGGCCTCGTTGTTAGATCTAATGTCAATAAACAAGAGGGAAAGGAACCTGCTGCTCTGAGAAAACTGTCACAGTAAAAGGTTTAGTCTCTGCACTGCAATGAAAGACACTTCATATGATAATATAACCTATCAAGGAAACTGACTAATGGGAGGGTCAGCAGCTGGTATGTGGGAGGAAATGTGCTGGTCAGACAGACCCTGATAGCAGTGGAGCTGCTGGGTAGTGATGCCACTGAGAGAAAGAGATCTGCTGGTCTGCAAAATCCCAGAGTGAGAGGTTTGCTGATCATTCTGCTGTAAGAGGTCCCTCAAAGAAAGCAGCTGAAGTCCTCTTCTCTGCTTTCCATCAACTGAATCTGGAAATTCACCAGAGTAGGCACTCGGATTCCAAATGGATTTATGTGTGTCTAAAGGTATTGACAGCTGATTCCTGTTCCAGCTTTGTGTGAGATTGATGCAAGAAACATGTCTCTTATGGCCTTTCAATGAACTGTCATTGCCAGGGCGAATGGGCCCAAGGCTGTCCTTGCAAGCACAGCGAAAGGAGGAAGAGGAAATACAGAAGAGAATGGGGTCTAGAGCACTGTTCACATACCACAGTGGCACTGACAAGTAGGACTTCAACCAGGTGTACATAATATGAACACTTGTAGACCAATTCTTTATGTAAATTTGCATCAACGTGGCGGCTGTGTCAGGGAAGTTACAAACGAAGAAGGCAACGACAACTGCTCCTGAAATGAGAGAAGAAATTATCAGCATGCCCATCTGGTGTACTGAACAGTACTGGCATCTGTATGCCTAATGTGTTGGTAAGAACTGCAGATGCTAGTTTAATCGGAGATAGACAAAAAATGCTGGAGTAACTCAGCGGGACAGGCAGCATCTCTTTATAGAAGGAATGAGTGACATTTCCAGTGGAGATCCTTCTTCAGACTGAGTGCATATTATTATGCCTAATGATGATTTTGCCTAATCAGAACCATACAACTTGCAGACTAATTGACTCAAAAATGTCTATCTGCTGTAAATGCAAAGTCTTAAATTAACAATTTTCAAACTATAGTTTCTGTGAAGGTCAAGAAAGTGAAATAATTACAGAAAGAGAACAGTGATGTACTGAAGCGTACCTGCATTACAAAAGAAAAGTGCATAAAGGTGAATAAATTACCAAGGCTGGATTAAGTGTATCCTAGGACATGTGGAAAAGTTATGAAGACATTTCTGGGGCGCTGGCACAGACATTTGTATCATCGTCAGCTACAGGTTGAGGTGCTGGAAGATTGGAGGTGGCTAATGTTGTACCTTTACTTTAGAAGGGCTGCAAGAACAAGCCAGGAACTACAGGCTAGTGTTCCCAAGAACAGTGGTGACAACGTTACTGGTGGGGATTCTGAGAGATAGAATTTACCTGCATTTGGAACAGCAATGACAATTAGGAAGAGATAGCAGGGCTTTGCAAAATCATTCCCCACAAATGTGATTGAGTTTTTTTGAAGGGGTGACAAATAGAATTTGTCATTGTGTATATGAACAAAGTCCCACATGGTAGGCTCGTCCAGAAGGTTAGATCACGTGGGAGTCAGGATGAGTTAGTGAATTGGGTACAAAATTGTCGTGATGGCACAAGTTAGAGGGTGATAGTGTAGGATTGTTTTTCTGATTGGGGGTCTGTGATCAGCAATGTGCTGCAGGCATCAGTGCTGGTTCCATTATTGTTCATTATCCAGTTTAATGATTTGGATAAGAATGTACTTGCCAGGGTAAGTAAGTTTGCAGATGACTGTAAAATTGGTGGTAGTGGACAGTGAACAAGGTTATTTAAGAAACTGCAGATGCTGATACCTTGAACAAAACAGTGCTGGAGGAACACAGTGGGTCAGGCAAAATCTGTGAAGGGAATGGACAAACGACCTTTTGGGTAAGCACCTTCTTCAGACTGAGCTTTGTGTTTTGCTCAACATTATTTAAGATTTCAACAGGATCAAGAACAAGTGGGACCTGACTAAATTATCTATCTGCACTGCCACCTTCAAGGACCTTTTGACTTGCACACTGAGGGCATTCTGTTCCTTAATACTCCTTAGGACCTTACCATTCATGGATATGTTCTAGCCTCATCAATACTTTCAAAATGCTTTTAGAGGATGAAGCTCTATAAACTATTTCTCAAACCATTTACAAAAACATCGATATCACCTTGTAGCCTGACCATTCGGCAAATCATTAATAACTCCACTAAACTTTGTGTAATCTGCCACATTATTGATCACGTTTCCAACATCCATATCTAAATATTGTATGTGTATTATAAGCAGCCAGGATCCTACCACTGTTCCTTGGAGAATGTCATTTGACATAGGCATTAATTGAAAAAAAAACTCTACCACCATCCTCTGTCCCATATTGCCAAGCCAATAAACTTACTCACTTATCTCATCAATCCACTTTCCCTCTTCAAAAATTACAATAGGTTAGTGAGAAATAATCTGCCCTTCACAAAGCCATACTGGTCATTTCCGATCGGTCCCTGCCTTTTGAAGTGATCATTGATCCTGTCCATCAGAATTTTTTCCAATAACTTTCCAACAAGTGATGTTAGGCTCACAGGTTTGTAATTATCATGCTTTCCCTTCTTGAAAAGTAGGTCCACATTTACTGTCCTCCAGCACTTTGTGTTTTGCTCAAGATTCCAGCACCTGCAATTACTTGTGTCTCTTGCCTTGCCTTCCATAGGAACCTGGGATAAATCATTTCCAGCCTGCGGATTAATTCACCTTTATGTTGGCTAAGGCATCGAGTACCTTGTCATTATTTGGAAACTTGCACCAATTTCACCTTTAGCTTGAATGAGTTCTTCAATGACAAAGTCTGGTTCCTTTGTGAATACTGATTAAGAACTTATTTAGGACTTCACCTCTACGTCTGGCTCCACACACATATTGCCCCTGCTGTCTCTAGTGGGCCCTACTCTTTCCCTGGTTATTCTTTTGTCCTTAATATACTTACAAAAATTATTCAGATATACCTTAATCTTATCCACCAGTGATATTTGATGACCCCTCTCTTTGCCTTTGATATTTTATTAGGCAAAGAAAGAAGCTTTTGCATGATATTTGCAAAGGTGAATGGTGAATATAAATATTTACTAACCCATCAGTTGAAGCGCCTTTCTTTCTGTTCCAGGTAATTTTCCAGAAGAATTTATATCTTGACTTCTCCATAGATGTGTCAATCCCAAATTCTCACGTAGTCGTCGATTCACACTTAAATGGCGAAATATTAGTAAGTAAAAAATGATGATCACACTGAGTGGAACCAAGAAACATAAAATGCTTCTCACTTGAACCACAATCTTGTAGATGGTGAATGGCTCTTTCTCAATCATCTCACATACAGTAGAGAAGAAGACAGTCTTATCCTGTGAAGTTGCAGTGTCGTCCAGGATACAGGCTGTTGATTGCCCATAAACAACTGCAAATGGCACTGACGAGATAGCTGACAAGACCCAGATCAGTGCCAACAAATGGGCCGTTCGAGATTGTCGTAAACCAGTGATTGACCACATTGGATGGCATATGGCCATATATCGTTCAGTAGTAAAGGCAATTATAGTCCAACTAGTTGTGGCACAATAGATGTGCCTGACCATGAAGTAGAGTTTACAGATTGGATTACTCAGCAGCCAGGGATAATACTGCCAGTAATATCGATAGACAGTCACTGGTATAGTCAACAAGAGTGCTAGATCTGCCAATGCCAGGCTGAGGAGATAAAACCGAATGGCGCTGCTCTTCATACGTCCATTTTTCAAAAGCATGTGAATGCTCAAACTATTTGCAAATATGCCAAAGAGTAAAAGTAATGCATAAAACACTGTGATTGGAATAGTTACATGGCTAGGTTCTTGCTGATTGGACTCGATCGACAGATATTTACTTGGGAAATTTTTGCTCAGTTGAATTAAGTTCCTTGGGTTTGATTCATTAATAGATGATTTGACATGCATCATGCATGGATGCCTATAATCAGCCAAAGACCTGTTCATTTTCTAATATTGGAATTATATTGAAATGGACCAGAAGTTAACTTTCATCCAGTGAAATCCATGTGATGTTAGTAGAATGCAGGTTAGTGTAATGACACGGGCACCTTAACGCTTGATTGATTGAGCAATAGTTTCCACAAGTGGTGTCTCAAAGCATTTGAATCTGGGTAAGAAAATATTCAAATGGCAAGTCCAAACTGTAATTGTGAAAAGATGGTTTTGAAACATTTATTTAGAACATAAATAACATTTGTTACTGGCAAACTAAGCAGTTAAAATAGAATCGTAGAAATGTACAACATTATAGAGGAGGTCATTTAGCTCATCATGTCTGTTTCATTTTATGGTTGAGTACCCAATAACTTAGGACTAGATTCTGGGGAGCTTATTGCAACTCTCTCCAAACATAGTGCAAGCTATCTACGGGCAGGTTTTCTTGAACAGTAAGTAGCACCAGTTACTGAGCGAGTTCATGAGCAGACTTGTATAGTCTAATATACAGTGGCTTGCAAAAGTTTTCATACCTCTTGAACTTTTCCACATAGAGTGGACTCTATTTACTAATTAGGAGACTTCTGAAGGCTATTGCAGGAAGATTGTTCCTGATGTTGGGGAGGTCCAGGACAAGGGGTCACAGCTTAAGGATAAGGGGGAAATCCTTTAGGACCGAGATGAGAAGGATTTTTTTCACACAGAAAGTGGCGGGTCTCTGGAACTCTCTGCCACAGAGGGTAGTTGAGGCCAGTTCATTGGCTATATTTAAGAGGGAGTTAGATGTGGCCCTTGTGGCTAAGGGGATCAGAGGGTATGGAGAGAAGGCAGGTACGGGATACTGAGTTCGATGATCAGCCATGATCATATTGAATGGCGGTGCAGGCTCGAAGGGCCGAATGGCCTACTCCTGCACCTAATTTCTATGTTTCTATATTTCTATGTTTGTCACGTTACAACCACAAACATAAATGTATTTTATTGGGATTTTATATGATAGACCAACACAAAGTGGTGCATAATTGTGGTGGAAGGAAAATGATACATGGTTTCCAAATTTTATTACAAATAAAAAACTGAAAAGTGTGGCATGCAAAAGTATCCCTGGGCTCCCTTTCCAGTCTATCTTGGCCAGCTCCCCTCTCATGCCTTCATAGCCCCCTTTGTTCAACTGCATCACTGACACTTCCGAATTAACCTTCTCCTGCTCAAATTTCAGATTAAAACTAATCATATTATGATCACTACCTCCAAGCTTAGATTAGATTAGATTACTTTATTGTCATTCAGACCTTACGGTCTGAATGAAACTGTTACCATACAGTCATACATATAATAAAAACAAAACACACAATAAACACATATCCAACATCCACCACAATGAGTTCACCAGGCACCTCCTCACTGTGGTGGAAGGCAAAAGTCTTAAGTCCCTGTCTTCCTCCCTCCTAGTTCTCCCTCTGCGCTGAGGCGATCCAAGCCGCCGCCGCCGCTGAAGCACCACAGCTCTAAGCGGAGCACCGAAGCTCTAAGCGGTTCCTTTACCTCGAGTTCTCTTATCATATCTGGTTCATTGGACAACACTAGATCCAGAATTGCCTTTTTCTCTGGTCGGCTCCATTACAAGCTGCTCTAAGAATCCATCTCGGAGGCATTCTACAAAACTCTCTTTCTTGGGGTCCTGAATCAACCTGATTTTCCCAGTCTACCTGCATATTAACCATATAACCATATAACAATTACAGCACGGAAACAGGCCTTCTCGGCCCTTCCAGTCCGTGCCGACCATTTATTTTCCCCTAGTCCCATCTACCTGCACTCAGACCATACCCCTCAATTCCCTTCCCGTCCATATACCTATCCACTTTACTTTTAAATGTTACAATCGATCCTGCCTCCACCACTTCTGCTGGAAGATCATTCCACACAGCCACCACTCTCTGAGTGAAGAAGTTCCCCCTCATGTTACCCCTAAACTTCTGTCCCTTAATTCTCATGTCATGCCCTCTTGTTTGAATCTTCCCTACCCTCAATGGGAAAAGCTTATCCACGTCAACTCTGTCTATCCGGCACTATTCCCGTTTCTAATGACATTTGAAATATTTCTGTCATAGCCCCTGCTATTTCTACACTAACTTCCCTCAATGTCCTAGGGAATACCCTGTCAGGATCCGGAGACTTATCCACTTTTATATTTTTCAAAAGTGTCAGTACTTCCTCCTATTTGAATCTCATAGTTTCCATAGCTACTCTACTTTTTTCCCTTACCTCACAGAGTTCAATATCATATAACCATATAACAATTACAGCACGGAAACAGGCCATCTTGGCCCTTCAAGTCCGTGCCGAACAACTTTTTTCCCTTAGTCCCACCTGCCTGCACTCATACCATAACCCTCCATACCCTTCTCATCCATATGCCTATCCAATTTATTTTTAAATGATACCAACGAACCTGCCGCCACCACTTCCACTGGAAGCTCATTCCACACCGCTACCACTCTCTGAGTAAAGAAGTTCCCCCTCATGTTACCCCTAAACCTCTGTCCCTTAATTCTAAAGTCATGTCCTCTTGTTTGAATCTTCCCTATTCTCAAAGGGAAAAGCTTGTCCACATTAACTCTGTCTATCCCTCTCATCATTTTAAAGACCTCTATCAAGTCACCCCTTAACCTTCTGCGCTCCAGAGAATAAAGACCTAACTTATTCAACCTATCTCTGTAACTTAGCTGTTGAAACCCAGGCAACATTCTAGTAAATCTCCTCTGTACCCTCTCTATTTTGTTGACATCCTTCCTATAATTGGGCGACCAAAATTGTACACCATACTCCAGATTTGGTCTCACCAACGTCTTGTACAATTTTAACATTACATCCCAGCTTCTATATCCTTCTCCTTGGTCAATACCGAAGAAAAGAAATTGTTCAATATCTCCCCCATCTCTTTTGGCTCTGCAGATAGCTGTCCATTCTGGCTCTCTAATGGTCCAATTTTATCCCTCATTATCCTTTTGCTATTAATATAGCTGTAGAAACCCTTTGGATTTACTTTCACCTTTCGTGCCAAAGCAACCTCATATCTTCTTTTAGCTTTTCTTATTTCTTTCTTAAGATTCTTTTTACATTCTTTATACTCATCTAGCACCTCATTTACTCCATGACTCCTATAAATATTGTAGATATCTCTCTTTTTTCGAACCAAGTGTCCAATTTCCCTTGAAAACCATGGCTCTTTCCGATTTTTACTATTTCCTTTCAACCGAACAGGGACATAAAGATTCTGTACTCTTACAATTTCCCCTTTAAATGTCCTCCATTTCTCTTTACATCCTTCCCATCAAACAAAATGTCCTAATTCACTCCTTTTAAATCATTACGCATTCCCTCAAAGTTAGCCTTTCTCCAATCAAAAATCTCAACCCTAGGTCCAGTTCTGATTCTCTCCATAATTATATTGAAACTAATGGTATTGTGATCACTGGTCCCGAAGTGCTCCCCAACGCATACCTCCGTCACCTGACCTGCCTCATTTCCTAACAGGAGGTCCAGCACTGCCCCTTCTCTGGTCGATACCTCTATGTATTGCTGCCAAAAAACTATCCTGCACACATTTAACAAACTCCAAACCATCCAGCCCATTTACAGAATGTGTTTCCCAGTCTATTTTTGGAAAATTGAAATCTCCCACAATCACTACCCTGTGCTTACTACTAATATCTGCTATCTCCTTACATATTAGCTCTTTCAATTCTCGCTCCCCATTTGGCGGTCTATAATACACCCCTAAAAGTGTTGCTACACCGTTCCCACTTCTCAGTTCCACCCAAATAGCCTCCCTAGACGAGCCCTCTAATCTATCCTGCCAAAGCACTGCTGTAATATCTTCTCTGACAAGCAATGCAACCCCTCCACCTCTGGTCCCTCCAATTCTATCACATCTGAAGCAACGAAATACGGGAATATTTAGTATCCCATCACAACCCTTCCACAACCATGTTTCATTGATTGCCACAACAGCATATTTCCAGGTGTCAATCCAGGCTCTAAGTTCATCCACCTTTCTTACAATGCTCCTAGCATTAAAATATACACATTTTAGAAACCCACCATCCCTTATTCTCTGTTTATTATCTTTTACCTCTTTCTCGCCTACATTTTGGGTCCGAGTGCTTCCCTTCACTGCCTCTTGCCCCTCACCCTGTCCCCTAGCCCCCTCTACCCGAGTCCCTCCCCCCAGCCTTTCTAGTTTAAAGTCTCCTTTGCAAATCTCCCCGCCAGGATATTGGTTCCCCGCGGGTTCGTGCAACCCGTCCTTTTTGAAATGGTGATATTGAAATCCCCCATCACCATAGTGGCATTTCTTTTGTTACATGCCAATTTTAACTCCTGCTGTAACTTACACCCTACATCCGGGCTACTATTTGGGGGTCTGTAGATGACACCAATTAGAGTCTACTTGCCTTTACAATTCCTCAACTCAATCCACGGTGACTCTACCTCGTCAGTCCCTATGTCTTCCCTTGCAAGGGACTGAATTCCATCCCTCACCAGCAGAGCTACCCCCCTCCTCTGCCCACCTGCCTGTATTACCCTGAATATTAAGTTCCCAGGCCCGATCTTCCAGCAGCCACGTCTCAGTAATCCCCACAATGTCATATCTACCATCCTCTAACTGAGCCTCAAGCTCATCTACTTTACTTCTTATACTTCGCACATTCATATACAATACTTAACAATAATAGGTGCAGGAGTAGGCCATTCGGCCCTTCGAGCCTGCACCGCCATTCAATACGATCATGGCTGATCATTCAACTCAGTATCCTGTACCTGCCTTCTCTCCATACCCCCTGATCACTTTAGCCACAAGGACATCTAACTCCCTCTTAAATATAGCCAATGAACTGGCCTCAACTACCTTCTGTGGCAGAGAATTCCAGAGACTCACCACTCTCTGTGCAAAAAATATTTTCCTCATCTCGGTCCTAAAGGAATTCCCCCTTATCCTTAAAATGTGACCCCTTGTTCTGGACCTCCCCAACATCGGGAACAATCTTCCTGCATCTAGCCTGTCCAACCCCTTAAGAATTTTGTAAGTTTCTATAAGATCCCCCCTCAATCTTCTAAATTCTAGCGAGTACAAGCCGAGTCTATCCAGTCTTTCCTCATATGTAAGGCCTGACATCCCAGGAATCGGTTCCTTATGCATTCCTTTTAATTCCTTACGCATCTCACCTTTTACATCGATCGCTATTACACTTGGCCATACCCTCCTATCCCTTTGTGAGCTTCCTTTCCCATTAATTCAGGGGTTATTAACTATCCCTTTACTCTCTTTCCCTTTAACTCCATCCTCGACTATCCCATTTGACAACCCACCCCCCTTATTCAGTTTCAAACCACCCATGTAGCAGTGCCAGAATGCTGGTCCCCCACCAATTAAGACGCAATCCGTCCCTTTTGTACAGTTCCCCCTTACTCCAAAACAGATCCCAGTGATCTAACAATCAAAATCCCTGCCCCCTGCACCAGTTCCTCAGCCACACATTCAGGTCCCGTATCTCCCTTCTCCTGCTCTTGCCAGCACGAGGAACTGGAAGCAAACTGGAAGGAACTGGAAGCAAACCGGAAAAAACAAAGAAAGTTTAACAGACATTTGGACAAGTACATGGTTAGGAAAGATGGGGGCCAAACATGAGATGGAGCATGTGCAGATAGCAGGGATTTGTTTAATTTGGCAGTGTTCAGTACAGACATCGTGAGATAAAGGACCTGTTCCTATGCTGTACTCACCACACTTACTCTAATAACAAACACTTACATTCAACTCAGTTACTGTGAATACAGGCACATGCACTCAGCCCAGTTACTGTGAATACAGGCACACTACTCTCACCCCAGTTAATGTGAATACAGGAACATGCATTCAGCCCAGTTACTGTGAATATACACACCACACTCACCCAAGTTAATGTAAATATAGACCACCTACACTCCAGTTACTGTGAATGTAGACACATTACATTCAAAATTGACACAAAATGCTGGAGTAACAGCGGAACGGAACATATCTGGAGAGAAGGAATGGCCGATGTTTCGGGTCAAGACCCTTCTTCTGAAGCAAGGTCTCAATCCGAAACGTCACCCATTCCTCCAGCATTTTGTCTATCTTCGGTGTAAACCAGCATCTGCAGTTCATTCCTCCACTACATTCACCCCAGTTACTGTCAATGCAGACACTCAACACTCACCCTAGTTGCTGTGAATATAGGCACATGTTCTCAGCCCAGTTATTGTAATAAGGCATTTACATTCACCCCAGATACTGTGAATATAGACACGTACTCACCTCAGTTGCTGAAAATGTAATGAGTGTGCACATGTGTACACCAGAAATGTACACACTACACTCACCCAGTTACTGTGCAAGTGGACAATGTGCTCCGCTGGTCACTGTGAATGTATTCAGCGTCGACCTACGCAGCTGCTAGTCAGTAAAGCTGTGGACACTTACCTGACTACTGGTGCATATAAGCTGTCTAAATTCACTCTATTAGAGCTGATCACGTTCACAATCATCAGAAGGCAGTCACTCATCCGGTGGGAATACAGCCAGCAAATATTTATCTGTTGTCTATGGATATGGCTTATGCTCACGCATCTACTGGTAAACACAGCTAATATAATCTCACCTGGCTCCAATAATCATGCCATTCCATGAACTGCTAATAGACCCATGAGAGGACCAAGCAATGAGTACTCTGCCAGCTACATTCAAAATAAAAGGAGAATCTAAGATGCCTCTTAATCCCTCTGCACCTTTCAATAATATCATCTGATCTTGGCCTGACCGTCACTTTCCTAGTTGTTCCGCACACCCTTGACTCCCCTTTCGAACAAACAGCAGGTCAGCCCTGATCCTATTCAATGATTTCACATCTACAGCTCTTTTAGATACACAATTTCAAAAGTTCACGATCCTTTCAGGAAAGAAACTGCTCTTCATCTGCATCTTAACTAGGCGACCCCTTCCTCTGCAACTGCCCCTTCATCCCCCCTCAGAATTTGGGATATTGCAATAATATCCCTCTCATTCTTCTAAATTCCAATCAGGCCCCACCTTTCTCAACTCCTTGTATTAAAGCAACCTGAATTATTTCAGTGATCAACGTAGTTATAGATACAGAACAGAAACAGGCACTTTGGTCCATCATGTCGGTGTCTACCTGATCACTCATCTCTGCTAATCCCATTTGCGTTAAGGCTGTAACCTTCTCTGCCTTGTTTATTTAAGTGCCTGTTCAAATGTCTCTCAGCGTGGCGTTTGTATCTGTTCCAGATATCAACCACACTGTATACAAAACCAATTCTCCAATTCCTTTCAAATCTCCTTAACCTACGCCTTTTGTTTTTGACAGTGGTAGATTAGGAAATAGATCCTGACTATCGACACTATCATCGACCGTCTACACCATTTATTTCTATATATTTTTTAAAAATAGTCTTGGAAAAGATAGTACTAGTGCAAAGGTTGAAGCCCTAAATTGGACAATTATTACTCGAACTTTCTGAAATTTTTTACGGAGGTGTTTACAGACGAGAAGCCTGGTACGTGCGCAAATGCTGAACATGAGACAGGGAGAGTTCAAGGCCTGTGCGTTCCTGAAGGCAATCAAAGCCTTTAGCTCAGGATTGAAAAATCAAACACTAGAGGACATAGCTTTAAGGTGAGAGGGGAAAAGTTTAAAGGAGCTGGGCAAGGCGTTATTTTTACACAGAGGATGGCGAGTGCCTGGGGATGCAGTATATGTTGGTTGAGGCAGGTATGATGGTGGCATTTGAGTTTTGGATAGGAAGGATATGGATTTGTCCTGGGAGATAGGAGTTAATCTTGGCATCAGATTTCAGATGGAATTGTCAAGCTCTTGAGGAATATAGGTGTAGGAATACACAAGAAGTAAATGAGGAAGACAAAAAAGGGGACACGAGATAACTTTGGCAGGCAAGGGACAGATGAATCCCAAAAGATTCTCCAAATACCATAATGGCATAAGAGTAACTAGGAGGAGACCTTGGGACAGCTAATGGATATGTCTTGAGGGCAGTCTTTATTACGGTCGAGGAGGTTCTAAGGCATATGAAGTGCACAAATATCCTAAGGCTGATCAGAAATATCTGAGGACACAGGGATGGAGAAAAAATTGCAGGCGCCCTGGCTGAGATCATCATCATTAGAAAGGGTGAGGGTAGATAAAAATGCTGGAGAAATTCAGCTGGTGAGGCAGATCTATGGAGCGAAGGAATAGGTAACGTTTCGGGTCGAGACCCTTCTTCAGTCTGAGTTTCTCCAGCATTTTTATCTACCTTCGATTTTTCCAGCATCTGCAGTTCCTTCTTAAACATTAGAAAGGATGAGGTGCTGGAAGACTGGAGGGTGGCGAATGTTATGCCACTATTTAAGAAGGGCTGCAAGGAAAAGCCTAGGGACCGTGGGCTTTTGTTTTGCACTAAAATTATTTTTTACATTTATTTTGTTTATTGTATTATGACGGTTATGCGGCTGCAAGTAAGAATGTAATTGCCCGTCTTAACACTAAACTCTCTTGACTCTTGATCAAGAGAGTGAATCAGTGAATTTACTTCGAAGGCAACTAAATAAAATGTTGTGTATCTAAAGTTCAGAGATGTGGCAAGTCACCAAAAACTCTACAGATGCACTGACTGCTTACATCATGTCCTGGACCGACAATTCCAATGCACAGGAACGGAAGAGGCTGCAGAGCGGTGGACCCAGCCCAGTTCATGACCTCAGCCATCCCCACCATAAAAAGCATCTACACGAGGTACTCCCTCAAGAAGGCGACATCCATCATCAAGGATTCCCACCATCCAGGCCATGCCCTCTTCTCACTGCTACTGTCAGAGGTTACAGAAGCCTGAAGTCTCACACCACCAGGTTCAGGAACAGCTGCTCTCCAACAAATATCGGGTTCTTGAACTGATCTGCACATCCCTCATCCTAACTTGGCGATGGAACACTAGATTACGTCTTGCACTTTTTTTTCTAATTATTTTGTACTCATGTATTTTTTTGGCATTCTATTTTTGTCTTTTTACTGTTTTGCAGAATTTGAGTAATTTACTAGACCAAGTGGGACCTGTTGGGTCCGTCACACGGGAGAGCTGATCCCCGAACGCAATATTCCACCACTCACCGATAGCCCCCAACTGCGCAGGCGCGGCTGACGGGTTCCCGTTGTGACGCGAGTCACGCCAACTCTCCCCAAGTGCCCCTCCCCATCTTCCTACCCCATCCCTCTCCTCTTCACCCTCCCTCTTCTTTCCCCATTCCCTCCCTCACCTCTCCTTCCCCAACCCTGTCACTCCCTCCCTCTGTCCATAACCACTCTCTGCTCCCTACCCTCCTTGACGTCATTGTGAGGTGGAAGCTGCTGTGTTTTTTTAAAACTGAGCTTTTGTTAATGTAAATGAGATCCCATTGTGATGTCATTGTGGGGTGGAACACTGCTGACAGGCAGTTTATGTAAATTAGATCCTATTGTAACATCATACGCTGCTAACGGGCAGTGCAGATGGAAGAGATTTTTGTCAGAGTGGTTTTTGTAAAGTTTAAAATGTGAATATCTTGTAAAATATACTATCAATCTGAACGAAATTTGCCACAGCACACTCCAGGACAATGGTAAGGTGGGCTTACTTGTGTACCGTTTTGGCATAGTTTCAGGATCACACATGCACACATACTAACAAACAAGATGAGTTTTAGTAATATATAGATGTATAAGTTTTGTGTGTTGCCCTGAGCTGGTGGTGTTGCTGCAAGATTTTCAATGCACCCGTGTCTCATCATACTTGTGCTTATGACAATAGACTTGACTTCACTTGAGATTTCCAGCATCTGCAGACTTTTTATTCTCAAGGAGAGACTCTGGAAATGGTTCTAGTTACTTGATCTCGTGATTTCTGTACTTTGTATAACTGTTGCATGAACGAGAAAACATAACCTGGGCAGGGTAATTAACTGATGATGGAGAGTAGTGACCAGCATCAAGTCATCATCCTGGAATCTTCATGGCTTGGATACATTTGAAGGATTCCAAATGCTGCTCCTTAAAAAACAATTAAACAAAACAATTTTTGATGGTATTTAATTTCACCCTGTTCATCATGAAAATAAAGTTAGTTTTTTAGGATTCTGGAGTTATTGTAGAGACATAGATTGGCAGCGAGTCAGTCACAAAGTCCCCAAATATCCCCAGCTCTTCGGACAAAATCAATCACTTCGTCCTTTTCTTCCTGTGCAGTTTGTGACTGGTAACTCTGTTCTTCACCAGGCCCTTGAACTGCCCGCTCACCTTGGCTTTATTCCTGAAGAGACAGCAAACATTTATAAGCACAGATTCCAACCGGGCAGTAAATATTGGTGTGTGTCTCACTGTCTCCAGCAACCCAGATTCCGCTTACTGTTGCATTCATCCTGTGACGTGCATTTCCTCCCAGCGATGTGCCAGTTATTACCCACAATAGATGGTACCTACAGTGCATGGATTATTAGTGATTTGGGGATAAATGATGGGGTAGTGAGAGGATAGTTTACAGGAAAAGTGGCAAAATGGGATTTCTCAGAGCAGACACAGATAGAATTTGTTGCTCCACTGTTGTTAACAAACGTCAAAGGCAAGCCCAGTAAGTCCAGTGTGGATGTATCCTGAAAACATCACACGGCTGCCCCAACAGTCAGTACATTGCATCTGTTCCAGTATAGTCAGCACATCACACCTGCCCCACAGTGTAGTCAGTACATGTAACATCTGTCCTAACTGCATGGTCCCAGCACACACACCATGTCTGTTCTGTGGAGTACACGTCAGAGCATTTCAGTGCTTGGTCAGTACGTTCAGTGTGTGGTCCCAGCACGCAGATGTGGCCAGGCGTGCCCTAGACTCACCTTCTGTTCAGCTGGGATTTGTTCAGTGGGACGTAGGCAAATGGGTCGGGCTTTCCTGTCCGTTTCACATCCCCTCGCCCTTTCTGAAAGTAGACGTGAAAGTGTTAATTAGTTTAAGATGACAAGAGACCAAGGAAACTGTATGACTAAAGATAGGACTAATAAGTGGATTAACTGCCACTGATTCCTTACATCCAACACGGCTTACACTCACCATTGCTCTATATTCGGCACCATGATCTTTATTTTTCTTCAAAGGCTTTGGTCTGTGAATCCCAGAACCTCCACCTGAAACATTCAGAAGTTAGAAGTTAGCGTTGAAGAACAAACCTCAAAATAGCATCTTATCATTGTAACCACAATTTCCAGAGCCACAGGCTACTTTCGCCTTTTGAACCCATTCACAGCCCAGCGAAGCAATGCTCAAATCAAAAAGACACGAGCAGACAGCCAGGGAGAGGGACAATTCTCCACTCACCCTGATAGCCAGAGTCGACCTGCATCTCATCACCATCAGCACTTTTAAATCTTTGCTTCTGTCCAGTCTTCTATATGGAGACAAATTAAAACCAATAATTAACATTCTGGACATTCATCACAAACGTGCGGGGGGGGGGGGGGGGGAACATGGTTGGAGTTCAAAAGTGAGCGTGAGTGGGAGAGAGGCAGAGTGGGAGCTGGGGGGGGGGGGGGGGAGAGGGAGCGGGAGAGCAGGGGTGAGCGTGCGGGAGACTAGGAGAGAGCGAGCAGGGGAGAGGGAGCAGGGGAGAGACGAGGAGACGAGGAGAGCGTGCGGGAGAGCAATGGGGAGGGAAAGGAGATCAGGAACAAAGCGTTGTCTATCAAGCCAGATTGACCACTGGAGGGCGCTCATGAACTGCAAAAACACTCACACTTTTCACTCCAACTTCTTCCAAAATGTCACCAGCTTCATCCTCGGAGGCTGAAAAACAAAGACACTCCCATCAACACCTCGTTCTCAGCCACAGGTTACCCAACACAGAGATGCCGGAGGGTATGGGAGTTAATGAACGGATGCCAGGGGGAGGGAAGTGGGAGCCGAATTGGGAGTGCTGCAGGGAGGGGTGGAAGTGCCGCGTGGGTGGTTAAACAGGACACAGGGTGGTGACATGCCCTGGGGTAGGGGAACGAGTGCTGGAAGTGGGGGGGGGGGGGCTGGGAGGTATCAGGAAGTTCACCTTTGTCGGCTTTGGCTCGGGGTCGTTCAGCGATGACCAATCGGCCGTCCGTCGCCACGGTGAAATCGTGCTTAATGTCCGATCTCTTTCTCAGCTCCGGGTTGGTTGCTACAACGACAAAGAAAGACTCAGAAGTGGATGAAACTCAACTTGGGGAGCGGGACCTCCCCAAACAATGGCGCCCAGAACGGACAAGTTGGACAAAAGGCCTTTTTCGAAGAAACCACCTGTTCCTTTTCTCCAGATATGCTGACTAACCCGCTGAGTTACTCTAGCTTTCTGTGTGTATCTTTGGGCCCCTCCATTTTGTACAGTTCTATGACCTTTCTCTACCCGCAGTAATTGTATCTGATCCAATCGCATCCTCTGGCAGCAAATTCGAAATTCCAACTACTCTCCATGCAAAAACATTTATCCTCAGAACCCCTTTAAAACTCATCCTCTCATCAGAGTATTAAAATTTAAACCTGGCCATTTAGTTGGTGTTAGGGAGCTCTTCTTCTCAGAACGGGTGGTGGAAATCTGAAAGGCTTTACCCTCCAGAACGGTGAAACCCAGGGTTGATTCAAAACTCAACATGTGCAATTAGAGCTTTTGTTTATTGAACCAAAGCATCAAGTCATGAAGTTGTACAGCATAAAAATGGGCCCATCAGGTCCATGCCGGCCTTACTGCCCATCTACAGTAATTGTGTTATCCTCCAAAGGGTTCATATCCTTCTGTGCTTTGTCTATTCATGCCTGTATAAATGTAGTATATGTAGTAAATTGGATCTGATTCCATTACCTCCTTTACTCCAAGAAAGTCAAGCCCAACCGATCCAATCTCTACATAACTAAACTCCACGAGACCAACCAACATTCGGGCAATTCTCTTCTGCACTATCCCTGCTGTAACCACATCATCCCCACAGCACGGTGCCCAGGACTGCACTCGTAACCAGGATCAGACGTGCTCTTAATGATACAGCAGACTCAAAGATTCATAGAACAGTGCAGCACAGGGCAGGCCAATAGACCCTCAATATCTGTGCTGACGATACCAATTTAAATTCCATATCTGCCTGCTAGTGATCTATATCCCTCCATTCCCTGCCTGTTCCTATGTCTGGCTAAATGCCTCTTTAACGCCACTATCATATCTGCCTCCACCATCACCCCTGGCAGCACATTCCAGGCACCCACCGCTAGAAACAATTCAAATATTTATGTTCTGTTCTGTTCTTACCCAGCACCCTCTGCGCTACTTGTGGATCGAGGAAGTTGAGCGGTTCATCATCTCCACCCTCTTTCAACCACGCTGGCCTCTTCTGCACTTGCCGCTTCTTCGCGTCTTTCCTCTCTTCCTCAGTTCCCTCATCATCAGAATCGGTCTCGAGCAGAAGATCTTCAATACTAGAGAGAAATGGGAAAGGTATGACACATGCAGGGACAGACCTCCCCCCCCCCACCCAGAGACATGCCCAAGCTCTGGTCCACAAGGGGGAGCGAGCACGCAATACCCTGTCCTGGTTACTGGAGGAGGGGGACATCCTGCGTCTGTACCTGGGAGTCCAAGGCAGAGCATGCATACTCCACACAAGCAGCAATAGAAATCAGAGTCAAAGCCAGGTCTCTGGAGCTGTGAGGAAGCAGCTCTACCAGTTGTCTCACTGTGCCATCCTTTTTAGTTACATAAACTGCAGGGTGCAGTTTATGGTGAGAGGAAGCATTTTCAAGGGTGTCCGAGAGGTAAGAGAGTGACTGTTATCTGGAACACTGCCAGAGGCGGTGATGGAGTCAGATAGAGGCACTATGTTTGAGGCGCTTAGAGACAGGCACTGGCCAAAGCTCAGAAGGATATGGACTATGTGCACGCAAGAGCACTAATGCAGATGGGCAAAAGAGCCTGTTTCCGTGCTTTACCACTCTTTCTATGATGAACTCACTATGGGCTGGGGGAGGTACACCCCTCTCATGTTGGGGAGGGGCAGTTTGCAATACCCAGCAGAGAACAAGTCTCTGTGCACACGAGTTGTCCCGTTTAACTTTGGTCAAGTGTTACCTTCCTCACTACCCCATGCCGAGGGCGAGTGGGTCAAAAATAATAGTTGCACTGAATGTCCGGGTAGGCAACTCAACTCACTGGCTAGAGTTGGCCAGGACTTGGTACGCTGTCGGCACGTTACATGTCAACTGTTAGCAAGGTACGTTAGAAATACAGCTTCTCTCATGCTCTGGCTGTAGGGAACGTCAGCTTCTTCGAGGTGCACAGTCCGTCACGCACTGTTGCTGCTCACCTGCCCCTGGCCGGTTTCGGCGTTTCATCCTCACTCTCCAGCTCACTCGTATTACGTTTCATATTGCGCAGCCTCTTGTTGCGTGCCTCTGCTTTACGAATGTTCACCAGCACCTTGTGGTACTCCTCGGCACACATGCTGTCAATCATCTCAAACCTGCAGCAGTGGGGCGAGAGAATGTGGTGGGAAGTGAACAAGTGTTTCAATGATTCTCCTTCACAACCCTAATGCAGCTTCATCGAACCAAAGTCACCACGTGGACACGCCTCCCAGCCATCAACACCTCCAGTTGGCCATCGACAGAAGGTAACGCAGTACGAGTAGCGGCTGGATGTGTCCAATCAGATACTTCTGAGATGAGAATAGAATGTGGGAAGGGCTACGACTGCTGTGTGTTTGTTCATGCTGCACAAAAGATGCCTCAGGCCAACTGGCTGCCAAAAAAGACAAATTTGTGTGCTGACAACATCTCCTAATTATTAAGTGACAGTTATCATCAACATCACTATCCCGCCTTGTAAAGTGTCAGAACAGGTTGCTGAAGCAACCTCTGAATATTATTAATATAGAGGCAGGCAGATTCTCGCTAAGCTGGGGGTGAAAGGGGTAGGTGGTGGTCACAATTTGATCAACCATAGACTTGGTTTACTGGGGAAATACGAAGCATCAATGTTGACACCATCTCAACGCTGCACCTCAATGACTGCCTGTCTCCACCCCTACTCCCCCCCGGACACTGTATATGTATAGATGTATATTAACTCATACTACTGTGCAATGACTTGTTCATTCGTAAGTTCGCCCTTCGGAGATACCAACTGCATTTTGTTGTCTCTGTATTGTACACTGCACAATGACAATTAAAGATTGAATGAGAATGAGTAATGAGTGACACCATTCCTCAACTTGTCCGTTCAACTGTGGAACGTTGGCCTGGAATAACTTCACAGGGACAGTGAGAAAATGCGGCCCCTATTTACCAGCAGCAAGCTGTTTGTAAAACTTACCCAAACTTGCGTATAAGTTTTGTGAAAATGTTCTTCAACTTTGTACGGAAATATCGCCTCGTGTCATCCCGCATGCTGCCGATACTCTCAACCTGAGGGCACAGAATGTAAGCGTCTGAGAGGCAGCAGGAGGAGGAGTGGGATGCAGGAGTCTGCGGGCAGACGTTCTCTGGGAAGACAGTGTTGGCACGGGGTAGAGGCGCGGTTGTGGAGGGCAAGAGAGGAATGATGAATGTTCAGACACACGTCCAAGGCAGCAGGGTCGCTGTGATTGGACCGTGCCAGGGGTCACAGGTCATTGATCGGACAGTACTTGGGCTCAGAGGCCACTGATTGGATATTGTGGGGGGGGGGGGGGATCACAGATCATTGAGATCGGACAGTGCCTGGGGTCACAGGTCAATGATCGGATTGTGCCCAGGATCACAGTTCATTGAACGGACAGTATTTGCGGTCAAAGGTGACTGAGCGGACATTGCGGGGTGGGGCTGGGGCACAGGTCATTGAGATCGGACAGTGATCCCACAGGTCACTGATCAGACTCACCAGCAGCGGCAGTTGCGGAGCCAGTCCACTCGTATCCATGACGAACAGAACTACTTTGATGAGACTGAGTGCTGACTTGACCACATCGCGAGTCTTGGACTGTAGCAACAGGCAGACGTTCTTCAGCAGGTGCTCAATGGTGGCCACGTCCATCTTATCTAAGAGCGAGACAGACAGCTGGAGTCCTTGGTCCCTTTAGCACAGGCTCCGGGAGATGCCAACGTTGACCCTGCATAGACGCACCCTCCGCCCACTATCTCCACCTTCAACCCTCTCCTGGAGCTTTTATTCCCTTTTATACGGAGCTCCTCTGGGCCCCTGCACCAAGCCCACTTCTCATTACAGTTTCACCACCCTCAATGGCTCTTTGCTGTTCCTGTCCACTCTCCACAAGACTAAAAACTTGTGTTGCTTTTATGTTTCCCCCCCCCCCCACTTCACAAAACCATTTCATAGAATCATAGCAAATAGGTGCAGGAGTAGGCCATCGGCCCTTCGAGCCTGCACCGCCATTCAATATGATCATGGCTGATCATCCAAATCAGTATGCTGTACCTGCCTTCTCTCCATACCCCTGATCCCTTTAGCCACAAGGGCCACATCTAACTCCCTCTTAAATATAGCCAATGAACTGGCCTCAACTACCTTCTGTGGCAGAGAATTCCACAGACTCACCACTCTCTGTGTGAAAAATTATCTTCTCATCTCGGTCCTCAAAGACTTCCCCCTTATCGTTAAACTGTGACCCCTTGTTCTGGAGTTCCCCAACATCGGGAACAATCTTCCTGCATCTAGCCTGTCCAACCCCTTAAGAATTTTGTAAGTCTCTATAAGATCCCCCCCTCAATCTCCTAAATTCCAGCGAGTACAAGCCGAGTCTATCCAGTCTTTCTTCATATGGAAGTCCTGCCATCCCAGGAATCATTTCGGTGAACCTTCTCTGTACTCCCTCGATGGCAAGAATGTCTTTCCTCAGATTAGGAGACCAAAACTGTACGCAATACTCCATGTGTGGCCTCACCAAGACCCTGTACAACCGCAGTAGAACCTAACTGCGCCCAAACTCAATCCTTTCACACAGAAAGTGGTGGGTCTCTGGAATTCTCTGCCACAGAGGGTAGTTGAGGCCAGTTCATTGGTTATATTTAAGAGGGAGTTAGATGTGGCCCTTGTGGCTAAAGGGATTAGAGGGTATGGAGAGAAGGCAGGTACGGGATACTGAGTTGGATGATCAGCCATGATTATATTGAATGGCGGTGCAGGCTCGAAGGGCCGAATGGCCTACTCCTGCACCTAATTTCTATGTTTCTATGAATGCCAACATACCATTCGCTTTCTTCACTGCCTGTTGCACCTGCATGCCTACTTTCAATGACTGGTGTACCATGACACCCAGTTCTCTTTGCATCTTCCCCTTTCCTAATCGGCCACCGTTCAGATAATAGTCTACCCTCCTGTTTTTGGCGCCAAAGTGGATAGCCTCACATTTATCCACATTATACTACATCTGCCATGCATTTGCCCACTCCCCCAACCTATCCAAGTCACCTTGCAGCCTCCTCACAGCTAACACTGCCCCCCAGCCTCGTGTCATCCGCAAACTTGGATATGTTGCATTCAATTCCCTCATCCAGATCATTAATATATATTGTAAATAGCTGGGGTCCCAGCACTGAGCCTTGCGGTACCCTACTAGTCATTGCCTGTCATTCTGAAAATGACCCGTTTACTCCTACTCTTTGCTTCCTGTCTGCCATCCAGTTCTCTATCCACATCAACACCGAACCCCCAATAACGTGTGCTTTAAGTTTGAATGCTAATCTCTTATGTGGGACCTTGTCGAAAGCGTTCTGGAAGTCCAGATACAACACATCCACAGGCTCTCCCTTATCCACTCTACTAGTTACATCCTCGAAAAATTCTATAAGATTCGTCAGACATGATTTACCTTTCATAAATCCATGCAGACTTTGTCCAATGATTTCACCACTTTCCAAATTTGCTGCCATCCCATCTTTAATAACTGACTCTAGCATTTTCCCCACTACCGATGTTAGACTAACTGGTCTGTAATTCCCTGTTTTCTCTCTCCCTCCCTTTTTTAAAAAGTGGGGTTACATTAGCTACCCTCCAATCCTCAGAAACTACTCCAGAATCTAAAGAGTTTCGAAAAATTATCACTAATGCTTCCACTATTTCTGGGGCTACTTCCTTAAGTACTCTGGGATGCAGCCTATCTGGCCCTGGGGATTTATCGGCCTTTAATCCATTCAATTTACCTAACACCACTTCCCGGCTAACCTGGATTTCACTCAGCTCCTCCATCTCATTTGACCCCCGGTTCCCTGCTATTTCCGGCAGATTATTTGTGTCTTCCTTAGTGAAGACAGAACCAAAGTAGTTATTTAATTGGTCTGCCATATCCTTGTTCCCCATGATCAATTCACCAGTTTCTGACTGCAAGGGACCTACATTTGTTTTAACTAACCTTTTTCTCTTCACATATCTATAAAAACTTTTGCAATCCGTTTTTATGTTCCCTGCCAGTTTTCTTTCATAATCTATTTTCCCTTTCCTAATTAAGCACTTTGTCCTCCTCTGCTGAACTCTGAATTTCTCCCAGTCCTCTGTTAGGCTGTTTTTTCTGATTCTTAAATCTTTCCAAGTCATTTACCACATTTTAGAATATTTCAGGGTTGACTAATGAGCTGTCCATAGCTTTACTGTAATAATGGTGGCATATTGAACTCTTCTTTCTTTGATGCTTGCCCTTTGGCCCATTCCCAGATCGGCCCAGTTTAATGTAGATAAACTCTCGATGGGAGTCAGCAGTTTCCAGATTAGAACTTAAGCTGCTATTGCATGTATCTTCCTTCCAAACAAATAGTGTCTACACTCTACTGGGCTGTGAGCAAAACCCCGCTCATTAATCTGCCCTTCCCGAAGTTGGTTCTGAAACAGGGCATTGCTGGAAACTATAATCAATGTCTTCATCACCACTAAATGCCGTGAATAACCTTTCCCAGTTCTGTACCTTTGAATTCGAAGACCAGGCGAGTCAGTGCAAGGACTGTGCAGCTGATCATGGTGACAGAGCCTGTTAAACCCGCGTAAACCAGTGCCAGGTACTGAGTAATTGCCTCTGTAAAAGAAACACACCACAGAAGTAACATCACACCGAATGTTTTTATGAATTTCTCAAACTGAGAACAGAAAGCCAGCTCCTATTGTACTGGAGTTTTGGTTTGATTGTATTTATGTATTGTAATTATCCGGATAGCCTGCAAAACAAAGCTTTTCACTGTACCTCATTACACGTGACAATAATAAAGCTGAACCCAAATGCATTCAACCAATCATCAGAATGTTCAGTTCAGACACAGTTGCCCGGAAGGCCCAGCTCGCCCACCGGAAGGAGAATCCGCCCGGAAAGCCCGGCTTGCCCGCCAGAGACCGGGGACCTCAGACAGAGGACCGAATGATCAAGGCTGATCAGTGCCAGGCTCTGAGCTGAGTGCCGGTAAGAGCCAATGAAATCCCTGGCATCCAAACCACCCAACACCTGACCTCAGGCATACCAGCCCCCAAAATGGGTTCTGTGGAAATCCTGCTTGCAACAGGCCCACCATGCCATTCACAGAGCACCAGCTGACCAGAGGTCTCCCCCCCCCCCCCCAACTCCTCACCCGACCCACCCTCTCACCTAGACCTACACTCCCTCCTCCCCAGTCCCCCCCTCTCCTCACTGCCCCCCCCCCCCATAAACTGGTGATAAAAGACTCACCTTGTCCATCATTGTGAAACCTCAAGAAGGCTTGGCCAATCTCTACCAATAAAGTGTAGCCATTCTTACGTGCTCCAATGGAAACCTCTTTCATGCAGATTATAACCTTCAGGGATCAAGAGTTTCAGCATTAAATAAGTCTGTCAAACCCCGATTACCTGCCCTAGAAACAGCCAGCACCTAAACAGAACAGCACAGGCAAGAACAGGGCATTCAATGCATAATGTCTGTGCCGAACATGACGCCAAGATCATCTATTATTGCCTGCACATAGTCCACTTCCCTCCATTCCACGCACACCAATGTTCCCATCAACACAGACCATCGTATCTGCCTCCACCACTATCCCCGGCAGCATGTTCCAGGGACTCGCCACCTTCTGTGTAGTAAGCTTGTCCCACAGATGTCCTTTAAACTTTGCCCTTCTCACCTTAAAATTATGCCCTGTAGTATTTGATTTTTTCCATCCTGGGGAAAATGGTTCTGTGTCTACCCTAACTATGCCTCTCATAATGAGGTCCTTCCATTTCAATAGCACCGATATATGACAGAAATACCTCACGTAAATTTGCAGATAAATCCCTTTCAAGTAAAGTGACTGCTGGTTGCTGAGTTAATGCTGCAGATTAATCAGTGATTGATTAACAAAGGTGCCAACAAAGTGACCACATCTGCCTGCCAGAACTCAACTGGTCTCATGTAATCTCGAAAACCAGCTCAATGGGTGAATACAAGGTAGGGTACCACAGAGTGGAGCTGAGAGCTGGAGGAGTTAGAACGCTGGGTGGAAGGACGTCCTACCTCAGGAAGCAGTGCCACGATGAACTCCTGATGTTCCACAGAGAGCTGTTTGACAATGTGAATCAGACACATCAACCTTGGCTGGTGGAGAGAAAGACAAACAGCAGTGAATAATGGAGTGTGCAAACCCTCTGCTGCCACAACAACCCCGTCACACGCCTCGCACGGCTACTCACCCTCTTTGCAGGGGATGACGCAGACTTGAGAGATCCCAGCAGTGTCACCTTCAACCCATCCAAATGCTTGTGAACAAACTGCCTGCACGTGTCCTGTGTGCCCCCACAGATAACCTCGAGGATTCGATAGGCCTTCTTCTGGATGCTGTGGTCTTTGCTCTGCCACAGCAAGAGGTTAACATCCCAGTCAGATCACACAAACAGAAGGATCACACAGGCAGTCCATTAGGTAGGCAGATCTATCATTTTCTCACAACCATGTTGTTTCTGGTGCCACGTATTGTCACAAGGATCATTACAAAACATGCCCAAGGTTCTTTTCAGCAGAAACCAAACATCAGGACTTACCTGCAGGAATGGGAGTATCATCTGGTACATTTGATCCATGCTGGTTTCATCGACCAGTGGGGCCATTGCTACCAGCAGGTCCATCACCGAAAGTCTGCAGCAAGGGAAGTGTAAATCTCCATTAATTTAGGCCCAGGGACTTTATACATATTCCTTAACCTTTTACTATTTCTCTGAAATATTATCTCAATTTTAATGATGAATCCTAACCACTATTTGACAAAATAACACTGCAATACACACAGCCAATATTACCCACTGATGCAGTCAGATACAATGAAATGTCAAACACGATGTGGTAGCGTCGGAGCCTCAAAGTCAGGCCGAGAATGAAGGGGGACCCGTGTGGGGGGGGGGGGGGAGGCACTGAAAACAAAGGTGGACCCGGCGTGGGGGGGCCGCTGAGAACAATGGGAGATCGATGAGAGGGATGAAGAAATGATGAAGAGTACTTTTTGTAACTTTGTTTCAACTCTTTTGTGTACTTTGTATTGATAAACAAAGAATTTCACTGCACCTAGCTAGGTACAAGTGACGATAAAGCATCATCATCACATTGTGGGGACACTGTCACCAGGACATAAGCACATGCAGAATATACACAACACTCAGTGCAGGAACAGCCCTTTCGGCCCAGTTTCCAAACAAGACGCCAGTTTAAACTGCACATCTGTCTGCAGGTGGTCCATATCCCTCTGTTCCCTGCCTGCTCATGTGACTGTCAAAAAGCCTCTTCAATGGCACTATTGTATACTTTCAATATAACCTCTGCCAGTGGGTTCCAGGTACCCAACTCTCACTGTGTAAAAAAACTCAGCCCATATCTCCTTTAACCTTTTCCTAGCTCAGCGTAAAGCTGAGGCGACACAGCGGGGGAGTGGCTGCCTTACAGCGCCAGAGACCCGCGTTTAATCCTGACCACGGGAGATGTCCGTACGCCGTTTGTGCATTCCCAGATGCCTGCGTATGGTCCATACGGTGGAGAACCCTTCAGGCCGGACTGCTGAGTCTGGGTTCGGGGTGAGGCATGTCTCTGTGAAACAGAACACAGAGCATTCCCTCAGCTCCCTTTGGTAAAGCAGCCTTGCCCTTAAGTCCTCCACTTTGTTTTCTAGTGACGGTATGTTGGCTAGTAGGATGGTAGGTAGAGGGGGCCGAAGTCATGACCTGTCTGAGTTTTCTTCGGTTTCCTGATGCACTCCAAAGATGAACAGGTTTGTAGGCTACTTGGCTTGGTAGATTTTGTTAAAATGTCCATAGTGTGTAGGATAGTGTACAGGGTGATCGCTGGTCGCCGCGGACTCGGTGGGTCGAAGGGCCTGTTTCTGTGCTGAATCACTAAACTAAACTAAGTTTAGTTGATCTAAATTGATCTAAGATGGCGCCTACCTGCGGCGACATTTTGCCAGCGGCACAACAGAAAATCTTCAAATATAGTATTTCTGAGCTCACCTGTATCAAAGAATCTGCAGAAATCAATGATGTAAGTAGCGAGCTGCTAACGCATTGAAATGCATTAGCGCTACTGCAAACTCCCTAAGATAGCGACGGTAAAGGGGAATCCCCAAATTGTACCTGTACCTGTAAACACCGGGGGGAGGCCCTTCCTGGAGTCCGGAATCGAGGCCGTCGGGCAGGATCTCCCAGCAGTAACGGAGCTGGAGGTGCCGACTGTAAGAGAATTCCCGATCTCAGGGGAATCCCTGACCTCGCGGAGACTCGCAAGTACTGTACCTTCAAACACCGAGGAGGGCTTCATGGAGTATGGAAACGTGGCCGTCGGGCAGGACTACAAGTAAGACAGAAGCGGGGTGGGGACTTCGGCCCCCCCTCTACCTACCATCCTACTGGCCCACATACCGTCACTAGAAAAACAAAGTGGAGGACTTAAGGGCAAGGCTGCTTTACCAAAGGGAGCTGAAGGAATGCTCTGTGTTCTGTTTCACAGAGACGTGCCTCACCCCCAGCCCAGACTCAGCAGTCCGGCCTGAAGGGTTCTCCACCATATGGACCATACGCAGGCATCTGGGAAAGGGAGAGGAGGGGGGAGTCTGCCTCATTGTCAACTCTGAGTGGTTCTCAGATGTGGCAAGTCCTATCCAACGCCTGCTCTTCATGCCTCGAACATCTGGCGGTGAAGTGCAGTCTCTTCTACCTACCGAGGGAATTCTCCTCCATCATCCTGACCGCGGTCTACATCCCACCTCAGGCAGACGTCCATCTGGCACTGGAGGAGGTGGTCAACAAGTACCAGACGGCTTACCCCGAGGCATTTACCACCGTAAGCCGGGGGGGACTTCAACAAAGCCAACCTTAAGAAATCACTCCCTAACTTCCACCAACATGTCTCCTGCAGCACCAGAGGACCAAACACCCTCGACCACTGCTACACCACCATCAAGAATGCCTACCGTTCTATCCCTCGCCCTCACTTCGGTAAATCTGACCATACCGCGGTGCTGCTTCTTCCTGCCTACAGGCAGCAATTGAAGAGCGCACCCCCAGAGCTGAGGACTGTACAGAGCTGGTCGGGAGGGGAGGGGGGAACAGAGGAACAACTCCAGGACTGGAGTCTGTAGACTGGGCAATGTTCAGGGACTCGGCACCGGACCTGAATGAATACGCTACAGTCACTACAGACTTCATAAAGAAATGTGTGGACGACTGCATCCCAACAAAAACCTTCTGAGTTTTTCCTAACCAGAAGCCATGGATCAACCATGAGATCCGCATTCTTCTGAAGACCAGATCCCAGGCATTCAGGTCTGGAGATACAGAGGTCTACATGAAGTCCAGATACGACCTTGGTAAGGCCATTAAAAAGGCCAAAAGGGACTTCTGCTCCAAGCTGGAGGATGAAACGGATGTTTGGCAACAGTGGCGGGGCTTGAATGCCATCACCTCCTCCAAGGCAAAATCAGGAGGCAGCTCAATTGCCAGCGAAGCATCACTCCCTGACGAGCTCAATGTGTTTTACGCATGCTTTGATAGGGAGAACACCGATGTGCCTTCCCGAGCCCCCGTTCGCCGTGATGGTATTTCGGTCACAGTCACAGAGGCCAACGTCAGAAGATCCTTCAGAGAGGTGAACCCTCGGAAAGCGCCTGGACCTGATGGTATACCCAGGTGTGTTTTTAAAAACCTGTGAGGACCAACTGGCTGGAGTTTTTTACGGACATTTTCAACCTCTCACTTCTGAGGTCTGAGGTTCCCACCTGCTTTAAAAGGGCATCAATAATACCGGTGCCCAAGAAGAGCAAGGTGACGTGCCTCAATGACTATTGGCCTGTGGCACTAACGTCTGTGGTGATGAAGTGCTTTGAGAGGTTGATCATGGCACAAATCAACTCACACCTCGACAAAAACCTGGACCCACTGCAGTTCGCTGACTGCAACAACAGATCAACGGTGGATGCGATCTCGCTGGCCCTCCACTCCGCTATGGACCACTTGGACAACAAAAACTCATATGTCAGGCTGTTATTCATTGACTACAGCTCGGCATTTAATACCATCATCCCCTCCAACATGGTTACCAAGCTCTCAGATCTGGGTCTCTGCACATCCCTCTGTAATTGGATCCTCGACTTCCTCATTCACAGACCACAGTCTGTCCGTATTGGTGGAAATGTGTCATCCTCGATAACAATCAGCACGGGAGCACCTCAAGGCTGCGTGCTCAGGCCCCTGCTGTACCAACTCTATACTGATGACTGCGTAGCCAGACATAGTGCAAACTCCATCATCAAGTTCGCCGTATCACTGATGGGGATGAGTCAGAGTAAAGAAGTGAGATCGACCGATTGATCAAATGGTGCCAGCACAATAACCTGTCTCTCAACACCAGCAAAACCAAGGAACTGATTGGGGACTTCGGAAGGGGTAGGATGGGGACCCACAGTCCCATTTATATCAACGGGTCGTTGGTGGAAAGAGTCAAGAACTTCAAATTCCTGGGCGTGCATATTTTCGAAGATCTCTCCTGGTCCCAGAACACTGATGCAATCATAAAGAAGGCACATCAGCACCTCTACTTCCTGAGAAGATTACGGAGAGTCGGTATGTCAAGGAGGACTCTCTCTAACCTCTACAGTTGCACAGTAGAGAGCATGCTGACCGGTTGCTTCGTGGCTTAGTACCGCAACCTGAGCGTCCAGGAGCGGAAAAGGCTGCAAAAAGTAGTAACCACTGCCCAGTCCATCATCGGCTCTGACCTCCCTACCATCGAGGGGATCTACCGCAGTCGCTGCCTCAAAAAGGCTGGCAGCATCATCAAGGACCCACACCATCCTGGCCACCCACTCATCTCTCCGCTGCTATCAGGTAGAAGGTGCAGGAGCCTGAAATCTGCAACATCCAGGTTCCGGAACAGGTTCTTCCCCACAGCCATCAGACTATTAAACACTTCAAACAACCTGAACTAGAACAGCCTATTGCACTTTATCTGTATATTTATGTGTGTGTGTGTGTGTGTGTGTGTGTGTGTGTGTGTGTGTATGTATATATATATATATATATATATATATTCTATGGTATATGGACGCACTGATCTGATCTGTATTTATGCCTATAATATTCTGTTGTGCTGCAGCAAGCAAGAATTTAATTGTCCTATCTGGGACACATGACAATAAACTCTCTTGACTTGACTCTTGACTAAACTATATCCTCTCGTACCTGACATCGAAACCTGAAGAAGGGTCTCAACCTGAAACATCACCCATTCCTTCTCTCCAAAGATGCTGCCTGTCCTGCTGAGTTACTCCAGCATTTTGTGTCTACCTTTGAAATACAGCAGCTCTCACCAGCATCACAAGGCAATAACTGCTGATTTGCCCACTGACAGGCACCACCTCCAAACTGAACAAAACTAACCCCCACTGGTCCTTACCTTGTAAATGCTGAACTCTCCGATTTCTCCAGCTTCTCTTTGGCCTTGTCCAGGAATCCACACACCAGCTGTGAGATGGCAGAGCAATACATCATACGGTTCTATGTCACCATGAGCACAATGCAGGCATGTGCACACTTAAGCTCCCCAATCACTGCAATAGCACCCACCCTAGCCTTCAGCCACTGCTCCCACACACCCAACTCCAGGTCTCACCATAACCCTCATAGCCGACCCAAGCCGCCGGCTACACAATGCTTCCCCCCTCCCTCAGAACCCCTAGCTACATGATGCCCCCCCCAACCATCTCCCCAAGAACTCCTTGCTACATGATGCTCCCCCTCTCTCCCAGCTACACGAAGCCCCCCGCCCCCCTCCTCCAACACGGCTCCATGGCACAGCACAAAGCCCGAGCTAGAATTAAGAAAAGATGTTCACACTGGGCCGAGTTACGGTGCGTCCATCCCATGCTGGGCCTACCTTCTGCTCCGCCAGGGTGAGGTACATTTTGATGGTGTCCAGCACGGGGAGTCGTTGGGCAGGGCTCTCCCCACTCTCCGGCTGAGTGCAGTAAACATTGAACAGGAGCGGCAGGAAGTTCTTGGCAAATCGACTCACTTCCGCAAGGTCTGCGCCTGGAAGAGTGAGAGGACGTTTGACTGGTGAGACGCGGGAGATGCCTTCCTGCCCCCCTCCCCCTTGCCCAGACCGAGCTCTGCGGCTCACATTAACATCGCGACGGCAGTTGCCGACGTAAGATGAGCACCCTTCCCACTGGAGATGGGGGGGGGGGGGGGGGGAGAAGAGTAGGATGGGAACAGGGTCCGGTGGGGGTGGGGGAACTGCTTTAGGATCCTGGGGCGGGTGCAGGGTATTGGGGATGGGATGGGCCAAGGGGATTGGGGTAGGGCAAGGAATGAGGATTTGTGCAGGGTCCCGGGGGAGTGGATGGGTGGGGGAGGGTGTAGGGTTCTGGGGTGGCGGAGGGATGCAGGGTCTTAGGGTGGGTGAGGGTGCAGGGTCCTAGGGTGGGTGATGGTGCAGGGTCCTTGTGTGGGGGAGGGTGCAGGTTCCTGGGGTGGGCTGGCCAATGGTTGGGCCTTCCCCGATCACTGACCAGTTAGTGAGGGGTCCACTGCTCCTGGATCAGCCTGAACCAGCTGGTAAAGGGCCACTCACCGTTCTCACAGCCTTTGCTGATCAGGGCTCTGAGAGCTTGGCAGACGGTCGGTCGCAAGTCCGGCCGGTCACTGATGGCCGTTCCCAGGGTCCTGGCAATATTTTTAAATGCCACGACCGTATCTGTGGGTCTGGTGCAGAATCCCGGCAACGTTGTCCATATCTAAACAAAGCATTTTCATTGACGTGACCAGCAAATGATCAGGACCGTACAGCACAGGCACGTGCCGTCAGGGTAGGCACTGCCTACCCTGACTAGAATTATGAAATGGGAATTATTAAATATAAATAGTAAAGGCATGGGAGAATTATGCCTATGTAAGAGACTGATCTCTTAGGTAGGCATAATTCCCTGTGCCTTTCACCCGCAGCGCTTGTGACACGGGAAGCTCTGTGCAGCCCCCGTGCAGTCAGCGCTGCCTGAAGCCGTCAATTTTAATCGGGGCTGAAGGCAGCAGAAATCCTGCCTTTGTAGCACTGCGAATGCGCATCAGTCTACTGCGCATGCGCAGCGCAAATTTATTGGCGGGGTTTTCAACCATGGTTTGTCGTGTCCCAATGATATGGTAAGTACATTTTGTGATTTATTTTTTTTAATACCGTATTTGCCGGGGTGTGGGGGGGGGGGGGGGGGGTGTGGGAGTCGGAGTGGGGAGAGAGCTCCTTTCACAGCGTTTGGGGAGTCTGGCCCGGGGTAACGTTGCGGGGTGGGCACAAATGTTATGAATGAGGGGTCGGGGGCATCCACTTGCGACATTCCTTGCAAGGGGGCATGAAATGACACTGCTCTGAGGCCGGGGGGGGGGGGGGGGGGGAGAGAGAGAGAAGTAGCTCGAGCGGCCGCCGGGCCGGACAGCGGAACCAGCCGCCACCTTAGCTCCAGAACCACCCGCCCACCTCTGGCAGCTCTCCATCTAAAAACCTTTCTCTTGCCGCTCGCTGGCCTCACTCATGTCCTTAAATTCCGACAGCGCGATTGAGGTTACTCGGCTGTGGGAATTTAAGGATTTGCAGGAAGTCGCTGACATGAGCGAAGTCGGCGAACGGCATGTGACAGATGTTCAGAAGGAGAGCACAGCCAAAGGTGAACGGGCCGGCAGAAGGCGCTGAAGTTGTGGCCAGTTCAGCTGTTCGGTCCCGGTGGCCGCTCCCCGAGCTGCTTCTATCCCCAGCTACAGTCCGTGGCTTCGCACCTGGAGAGCTGCGGCAGCGGTGAGGGAGTGAAGATTCCAGCACTTTGTGATAAGTACTTTCTTGCGATTTTCACCATTGTTCCTCACATGTCCAGCCTACAACCTCTATATATCGCTCAGAACCTCTAGTCCTGGCACCTTCCTCGTAAATGTTCTCTGTGTCCTTTCCAGCGCTGGCAGTATCCCCGACACCCTCCTTCTCAACGACCGTGCCCTCCCCACAACTTTACCCCTGTCACAGACTCTCCACACGCTGTGAAAGGAACTAACCCCACAATTGGACTGGGAAGCCTTGGGCAAATTGAAATGTCTCTGTTTTTATTTATTTATTTATTTAACGGGGAGAACAATCTGCGCATGCGCGGTTTACATTTTTTTTAAAGCGGACTGAGTGCCTACCCTGAGTAATTACTCACGGCACGTGCCTGGTACAGCACTAATCCATCACAACCGTATGTTGGGGAAACAGTCAACATAATTAAGGTCCAGCTTCACTCCGTCATTCCCTCTGCTCTCCCGTTATTCCCCCCTCTCCCCCATCAATCCCTCTTCTCCCCATTGCTATTGGGCAGAAGGCAAAAGCTTCAAAGCACACACCACCAGATTCAGGAACAGCTTCTTCCCTGCTATAATCAGACGACTGAACACACCTACCATAAGTTAGGCTGCAGTCCCGACCTCCCAACCTACCTCATAGCAGACCGTGCACTTTTTACCTGCACTTTCGCAGTAACTGTACTATATTCTGCACTCAGTTTGCTTTCTCTTTGCACTACTTGTGTATTCGTGCACGGAGCGATTTGCCTGGATATTCTTCACTGTATCTTGGTACACGTGACGATAATGAACCTATACAAATCCCAGTCGGGGACGAAATAAGTTTGATAACCAAAGTTCCCTCTGGACAGTCCCATCAAACACTCCCAGGACGCAAGCTAACCGTCAGGCACTCAGTACCGGTCGTCATGTCCCAACAACACGTGATGCCGCTGTCCGCCAGCCCCGGTGATCGAGCGCCTTCCTCGCCGCCTGTGACAATGTGCACGTTGTCGTTGGCTGCTGAGTATCTGCCGGCACTCCACTCCACTCCCTTCTTTAAGGCATGCAAGGTGTTACGCTCAGTGGTCATTCCCAGATTGTGAAAGAGTAACCTCTGGTTTCCCATGGTCACGTTCACACTGACCATGACCTGTTGGCTATGTGGCCCAGCGCCAGCTCTCCCGATGCAGTCTGAGTCTCACAGCACATCCAGCCCTCCCTCCGTGCCAACCAAGTCGCCCTCCAGCCCATTTGGCCCACATCTCTTGGGGACCTCGCAGAGTCATACGGCGTGGAAGCAGGTCCTTCGGCCAGACTTCCACACACAAGTAAACATGTCCCAACTACACTACTCCCACCTGCCTGTGTTTGGCCACATCCCTTGGCAACCTCTCCTATCCATGTGCCTGTCCAAGGGTCTTTCAAATGTAGTTATTGTACCTGCCTCAACTATCTCCTCTGGCAGCTCATTTCACATATCCAAATATGTGAAAACGATGGCGCTCACATCTCCTTTAAATATTTCCCCACCCACCTTAAGCCTGTGCCCTCTTTTAGACAACTCTATCCCGGATAAAAGACGATGACCATTCATCCTATCGATTCCTCTTGTGATTTTTTAAAATCTCTACAAGATCGTCCTTCAGCCTCCTTCGCTGCAGGCTGTCCTTATAACCCAAGCCAAGCCCCAATGCTGGTAAAACCATGTGAATCTTTGCTGCACCCTCTCCAACTGAGAGCACATTTCCCATTGCTAGATGACCAACACTGCACACAGTACTCCAATGTTGTGCTTGGACATACTGATGTAGTGCCAGTTCAGACTCACTGCCTCGGCCATGTGACCTTACCTGCCACTGCAAAGTCTCGTAGATTTTGGCTTCAAGAGATTGTCCAGACTCAGCAAGTTCCACAGCTGCAGAACAAACACAAGGCACAAATAATTCATAGGTTACAGGTGTTCTGTGAGACTCATTCCGACTCACGCCCCACGAGTCACATATCCTGGTAGCACAGCCCCAGGGTGTCCCTGTCAGTAGACCATGTCCCTGAGCAACTCGACCCTGTGCCTCAACAGAGTTACGCAGCACTGAAACACACCCTTCGGCCCACCATGTCTGTGTTGTCCATTGATACCTATCTATTCTAAACCCATTTCGAAGGATCCGGACACAGCCCTCCATGTCTGGGCATTTCCAGTGCTTACCTAAATACTTCCCTCCCCCACCCAGCCTACCAACCCCCCCCCCCCCCCCCCCAATCCTCCACCTCTGCCTTCCCACCTTCGAACCTTAACCTTATCCCCCAATCCCCAAAACTTACTCACCCCCATCCCTACCACCACTGCCCCTCCAACCTTACCACCCTCCCCTCTGCCCACAGTACCTCTGCTCTTCAATTTTGCTGCCAGAGGCAAGAAGTATTTGTTGAAGAAGGCAAGCTGAGTGTGCTTGACGTGGTCTCGGATCACGGGGATGAGCCAGCTCCGTGGGAAGTCCAAGTTCTCCCTGGAAGAAAGGATGTTCCTGTGAGAGTGAAGGGCAAGGCTGTCGGGAGGAGGGAACCCTGGCTGTCAAGGGATATGGAACCACTGGTAAGGACAAGAGGGCATGTGCCAGGAATAGGCAACTGCGGCCATGCCAATCGCTTGAAGAGTATGTGATGGTGTACAGTTAGGAAGGAAATCAAGAGGCCAAAAAGACATGAGGTAGCTTTGACAGATGAGGTAAAGGGGAATCCCAAGAGATTCTACGTATATTGTGAAAAAGAATAATCAGGGAAAGAATAGGTCCCCTTAAGCTTCAATGGGCTCATCTATGTGTTGGGCTACAGGAGATAGGTGTCATTTTATATAAAGATTTCTCGTGAACTTATTATGAATGTCATGGAAGCTAAGCAATTTGGGGAAATAAATAGTGATGTCTTGGAACATAACCACGTTCCAAACGAGGAGGCACTGATGGAGATGGTGCGTAAAGATGGAGAAATCCCTGGGTCCTAACTAGATGTATTCCGGACTCTACTGGGTTTACTGTAGTTTATCTATGTTAACAATGTATAGATGTTTACTCTTCATCTCAAAAGGCCCCATTAGATTGGGTAACGGTACATAACTTAGCCTAACCCTCCTCTCTCCTTATTAAAACTTGTAGAGTCTGCCTAAACATATTATACTTTTGTTCAGGCACAGAGTTCGTGTGTTCTCCCTGAGACCAGCGTGGGTTTTTACCTGGATCTCTGGTTTCCTCCCACACTCCAAAGACATACATGATTGTAGGTTAATTGGCTTGATGAAAATAGTAAATTATCCCTAGTGTGTAGGATAGGCTGGGTGAGTGGGCAAATGTTTGGCAGATGCAATATAATGTGGATAAATGTGAGGTTATCCACTTTGGTGGCAAAAATAGGAAAACAGACTATTATCTAAATGGAGGCCGATTAGGAAAAGGGGAGATGCAGCGCGACCTGGGTGTCATGGTACACCAGTCATTGAAAGTAGGCATGCAGGTGCAGCAGGCAGTGAAGAAAGCGAATGGTATGTTAGCTTTCGTAGCAAAAGGATTTGAGTATAGGAGCAGGGAGGTTCTACTTCAGTTGTATGGGGTCTTGGTGAGACCACACCTGGAGTATTGCATACAGTTCTGGTCTCCAAATCTGAGGAAGGACATTATTGCCATAGAGGGAGTGCAGAGAAGGTTCACCAGACTGATTCCTGGGATGTCAGGACTGTCTTATGACCAAAGACTGCATAGACTTGGTTTATACTCTCTAGAATTTAGGAGATTGAGAGGCGGTCTTATAGAAACTTACAAAATTCTTAAGGGGTTGGACAGGCTAGATGCAGGAAGATTGTTCCCGATGTTGGGGAGGTCCAGGACAAGGGGTCACAGCTTAAGGATAAGGGGGAAATCCTTTAGGACCGAGATGAGAAGGACTTTTTTCACACAGAGAGTGGTGGGTCTCTGGAACTCTCTGCCACAGAGGGTAGTTGAGGCCAGTTCATTGGCTATATTTAAGAGGGAGTTAGATGTGGCCCTTGTGGCTAAGGGGATCAGAGGGTATGGAGAGAAGGCAGGTACGGGATACTGAGTTGGATGATCAGCCATGATCACATTGAATGGCGGTGCAGGCTCGAAGGGCCGAATTGCCTACTCCTGCACCTAATTTCTATGTTTCTATGCTTCTATCACTGGTCGGCGCGGACGCGATGGGCCAAAGGGCCTCTTTCCGCGCTGTATCTCTAAACTAAACACTCTTATTGCTGCATCTTTAGTTAAAAAATCCACATTTTCCTGACAAATGTCAGGTTAACTATTCTACAATTCCGTTCTCTCTCTGCTTTCGTAAATGGGCACATTACACCTGCTATCCCCAGTTTGGTGCAGCTGTTCATGAACTCAGGGAATTTCGGAAGATCTGTTTTCTCCACACATCCATGGTATGGTCCTTTATTTGTCACACATACCAAGGTACAGTGAAATTCATTTTTGTATACAGTTGAGTACAAGTAACACTACACAAAAGCACGTAGATACATCGCTAATGCCCGTGATATTACTGCAGTCACCTCTTTGGAATCCTGGGTGGCAGGTTCCCAGTTCAAGGATACCGTTTAATCTAATTAATATATTCTGTACTTGTTAGCTTCTTTAGAGTTCTTCCTATTTTACTCTAAATATTGGATTATTGCCAGTAGCAATTTAACTGGATAGTTGCGACTGCTTCACCAGGCTTACGGACCCACATCATCAGCCTCGCCTGGAGAGAGGCCACTCTATTTACACTTTGTTTAATCTCAATGACATCTGCCCAGTTTACAGGATTTCATTAAACCCAGTCTGTTTAACTGCTGACAAAACCTCCAAGCCAGTTTTCTGCTGTACCTTGGCTCATGGAATCCATCATCTATATTACAGAGTCCAACTTCCACCACTATCTCCTACTATGTCCACATGCATTACTGATAGCAATACAGGGAGTTCTGCTACAATGCAATCGTTGCTTTCCTGAGAAACCTAGTGTTTAGTTTAGTTAAGTTTAGAGATACAGCATGGACAGAGAACTTTCGGCCCACCGAGTCCGCGCCGACCAGCGATCCTCACATTAGCGCTATCTACATATATTAGGGGCAATTTACAATAATACCAAGCCAATTAACCTACAAATCTGTATGTCTTTGCAGTGTGGGAGAAAACCAGTGATCCCGGAGAATACCTACACAGATCAGAGAACATGCTAACTCCATACAGACAGCACCCGTAGTGAGGATTGAACCTGGGTCTCTGGCACTGCAACTCTAGCGCTGCTCCACCCTGTTATAGACAGTTGCATTACAAAAACAGAATAGAGTAATTGCTCCTCAATTTCATCAGCTCCCCAAGACCACCCCCCCACCCTGTGTTTTCAAGAGACAACGGTGTCAGATTACTGCAGGGAAACACGTTTTGTACCGTTACCCAATGTGTTACATAGACAGGTGATGAGGACACTTTGTGAGGATTCCCAGTGTGAAGGACAGTCACTGATTCGGAGAGCATTGTTGGTGAGCTAAGGGGGAACTTTGTGACCCTGATAGCAGGGCACGGGTGGATAACAGGGAAGTTTATTCAAAGACGGGCCCCATGCATGCCCCAGACCGCCGCACTCACTCTGTGCCATCAATCTGCAGAGGAATAGCCCGTAAAACAGTCTCAGCTCCCATCTTCTCCACCGCCATGCCCACGGCACGCTCCAGTTCCAAGACATAGGGGAAATGTGGAGTCGCTCGTAGATCACAGAGGGTCTGCAGACACTGAAAGCAGGAACACGAGTCAGCACAGCTGGAACCCCCTCCCCACCTCAGCTGGATCCACTGCCACAGCTGGATTCCCCCACACCACAGCTGCGCCCCCCCCCCCCAACCTGGACGCACCCCCACCACAGATGGAAACCTGCCACAACGATTCATCGCCACAGCGGCATCTACTGTGACCAGGTAATATACCTTCCCACGTACCGGGACCCTGTTTCTTACTCTCCCTTCTGAAGCACGAGGGTCCCAGTTTCCTCAACCCCCTTCCATTGAATTGCAGGAAGCGTTGGAGTAACATCAATAGGCCAAAAAACGCACACTTCTGTCACCGCCAAGGTCCCGAATGTCCCCGATCGCCGGAGTATCACTGCATGCAGAACTCCCCACCCCGCAACGCCAGAGAATACCAGATTCCCTGCACCTCCCCAAACCCCACTACGGTCAACACTCCCCCCAGACCCACCCTCCCCAAACCCCTGCCCCCCCCACCCCAAAAACACCCTCCCCAGAATCACTCTCCCTCCCATTCCCCCCACCCCAAATCCCCACCCCCCCCAAACCCCACACCTCCTCAGAATCACTCTCCCACCCACTCCCCCCACCCCTGCCCTCCCCCACCCCAAAATTCCACCCAACCCTCATCTCGGGCCAACTCTCCCCCCCCCCCCCACCTCTGGTCCACACTTCCTTCACTGGGCCCAGCATCTCACTTTCCCCCCCACCCTGGAGCAGCCCTGCACCACATTCCTCCCCCTCCATAACTCCCCCCCCCCCCCCCCCACCTTAGGGCCTTGTTTTCAACCCCCCAACCAGGCTCAGTCATTTGTACCCAGGACACGCTCCCACCTGCATCATTGCTGGCGAAGCCTGAGAACCGATCACCTCAAAGAAGGTGGTGAGAACGTCTAGAACGCTGGCCCAGGACGCGTAGAAGCGATAGGCCAGGGCCTCCTCCACAGCCCTGCAACACATCACAACCTTACAGCGGGCAATCTGGACCAGCCACACTCCCCTCCTCTCTACTCCCAACCCCCACCCTCCTCCCCACTTATATGCCCACTCCCCATACCTCCACCCCACTTCCACCCCTCCTCCCCCCATCTCCGCACCTTTTCTCCCATTCCCTATCCCTCCTCCACAGCCGAGCAACACATCACTTCTAAATGTGGGGAGAACATCAGTATACTGAACGATCTGAGACAGCCACACTCCCCCCCACACCTCCAGCCCCCTATCCCTCCCCAACCCCCCTTCTCATCCATTATTACCCACCTTGTCCTCTAGGCCCAGTTTCCACAACACCACAACCTGGCCAATTGCGAGGTTAACTAACCCCACTGGGCGCTCACATTTACACACATGCAGTCCAAACCTGTCCTTGACTCTCTCACAATTTGCCGCCCACTCCCCCGATTCTTCCCCCACTACCCTGTATTACGCCGCACCCTCTTTTCTAAAGTTTACACCCTCTGCCACATCTGTGGCACACAACCCCAACCAGACGTCTCACCTGAACATCTTGCAGACGTGGGAGGCAGGGCCCGAGGGCGAGGACGAAGCAAAGTCTCCGATCTCAGTGGTGAACGGAGCCACGCATTCCTGAAGCAGCACCTGCAGCTCGTGAACAGTTATACCGTGAGGCGTCCGTGAACAGTCACACCGCCAGCGGCTGGTGAACACCCACACCCGCGGGCCGCCTGTGGACGGTCACACCGTGAGCGGCCATGGACACCCACACCACCAGCGACTCGTGACAGTCACACTGTGGGCACTCGTGAACATTAACACCGCGGGCGCTCATGAATCTCACACCGTGCGCGTTCATGAACATTAACACCGCGGGCTGTTCGTGAACTCTCACACCATCAGATGTTCGTGGACACTCACACCTCCCCAACACCCGCAGCAGGGTTCCATGCAGGAAGACCTGAGCACCCGGCAATACCATCAGACCAAGGCCAACAGTGATCACCTCCAGCAGTAGCTGACCTTCCCTTCACCCTCAATGACATTACCATTAGCCCCACCATCAACTCATCCAGGTCACCAATGACCTGACATTTAACTACAACAGCCACCAATGTGCAACTGCAAGAACAGCATCTCAATATCCTGCAACACTTTCAATAGTTCAAGGCACAACCCAGGACTACAGTGTGACCCCTGTGCTGGCTGGGAGTCAGACCTTGTCTGAGGGAACAAGGCTGAGAGTCGATCACTGAAAGACTTGCTCAGGCCAGCGTTCCAGATGCACCCTGAGCAGGAGCGGAGTGGAGCTGCCGCCGTTGACCACACTGGCCGACCCCAGTTGGAGTCCATGCCTGACCACGGGCCATGCTCGGTAACATTCAGGCATGGCTGACAACCGGAAGAACAGGGACGGAACTATCTGATCTTGGCCTTCAATGAGAATCACATACCAAGTCCCTTGCTACCAACATCCAGAGATAATCATTGACCAGGGACTCAAACTAGCCACATGAACACTTCAATGGTAAGGGTTGAGCAGGAAGGAACTGCAGATGCTGGTTTACACCAAGGATAGACACAAAATGCTGGAGTAACTCAGCAGGACAGGCAGCATCTCTGGAAAGATGAAATGGGTGACGTTTCAGGTCGAGACCCTCAAGGGTTGTGTACAACCAGTGATGCACCCAATTCCTTTCCACCACCACATGTGTAAGTTGGAGGGTGTTACGACACTCCCCAAAGTCTGCACCAGCCCAGCTACTGAGGAAGGAAAGCAGCATGATTACTGCATCGAAGCATGGAGTCAGTGTGAATGCCACTCTATCAATACCCCAAAGATTCATCTCCTTCATAACCCAACACACCATGGTTATCTGTGCTGCTAATGCATTACCCATCCAGACTACTGACACAGAGGGTGCTGGATGCGTGGTGCAAGCTGTTCCCTGAGGACTGGTACAGCCAGGTACAGTAACCATGTCAAAAGAACATGTACATGGACAGGAACATTTCAGAGGAATATAGTACAGGCACACATGCATGTACACACACACGTATATGTGCGCACACACGTGCAGACATTCACATGCACGCAAAAGAAACCATCATTTCAAATCCAGTCGCTATTCCAAGCACAAGCTGTGGTGGGGGGGCTCTTCCTCCTGAGTCGACCGGATGCCCCCTTCTCTGAAAGCACATTCACACCTCCTCCTTCCATCCATTCAGCGCCACCTCTTACACACCAGTACTGAGGGTCAGTCCCACTGACGAACCACTCACCTTCATGGTGGCGGCTGCCATTGACAGCAGCTGGGTGTGGGGCGAGAGCAGGCAGCCGATGGCCGTGGAGAAGATACGAGGTAGGTGGGCCAGGCACAGTGACCCCTGCAACCTGGGGACGGAGACGGAGACGGAGCAGTCAGGTTGTGTGAAAGCACCGGCACAACGCCGTCCTGCCGGCAGGCCGCATCCCACCGGACCCACCCTTCCCCCTCACACCAGCACTCACCCCTTCCCTTTGGAACACCCCTTCCCACTGGACCCCCCTCCCCCTGACACACCACACTCCTCCTCCCATCAGCACCCCTCTTCTCACCGGCACCCCCCCACCCGCCGGAAAACCACACCCACTCCCTCCGCCCTGCACCTTCCACCGACACACAGCTCTCCCACCCTCCAACTCCCTGAAGTACACTTTGCTCCCAACACCCAACTTTACTCAGCTTCCCCCAACCTGAATATAACCCCACCCCACGAAATACCATCACCTTCACCAAAATATCCCACCCTGAAAATATCTGCCGTGGTTATTTTAACAACCACCTCAGAATATTCACATCCCGCAAATAAACCCTGGCCCGAACATAATCCCCACCCTCACCCCCAAAATAATCCCCGCCCTCACCCCCAACATAATCCCCGCCCTCACCCCCAACATAATCCCCACCCTCACCCCCAACATAATCCCCACCCTCACCCCCAACATAATCCCCACCCTCACCCCCAACATAATCCCCACCCTCACCCCCAACATAATCCCCACCCTCACCCCCAACATAATCCCCGCCCTCACCCCCAACATAATCCCCACCCTCACCCCCAACATAATCCCCACCCTCACCCCCAACATAATCCCCACCCTCACCCCCAACATAATCCCCACCCTCACCCCCAACATAATCCCCACCCTCACCCCCAAAATAATCCCCCAGCGTTCATCTCCAAACTAATCCCTTGCCCAAAATACCCCTCCCCCCCCTCCAGAGTTCATCTCCAAACTAATCCCTTGCCCAAAATACCCCTCCCCCCCCTCCAGAGTTCCTACACGCATGTTCCATGCCGATGACTGGGTGCGTGTATTAGAAAAATAGGAAAATAGGAGCAGTAGGCCCTTCGGCCCAGCACCGCCATTCGATATGATCATGGTCGATCATCTATAATCAGTACTCCGATCCTGCGTTTTCCCCATATCCTGGATTCCGTTAGCCCTAAGAGCTAAATCTAGCTCTCTTGTAAACATCCAGTGAATTGGCCACTGCCTTCTGCGGCAGAGAATTCCGCAGATTCACAACTCTCTGGGCGAAAAGGGTTTTCCTCATCTCAGTCCTAAATGGTCTACCCCTTATTCTTAAACTGTGAACCCTGGTTCGGGACTCCCCCAACATTGGGAATATTTTTCCTGCATCTAGCCTGTTCAATCCCTTAATATTTTTATATGTTTCTATAAGAGTCCCTCTCATCCTAAATTCAAAAGTGAATACTAGCCCAGTCGACCCATTCATTTCTCATGTGTCAGTCCCGCCATCCCGGGAATTAACCTGGTAAACCGATGCAGCACTTCCTCAATGGCAATAATGTCCTTCCTCAATTTAGGAGACCAAAATTGCACACAATACTCCAGGTGTTGTCTCACCAGGGCCCTGTACAACTGCAGTAGGACCTCCTTGCTTCTAAACTCAAATCCTCTCGCAATGAAGGCCAACATGCAATTCGCTTTCTTCACAGCCTGCTGTACCTGCATGCTTACTTTCAGTGACTGATGTACAAGCACACCCAGGTCTCATAGTACCTCCCCTTTTCCTAATCTGACACCATTCAGATAATAATCTGCCTTCCTGATTTTGCCACCAAAGTGGATAACCTCACATTTATCCACATTATACTGCATCTGCCAACTCAGCCAACCTATCCAAGTCACCCTGCAGCCTCATAGCATCCTCCTCGCAGCCCACACTGCCTCCCAACTTTGTGTCATCTGCAAACTTGCAGATGTTACATTTAATTCCCTCGTCTAAATTCTTAATATATATTGTAAATAACTGGGGTCCCAGCACTGAGCCTTGCGGCATCCCACTAGCCACTGCCTGCCATCCTGAAAAGGACTTGTTAATTCCCACTCTTTGCTTCCTGTCTGCCAACCAGTTCTCTATCCACGTCAATACCATACCCCCAATACCATGTGCTCTAATTTTGCACACTAGTCTCTTGTGTGGGACCTTGTCAAAGGTTTTTTGAAAGTCCAGATACACCACATCCACTGGCTCTCCCTTATCCATTCTCCTTGTTACATCCGCAAAAAATTCCAGAAGATTAGTCGAGCATCATTTTGATTTTTACCGTGACAGGTTACAGTGAGCTTTCTCCATGACGGTGAGCCAGGCCAGCATAGGCTGCAGGTCATTGATACTCGGCAGGTAATCGTACAAAGCCTGTCGGTGAAACACAGCTCAGTAAATGAATGCCCCTCATCACTCCCTTTCATCCCCCACCACCCAGGGTTACACCCCTCCTAACAAGCACTGACCCAACCCAAACCCACCCTAATCTCCCACCGAACGAACCCCCCCACCCTAATCCCCTGATGACCTAAACCCCACCCACCTAACCCCAGCACTCACGGTTATTATCTGTGCGTTCAGCTCTGCTGTCAGGGTAGACGGGCCGGGTTTGGCAGCAAAGAGCCCGTGGAAGGCTTGCATCGAGCAGGCTGTGACCATCTGCAATGGGACAGAGTTCGGCAGCATGAGATGGGACCAGGGCTGGCTTATGGGTCAGCATCAGTGGAGCCTCGGGCTACTTGTGGTCCTTAGGTTGCAGCAATCACTTCAGCAGCAACCAGCGAGGTCTATAACGGCCCCTGCTCACAGAGGCTATGCCCAATGACTGTAGCATCACAGTCTACACCGATCCCCTGCTCACTGACACAGTGCCCAGTCACCTGGTATCAAGGTCATCACCAGCCCCAGCGCACCCCCCATGCTGATCTTCACAGACTCCACAGTCCCCGGTGACTGAGTAACAATGTCAACACCACCCAGCTGATCCCACCCCTCCGCTCAGTGAGACAGTGCCCAGTGACGGCAGTATCAAGGTCAACACCGGCCCTGCTAATCTTCACTGGCTCCACACAGAGACAGTGCCCAATAACTGTAGCATCACAGTCAATGGATATTTTTACGGCAGAGATGGATAGATTCTTCATTAGTACGGGTGTCAGGTGTTATGGGGAGAAGGCAGGAGAATGGGTTTAGGAGAATGATTGAATGGAGTAGTAGACGTCAGGCCAAATGGCCTAATTCCTATCACTTATGACCAATAAACACCAGCGACCACCCCCCCCCCCCCCCCCACCTCTCCCCTCAGGGACTGGAGAACCTGTGGCTGTTTGCTTTGGAGCCGTGAAAGTTGAAAATTTAGAGGCGTACAATATATCTTGCCGGCTTTAAATGGGGCCAGTAGAAAGACAATTGAGGGTCAGGAACAGGTAAAAGATTGCCTAAATAAACTAAAAGACAAACGATCCAGGGATGAAATCTGCACGTGGTCAGAGGCTGTTCTCCTTGGAACAGCAAAGGTAAGGGAGTTATAGTTCATGTTCCTGGAGCAGAATTAGGCCATTCGGCCCATCAAGTTTACTCCGCCATTCAATCATGGCTATCTTTCCCTCTCAAACCTATTCTCCTACCTTCCCGTACTAATCTCCTGACACTCGCATTAATCAAGAATTCGTCGATCTCCGCATTATCCATTATACAGGTGCTTTAATAATGGCTGGATTAATTGAAATAACTAAAGACCAAGTTGTCTCAGTGATGGGAGGATGGCTTAGTAGACAGGGTACACTGATATGGCAGTGGAAGGAGATGCAACTGTGGCTTGCAAAACAGAACTGGAGAAACAGCTGCAGGAAAGAGACAGCAGGAGGTGGAGAGCGACGGAATGGAGTAACGAGTCGGTGGTGTGAGCAAGGAGCAGACTCATTGCACAGGAAGCACCCCCTCTCCCCTGCGGGGTGTGGGCCTGACGCGGGGAGTTAGAGTGTTGAACGTTGCGCCTTACCACGTTGCCCAGAGTCATGACCCTCAGCAGAGTCTCACAGCACGACTTCACAGATCTGACGGAGAAACACGGGAGCACTTCCTTCAGCAACCCCAACAGGTGCAGCATGGTGGCACCCTCTGTGCTGCCTGCGGGAACACACATTAACAGCAGCTGAGAACCCCTGGTCCGGGCACCCATGATTCTGGAACCATTTGCACAGTACAGAGAAGGTCCAACATGCATGCCAACTGCGATACCTGTCCACTCTAATCCTATTTGCCTGCAGGTCCCCTTCCTATCCATGAACTCATCCAAATACCATTTAAATGTTGTCATTGTATCAGCCTCCACCTCCGGCAGCTTGTTCAACAAAAACACCATAATTCTAGTGAAAAATTTGCTCCTCAGGTCCCGTTTAAATGCTCCCCCTACATCCTCAATCTATGTCCTCTATGTAGAACAGCACAGCGCAGCAACAGGCTCTTCAGCCCACGAGGACTATGCTGAACATGATGCCAAAGTAAATTAATCCCTTCTCCCTGCAAATGACGCTCCATGCCCTGCATATCAATGGACCTACCTAAAATCCTTTTAAACACTATTTGCATATCTACCTCCACCACACACCACTAGGCACTTACCACACTAAATCCAAGTTTGTCCAACCTGTTCTTATAGGTATTACCTTGTAATCCAAGCAGTATCCTGGTAAACCTCTTCTGCATACTCTCCACATCATGCTGAAGTAGGGCGACCAGAACTGCACGCAACACTCCGAATGCAGCCTAACAAAATCCTATAGAGCTGCAACATGACTTCCTGACTAGTACACGGAATGGCCTGTCTGTTGCCTCACACCATAGGCCTTGTTTATAAACGTTCATAATATCACCGCTCGGCCTCTACACTCCAGGGGAAAAAGCCAAAGCTATCCTATCAAACAGTCCAGACCCAATTACTAACCATGTCAGCTCATAATCTTATCCGTATCCTTCCAGCTTAATAACACCCTTCCTCTAGCCAAGTGACCAAAACTGCACACAACTCTCAAGTGTGGTCCCGTCAACATCTATACAGCTGTAACACGACATCCTAACTATTATGCTCAATGCCCTGAACAATGAAGGCAAATGTTCCAAACACCTCCTCCACCATGGAGTCTAGCAGAGCCCTGCCATGTGCGAACCCTGCTCTAGTTTAACCTACCAAGTGCAACACCTCACACACATCTGAATTAAATTCCACCTGCCACTCCTTCACCCACTTTCCCAGTCCTGCTGTAACCTTTTACATCCTTCCTCACTGTGGCACCAACATTGGTGTCATTTTCACACTTACTAACCTGAGCCCCCCTCCACCCCCAAACCCCCTTTCCCAGACTCCCCATGCCCAGACGCCCACTGCCCAGATCACCCCTTACCCACCCTCCCTCGTCCAGCCACACTTCCCAGAAACCCCCATCCATTCCCATCCCTCCCCTTCCCCCCGCACCACTCCCCAGATCCCCCACCAACCCACCTCCGTGCTCCTCAATCTTGTTGATGCAAAACTTGGCCGTTGATTGTGCGGCAGGGTGAATGAGCGGAGCCGAGTCACCAAACATGAAGTCGCTGCCCCTGAGGATGGAGCAGACGCCGCGCTGGGCCTCCTTACGCACCTGGGGAGAGTAGGGCGTTGTAGTCACGGGGCCAGAGCTCACAAACCCCCCCCCCCCCCCACTCCCCTTCCGGTCAAACCCCCAGCTCACCGTCAGCTCTCATCAGCACCGGCCCCTCACCCTCACCTTTGGTTTGACGTGCACGGTGATACTGAGGAGACCGTGGTAGATTTGCAACGTTGAGGGGAAGGTCCACACATCCACATCCTGCCGGCGCAGCAGCGTTGAGAGACAGCACACTGTCTGCAGTTGTGGGGGGAGACGTTACCAGAGCATTGACAGTGACAACCCATCCCACAACTCCCCACCCCACAACCAGACCTGCTTCACATCAGGATCCCCCTGTCTAGCCCAGGTTCATCCCAGGACCCCTCCCCCCCCCCCCCCCCCCAATACCAAGACCAGCCTTGCTTCAAATCCTGGACCCCCAGCTCCAGACCCGCGTCACTCCAGGATCCCCTACTACCCCCTGTCCTAGTCCTGCTTCACCCCAGGACATCCCCATTCTAGGACCTCCTCCCTCCCCCATACCAGCCCTGGTTCACCCCAGGACGCTACCCCCACGTACCGACCCTGGTCCCAGCCCGGGGGTACGGTGCCCGGCCTTGCCCAGCCACTCACCCGCCGCAGTGCCAGCACGGAGCCCGCTCCTGCCTGAGCGGCGAGCAGCCGCATTAGAACCTTCGCTGTTGCCGAGAATTCCTTCCTCAGGACCGCCGCCGGAACACTGTAATCAGGACGGAGCGAGAGTGAGGGTGAGAGCGGGGAAGGGGGCGAGAGGGAGGGCGGGGAAGGGAGAGAGGGGGAGATTGAGGACAGGGACGAGAGGGCAAGCGGGAGCACTCGAGGGCCTCTGCTCCTCAGTAGGACCAGCCTAATGGGCAACCTCTCCACGTGGAGGCAGACACCAGGTTACCCGAGCTGTGACAGGGGCAAGGTTTCCATTGTCCCCATATAACAGTACGGAAGGAACTGGCCGTTCGGCCCACAATCTCTGTGTTGACATCAACACACTGTAATGTGAGACACTTCGTACATACTTCAGGCAACTTCTGATTGTATGTGTAGGAAAGAACTGCAGATGCTGGTTTATATCAAAGGTAGACATAAAATGCTGGAGTAACTCAGCGGGACAGGCAGCATTTCTGGAGAGAAGGAATGGGTGACTTTTAGGGTCGAGATCCTCCTTCAGACTGATGTCAGGGGAGTTGGCGGGTTAGAGATAGAATGTAGTCGGAGACAGTAAGACTGGTGGGAGAACTGGGAAGGGGAAGAGGATGGAGATAGAAAGCAAGGTCTATCTGAAGTTAGAGAAGTCAATGTTCATATAGCTGGGGTGTAAACTACACAAGCAAAATATGAGGTCCTGCACTGGGCCTCACTCTGACAATGGAGGTGGCCCAGGACAGAAAGGTCAGATTGGGAATGGGAGAGGGAGTTAAAGTGCTGAGAAACTGGGAAATCAGGTAGGTTAAGGCGGACTGAGCGGAGGTGTTCAGCGAAATGATAGGCGAGCCTGCGCTTGGTCTTGCCAATGTACAGAAGTTGACACCTGGAACAGCGGATACAGTAGATGAGGTTGGAGGAGGTGCAAGTGAATCTCTGCTTCATCTGAAAAGACTGTCGGGGTCCTAGAATGGAGTCGAAGGTGGAGGTAAACGGGCAGGCCAGCGCTCTCGCTTAACTTTTTTTCCCTGTTGACAGGCGGGCACCCTCGGCAGCTTTTTTGGTTGCCAAATGACAGTTTAGGTGGTCATTTAAGGCGGCTTGCGTGGGATAATGTGCTCGGACGAAGTGCATAATTACCAGTCGGAATTATGGTCAATGAAGCATTCACATATTATTTCTGCTTCAAATAAAGTCACAAACTAAACATATTCACCAATCAAGACTACCAGTCAGTCTAACATCGGTAGTGGGGAAACTGCTAGAGTCAGTTATTAAAGATGGGATAGCAGTACATTTGGAAAGTGGTGCAATCATTAGACAAAGTCAGCATGGATTTACGAAAGGTAAATCATGTCTGACGAATCTTATAGGAATTTTCGAGGATGTAACTATTAGAGTTGATAAGGGAGAACCAGTGGATGTGTTATATCTAGACTTTCAGAAGGCTTTCGACAAATTTAAAGCACACGGTATTGGGGGTTCAGTATTGATGTGGATAGAGAACTGGCTGGCAGACAGGAAGCAAAGGGTAGGAGTAAACGGGCCCTTTTCAGAATGGCAGGCAGTGACTAGTGGGGTACCGCAAGGCTCAGTGCTGGGACCCCAGCTATTTACAATATATATTAATGATTTGGACGAGGGAATTGAATGCAACAGCTCCAGGTTCGCAGATGACACTAAGCTGGGGTGTAGTGTTAGGTGTGAGGAGGATGCTAGGAGGCTGCAAGGTGACTTGGATAGGCTGGGTGAGTGGGCAAATGCATGGCAGATGCAGTATAATGTGGATAAATGTGAGGTTATCCACTTTGGTGGCAAAAACAGGAGGGTAGATTATTATCTTTATGGTGGCAAATTAGGAAAAGGGGAGATGCAACGAGACCTGGGTGTCATGGTACACCAATCATTGAAAGTAGGCATGCAGGTGCAGCAGGCAGTGAAGAGAGCAAATGGTATGTTAGCATTCATAGCGAAAGGATTTGAGTATAGGAGCAGGGAGGTTCTACAGCAGTTGTACAGGGTTTTGGTGAAACCACACCTGGAGTATTGCGTACAGTTTTGGTCTCCAACTCTGAGAAAAGACATTCTTGCCAAAGACGGGGTACAGAGAAGGTTCACCAGACTGATTCCTGGGATGTCAGGACTTTCATATGAGGAAAGACTGGATAGACTTGGCTTGTACTCGCTAGAATTTAGAAGGCTGAGGGGGGATCTTATAGAAACTTACAAAATTCTTAAGGGGTTGGATAGGCTAGATGCAGGAAGATTGTTCCCGATGTTGGGGAGGTCCAGAACAAGGGGTCACAGTCTAAGGATAAGGGGGAATTCCTTTAGGACCGAGATGAGAAGATAATTTTTCACACAGAGTGGTGAGTCTGTGGAATTCTCTGCCACAGAAGGTAGTTGAGGCCAGTTCATTGGCTATATTTAAGAGGGAGTTAGATGTGGCCCTTGTGGCTAAAGGGATCAGGGAGTATGGAGAGAAGGCAGGTACAGGATACCGAGTTGGATGATCAGCCATGATCATATTGAATGGCGGTGCAGGCTCGAAGGGCCGAATAGCCTACTCCTGCACCTATTTTCTATGTTTCTAAGACATGATATACCACAATGGCATGCAGCAAAATTACAATACAGTATCTCATCTCTTTTTACACGTTGCAATGAATGCAATTTCTATTATCTCTTTCCACTTCCAAACAAAAATATGGTTATTCAGCATATGATCAACCACGGTGAGACCAAGCGCAGGCTTGGCGATCGCTTCGCACAACACCTTCACTCAGTTCGCAATAACCAACCTGATCTCCCGATGGCTCAGCACTTCAACCCCCCTCCCATTCTGAATCCGACCTTTCTGTCCTGGGCCTCCTCCATGGCCAGAGTGAGGCCCACCGCAAATTGGTGGGCCTCACTAACAGCACCTCATATTTTGCTTGGGTAGTTTACACCCCAGCGGTATGAACATTGGCTTCTCCAATTTCAGGTAGTCCTTGCTTTCTCCCTCCTTCCCCTCCCATTCCCAGCTCTCCCACAGCTTACTGTCTCTGCCTCTTCCTTTCTTTTTCCCGCCCCCCACCCAACCCGACATCAGTCTGAAGAAGGGTCTCGACCCGAAACGTCGCCTATTTCCTTCGCTCCATAGATGCTGCCTCACCTGCTGAGTTTCTCCAGCATTTTTGTCTACCCATTCACACAAGTTGTGTTATCCCACTTTTCTCACCCACTCCCTACACATTAGGGGCAATTTTACAGAGACACGTTAACCTACAAAGCCAATGTGTCTTTGGGATGTGGGAGGAAACCCACACGCTTGCAGGGAGAATGTGCAAATTCAACACAACAGTGCCCGAGAACAGGATCGAACACAGATCTCTGGCGTGTGAGGCAGCAAGTCCACCAGCTGTGCCACTATATTTTATTTTCCAACACAAAAAAAAATTATACGTTGATAACTTTGGTTACTAAAAAAAAAGAAACTATCCATTTTCAGTCTTAAATCTCTAAGTGACGCTATGTCTCCCTTTACAGCTACTGTATGTTTTAATTCAGTTCAAGGCTATTGGGGCAGTACATTGGCCATAAAGTTGTGGCCTAAAATTGCCAGAGACCCGGAATTGATCCTGAATATGGGTGCTGTCTGTATGGAGTTTTGTTTTCTCATTTATAACATTGTTTACAGAGTACTATGTTTACATATTCTGTTGTGCTGCTGCAAGTAAGGATTTCATTATTCTAACTGGGACGTGAGAGAATAAAACACTCTTGACTTACGTCGCTGATATGTGGGATAGAACTAGAGTACGGGTGATCGGTGGTCGGCGTGGACTCGGTGGGCCGAAGGGCCTGTTGCTACGCTTTATCTTTAAATTAACCTAAAAACACTAAAACCAGAGGAAATGTAAAGAAGGGTTTCTACCCGAAACGTAACCCAATGTTTTCTGTCCAGAGATGCTGGCTGCTCCATGGAGTTCCCCTGCACAATTAAAGCATGGAATAGTCTTCACCCTACCATAGGTACCAACCAGATGCAACTAAATTTAAGGTAGCTTTATTTTTCCCAAGAACCCTTTTTTGGTTAAGTCCAAGTCAAGAGTCAAGAGAGTTTTATTGTCATGTGTCACAGATAGGGCAATGAAATTCTTGCTTGCTGTAGCGCAACAGAATATGTAAACATAATACAGAACAGGAGATAAAGGTTCATTGTGTCTATATACTATAGACCATATATATACACAATAAATAAACAGATAAAATGCAATAGGCTGTTATTTTTTTGGAGTTTGGTGGTGGTGGTGGGTCCTCCAGTTTAAATTCAATTTCGAATATTTTTGGAGGATCAGAAAACCAAGAAGCAAGAGTTACTCCAAGGAGTTACTGCAGCTCCAGGGAGTGATTCTGCATTGTTTTTCAGCGGTCATGGTGAGGCAGCGACCGGACAGCAATGGCTGCCAGACCTCCCACAATGGAAAGGAAGGAAGAAAGTGGCCGACGCCGACCAGTTGCCGTGGCAGTGCGCATGTGCAGGGCCACACATGTGCACAACCACGGCCGATGATGTGCTCGGCGGCCGGCCGTGCCGAGATGAGAGCGGAGAGCTAGCGCCGAGAGCAGAGAGCCTAGCGCCGAGAGCAGAGAGCTAGCGCCGAGCCGTGACCCGGATGGCGGGCGGGTGTCCCGGTTGCTTGCCAAGCCGGGCAAAATGGCATGGCTTTTAGGTTGCCCGGCGGGACTGTAAGTTTCCATTGGCACCCGGGCAACCGCTAATTTCGAGCCCTGCAGGCGTTGCATCCCCTGCAATTGCAGGGGAAAGTACCTGGGGAGAGGGTGGTTTGCATGACCAGGTAGACGCGGGGGGAACGGTCTCTGCAGAAAGCAGAAAGGGGTGGAGATGGGCAGATGTGGCCAGTAGTGGGATCCTGTTGGAGGTGGTGAAAGTGTTGGAGGATTATACGTTTTTATGCGACGGCTGATGGGGTAGAAGGTGAGGACAAGGGGGACACTGTCCTGGTTGCGAATGAGGGGAGAGGGAGCAAGAGTGGAGCCTCATCTATAATGGGAGAGGCAAATCTGCTTTTATGGGCTCATTCAATAAGGCATTGTGCTTACAATTCAAGCAAGTGCTCAGAGGAACACACTGTCCTTGTTCACTGAGCATCACACTTACACTCATACCTAAAGCGTACACTCGGTTCTTACATGCAGTCAACGTATCTTCCCAATGGCCCACCAGAGGCATCTTATTCACATTAAGACCACCTTAATCAGAAACACGAAGCATTTTACTCTTGACTTGTACCCTACAAAGTCTCAGAGATCTGTAATGTTTAGACTCACCGTTTCATCGCCAGGCTGAGGAGGAATACAACCGCTGCCACCGACTCCTCGGTCTCCACCGCCTCCAACGTCGTCATCTGTGGAGCGCAGCGGGTAGTCAGAATCAGGGATCACACATGCACGCTATTTATAGCCCACACACACGTTGCCCACAGCCCACACACACAGTCTACAGGCCACACAAAGGGATCACTCACACACAGTATGCAGCCCACACACGAAGATCACACAGACACACACACACACACACACAGTCTACAGGCCACACATGAGTTCACACACACTGTCAACAGCCCACACATGGGGATCACACACACACACGCTGTCAACAGCCCACACACTTGAACCGCGCACACACACACACACACACACACACACTGAACTCCAGAAAATTGACACAAAATACCAGAATAACTCAGCTGGTCAGACAGCATCTCTGGCGAAAACGAACAGGTAACATTTTGGGTCGAGACCCCTCTTCACTGAACTGCAGCCTCGCTCCAGAATCCGCCTGAGCAGGTCTGCTTCTGCCACTTTGTTGGTGGTGCTTGTGGAGGAGACCCCAGTCCTCCAGCAATGTGCACTGGGCAGGGCAGGGCAAGGTTAGGCCAGCGTAGCATCAGCATATAAATGGGGCTCGCTGCAACACCACCAACATCAGAAGCAGTGAGTGACAGGACCCCAGATCCGTGACCTTAATCTTCACTCGGGTGTGTAAGGGAAACTTGCAGAGTCTGATACAGATAGTGAGCATGTTCACGGAACAGCCGCCCAGGCTGAATCAGTATCGTGTTCCCATCCGTGCTTGTGTGGGAAATACCAAGGGCAAAACAGTGGCGCAGTGGCAGAGCCAGAGACCCGGGTTCGATCCTGACCATGGGTGCTGTCTGTACAGAGTTTGTATGTTCTTCCCGTGACCTGCGTGGGTTTTCTCCGAGAACTTTGGTTTCCTCCCACACTCCAAAGACATACAGGTTTATAGGTTAATTGGATTGGTGCAAATGGAAAATTGTCCCTGGTGTGTGTCGTATAGTGATAATGTGCGGGGATCGCTGGTCGGTGCGGACCCGGTGGGCTGAATCGCTTTATCACTAAACTGAACTAAATCAAGAGCAGCGAGGCTACTGAATACCAACACATGTTCACCCAGAGCTTGGTGACAATGGCCCTGTGAGCAGGGCTGATGGGGAACTGAACTCTGGTACTAACAAATTTAAGAATAACCTAGGCCAGTGGTGTGCAATGAGGTCAGGGATGGTCAGGAGGAAACCGGGGAAATGATTGTCTCCCACCTTTGTAAGTGCCCCACCCACGTGATAGATTGCGTGTGAGTCTGTGATCATTTTGCACTCTGACCGTGTGATGTGAAACCATCACACCACATTTTAAATATCAATATTCAAAGCACAGATATTAGTTTTGAAAACAAAAATGTTGAGATTCATTTAAAAAAAAACTCATTGTTCATAAGTGATAGGATGAGAATTAAGCTATTTGGTCCATCAAGTCTACTAGCCATTCAATCATGGCTGATCTATCTTTCCCTCTTAACCCCATTCACCTGCCTTCTCCTCATAACCCCTCATGACTCGTACAAATGCTAACCTCACCCTCCCTCAAATATCTCCCCCCAGCCACACAGTGAGCACAGACCTAAACAAGTGTATCTGAAGCCCGGCCAGCCTGCGCGAGTGAAGCGTCAGCCTTACAGCACCAGCCTTATACTGGGGATCCCGTTGCACTGGGCATGTGACGGGCACAGGGACAGGGGCCAAGGGGCGCTGGGAAACTCACCAATGCAGCAAAATACTCTGTTTCTGTCTCCTTTCCTCCTTGAGAGCGAATCACCTCAGTGACAGCAGCAAACACCGCACAAATCTGTAAAATAAACACATACAGCAAATGTTACACAGCTGCGCACATATCACAGAACCAAAGACTAATGTGAAAAGAAGCAGTAGAGCTGCTGCCTTACAGCACCAGAGACCCGGGTTCGATCCCGACTATGGGTGCTTGTCTGTACGGAGTTTGTACGTGCTTCCCGTGACCGGCGTGGGTTTTCTCCGGGATCTCTGGTTTCCTCTCGCATTCCAAAGATGTACAGGTTTGTAGACTAATTGGCTTGTTATAATTGTAAATTTTCCCTAGTTAATGCAGGATAGTGTTACTGTGTGCAGTGATCGCTGCTCAGTGTGGACTCAGTGAGCCAACGGGCCTATTTTAAAGCCATTTATCACATGAATCCCATGCAGATCCTTTGCATTCCCACATTGCATGTAAATACTCTCACAATTCTCTTCTGAATGCCTGTATTATTCTATGTCCACGACAACTGTTGCAGTGAATCCCTCTCCATACAGTGAAACCTCTCCATATAAATACGCCTGCACGTCCAGATCTCTACTTCAAACTATACACAGGCAACAACTGTCATTAATTTACCCCAGCTAAATCACCGTGGCCTTGAACACCTCTATCAATCAGCATTCCTTGCAGAAAGGAGAGAACAGTGGCAACGAGAATGGATGAGAATCGACAAATGAGCGGGGAAGCTGGGGCGTCATGGCAGGAACATGTAAATAGATATTGTGAGCACAACAGGGCTGGTGATCACTTGTAAAACTCAATTAGGCCTTGCAGAATGAAACTGAGGCAGGTACTATAACATTTAAAAGGTAGTTTTACAGGTACATGGTAGGAAAGGTTGAGAGGGATATGGGCCAAACGCGGGCAAATGGGACTAGCTTGGATGAGTATCTTGGTCAGCGTGAACGAGTTGGGCCGAAGAGCCTGTTTCCGTGCTGTACGTCTCTACTGATGTTCTAGTCCAGGGAGCAGAGATAAAGAACAAGAGCACACTGCTCTTGTACGCTGGACCGTCACTCGCAGACTCCCCGCAAACGCTGCCCGAACATTCACCTCTTTGTGGGCAGCAGAGCCGGATTCCCAGTACCGCTGAACTCGGCTGAAGGTCAGGTTGCTGCAGTCCGACAGGCCACTGAGGTAGGTGCCGCCGGTTTTCTCAGTGAGGGCATCTCCTTCAGTCTCCAGCACCGACCCTCCTGCTGGCTCCTCCCTTGGGCCGATCGAGAAGCTGTTCGATTGGAGCTCATTGTGCAGCTTCAGCACATCCACAGTCAGGTCACTGGGGCCTGAGGAGCAGAAACATTCAGACGTAAGGAGCATCGTGAAAACACAACCCTTCTGAAAGTACGGAGATCAGCACTTGTAGAGCAAATACAGAGAATAAAGTCAACTTTAATAAAATGGGAATGGAGATATTAATAGCACTGATAATTCTCCAGGATGAAATAACATTTAAAAGACACTTGGATAGGCACATGGATTCACTTGCCCACACTGGATATATACCTAATTTTCTCTCGTTATCTAGGGTTTCCAGCTCCTGGCAGTCTTGCCCTTCACTTTATAGGAATATATTGGCTTTGATGTTTATCTGAAAACAGCCCCTCATCAGGTTCCTGCCACATCAAAACTGGCCTTTTCGCAATATGGGGCTTCAACCTTGGACTAGTACTAGTCAATGGAAAAGCATAGGGAACAAGATGCTAATTTCAGAGTATGAAAATGGTCATAACCTTTTTAATACTGAAGATATGAAAGTGAATTAGGTGTCAAATTAAACTTATTTTTATGCTTTATCTAGGTATGTTACAAAACCTACCTTCAGCGGTGCTGCAGTTCTGTCACTGGCCGTGTGCGCGACTTTGGCGCCTTTGAGGGGGGAGGTGGCGGGGTTAAAATGCGGTTTTCCCCTGCCTTCCGGCGTTATATTTTCTCGGGGTGCGAGCTTTTGCTGAAGATTCGTTCCGACTGTCGGTATGTGACATTTTTTTTAAAATCGCCCGACAATTTCAGTGCTGGAGTAAAATAAAAATTAGCTTCTAATGCCGTGAACGCCGACAACGGGGACGGATTTTACGTAGGGGACAAGTAAAGGAAATCCGTTTATTTTTACATATCAACTTGTTTGTTAAGATGACCTTAATCAAAATTTCATGTTGCGAAACGGTGATTTATTCCCCATACGAACCGGCTGTATTTTTCCTGCCGATATGGGGTTTAAATTCACCACAACCGCAACGTTCCAATCCATCGCGTTCAATAAAATCCCACTCGCAAGCTGATTTAAATGGCCATTCATTTACGGGCATTAAACACTAAACTCCTTCAATTTGGCCTATAAACTCATAATAATGAGATTTAAAAATCATGTTATATTGGGAATTCTTGTGTGAATGTTATTTGGACACTTAGGCTTTTAAAAAACTGTTAATATTTTCTTAAGAAATGGATAGATGTTTAGATCTAGTAATTGAATTTTGTAATTAGCTACAATTGGGTAACTAACTAATTATATGCTTTAATTTCAAGTCATCCAAGTAAGATTGTTTCATATTTGTTTCAGAATGCTTCAATCTATAATAACTGAAAATTATTCTCTTAATGGCCATAACTTTTTTTAATACTGAAGATATGAAAGTGAATTAGGTGTCAAATTAAACTTCTTTTTATGCTTCATCTGATGGGATAAATTGCTATGACGTCCCCCTGATCACAACCCCCTCCTCCAACTCCTGCCCCCCAACACTGAGCCCAGCGGCCGCTCCCAACCTTCAGCCCTGTCTCTGGAACCTTCCACCTTTGGTCCCACCACCTCCTCCCCCCCCCCCCCCCCCCCGGGGGGTCCTCACTCCCCGGGCCGCAGGCTCCTGTCTAAACACCGCAGGCCTTTGGACGAGCTCAGAGGCCCGAACACATGGAGACCAGCACATGTGGACCCGGTCCCCGCCCCCGCTCACCCGCCGCTCGGCTGTAGAAGCGGCTCCGCGCCGCATCGCGAAAGCGGCGGCTCTGCGGGTTAGATTCGCTGCTGTGGCCCTTCTTCCAGCGGTTCAGTTTCTGCTTCACCCCGGAACGTAAGCGGCCGCTCCGCGCCATCGTCCCGTCCAGCAGCCGGCGACCCGCGACCACGGCAGAGTAGACCCGGCCGCGCCGCGCCTCCCCCCGGGCCGGAACGGTACTGCAGCCGTGACCGCGCCTCTCTCTCTCTCTCTCTCTCTCTCTCTCTCCCCCTCCCCCTCCCCGGGGCGGTACTGCAGCCGTGACCGCGCCTCTCTCTCCCACCCCTCCTCCCCGGGGCGGTACTACAGCCGTGACCGCGCCTCTTCCCTCCCCCCCCCCGGCGGTACTGCAGCCGTGACCGCGCCTCCTCCGGGCCGGAGCGGTACTGCAGCCGAGACCGCGCCTCTCTCTCCCACCCCTCCTCCCCGGGGCGGTACTACAGCCGTGACCGCGCCTCTTCCCTCCCCTCCCCCCCCCCCCCGGCGGTACTGCAGCCGTGACCGCGCCTCCTCCGGGCCGGAGCGGTACTGCAGCCGGGACAGCGCCTCCCTCGGGCCGGAGCGGTACAGCAGCCTGGACCGCGCCTCCCCCGGGCCGGAGCGGTACTGCAGCCTGGACCGCGCCTCCCCCGGGCCGGAGCGGTACTGCAGCCTGGACCGCGCCTCCACGCTGAGCCTCCCCTCTTTTTTTATTATGATACAAACACTTTTATTCCAAAAAAATATATATATATACAAATTAGCACAATCAAAGACTGCCTATGTCGACAGTTTTACAAACAAACGATCGTCAAATTAATATGGGGGGTTGCACGTAAGGTCACTGGGTCAAAGGGCTTGACACAAGGAGCCGCTCAATCCATCTGGAGGATATCGCAGTATGTAAAAACCACCTTGAGAACCATCGACGATTATAAAATTTTACAGCCACATTTATCACTTCTGAAACTTTTTAGATGCCAGAGGAATCAAGAAAAAACACAAATAATGCATTACTGTTGATGAAATGCCATGAGCAAACACAATTCCCAATATTTTCAATCTCAATATCTGCACGGCCAATGTTCGCTAAGCAATTTAGCTGTTGTTGTCCCTTCAGCTCTCGCTTCTATCTACCGTCATTTCTCCTCACTTTTGGAATTCTGAAGTAGGATAAATGGCTCTCACGCTTATCCCGATTTCCATAATTAATTACAGCGCAAAAATTGACCATTTTGGCGGGTTTTAATGGACCCGTTACGCTGGAAACAATGGTCAGTGCTTACCTGCAATTCATCGCATGTACTCCAGTTGGCGTTGCGTAGCAACAGTATGGGTCATGGGTCGTGACCTGACTGCCGTGCAACCTCCCTATATCGCCAACTTTATCAACAAAACACTCAACCTCCCGCAGCAGGGACACGCGGGCATGGACGTAGGCTCGAAAAGGGGGCAGGCAGTCAACCCTGGTGCGGCCGTCGACTACCCGCTGCCTGGACCCGCAAATGGCCATCTTGGCCAGGCCCAGGAGCAGATGGACAGGGAGATGCCCCCCATCCCTCCAGACCTTCTCCCCTCTGTACCGGGTGCCCAAATATCAGGAGCTTGGGGCTAAAATGTAGCCAAAACTTGAGGGATAGCCCCTTCAGATAGTCGAACAGGGGCTGCAACCTCTCACGCTGCATGTACAAATGGAACATGGTCTCTTCCTCGCCGCAGAAGTGACAGGCGGCTGGCGAGTCCATGAAGCGATTCAAGTATCTGTTACAGGCCAGTCATGTTCAGCACTCTCCACCCCAGGTCCCCGATGTAAAGAGGGAAGACTCCCTTATGGAGAGACCTCCACTGAGGACCACTCCCGCTGTCAGTTGGTAACACGGACCTCCAGGGCACGTCCGGTCGGAAGACATGGGTGAGGAAGTGCAGTGTGCAGGAGCAGCCTGTACAGTACGCGCCTCTCCGCGTCACAGAACGGCACGCTGGGCATCTCGGAAAGGCAGCTCATGTTGCGTGGGGCCGGCTCTCGGAAAGGGACCCGGACCTCAGGTCCTATGAGCAATTCCAACAGAGTGGGGATAAGCTCGGCCGGAATCGTTCCACGCACACGCCTCTCCTCGATACCCACTGTGACAGTGTGAGGGCCGTTCTCCCTCGCAGCCACACTTCCCTCACCCTGTGGAGCAGCGCCCTGGCTGAAGATGACCAGATTCCTGGCTTTATATTATATCTCCATAAAAGCAAGGTAACTCCCGCCTAGAATGTCGACTGATGCCCGCTACCGGGAGCTGTGTGCCCTCCTGAAGGCAGCGACCCTGGCAGCAAAAGTACGTCGCCAGCGCGTGCCATCTAGGAATGCGATCTGAGCCTCCCCTCGGGCTGGAACAGTACTGTAGCCCCGGCTGGCCGCCGAGCCTCCTCCGGGCCTGAGGAGTACTGCAGGAGGGACCGCCCTCCACACACCGCTCCTCCCCCAACAGAGAAGCGGTGAGAGGTAGGCGGGGGGTGGTGGAAAGAGGGGACATTGGTCGGTGACTGCACGGAGCTGTCAGTATATGGTATAGGAAAGAACTGCAGATGCTGGTTTGCATCGAAGCTAGACACAAAATGCTGGAGTAACTCTGTGGGACAGGCAACATCTCTGGAGAGAAGGAATGGGGGACTTTTGGGTTGAAAGATGTGTCTTGACCTCAAATGTCACCCATTTCCTCTCTTCAGAGTTGCTGCCAGTCCCACTGAGTTACTCCCAGCATTTTGTGTCATTCTGTCTGCAAATGCTCCTGTGAACAGTAAACCGCCACGGGGCCGGTCACACACAATGTAACTGTGAACTCAACAATCGTCTTCAATCTAACGCTGGGCCGGGCTTTTCTTCAGTGCTGTCAGGATCAGTGACTCATTCTCCCGCCCTCCTCCCCCACTCTCCCTTCCCAAGTGCCTCCCCTCTCATGGGCACCCTTCCCCCACCCCTCTACCGGTATCCCACTCCCCCGGGCCCGATGCCCTCCTCTGCCCCACCATCTCCCTCCCCAGTCACCAGCAGCTTTTGTTACGTGTGGTATTTCATTTTATTTTATTTAAAAGTGGGTTTCTTCTCTCTCACTCCGTGCTCCCTGTCCCGCTCCCGGAGGCGAGTCACTGTCGGGGCGACAGAGCAGCGCAGAGTCCATCAATGGCATTCACTTCAGTAGCAGCATGACACAGAGAGGCGGGCAGTCACAGACCACCCACCCCTCCACTCCTCCTCTCCCACCGCGGGAACTCCTGTCACCTCCGCGCGCTCCGCTTCGCCTGCTTCAGTAAAGTGTCGAAGTCTAAAGAGTCGAACTTGCTTTTGCTTGAATAGGGACCGACTTCACTGTGATTAGAGTCTGCAAGGGGAAAAAAAAGAAAGTTACAAGCAGCATACAAACTGGCAGAGGGAGAGAGAGGGGAGGGGAGAGAGAGAGGGGAGACTAGGAAGGCAGGGGGAGAGAGAGAGGGGAGACAAGGAAGGAGGGAGAGAGGGAGGGGACAGCAGCAATACCCTGAGACAGCTGGACTGGGGAGGGGAGAGCACCAGATAGCGAGAGACAAGGGCCAGGGGTGTCACGGCGCCAGCTCGAGGCGGCTGTCAGCCCCTTTTCCAGGGTTATGTCTGTGCCTGGGTGTCCCTTGATGAGGAACATGTGGTGTCCATGGGCACCGTGGGGGGGATTTATGGGACCGCTGGGCACAGCAGGGGGCTGAATGCATCCTGGACCAGGTGTGTAATATAGACATTTGATATTTAGTGTTTTTGGTATTTAGGGATATTTAAGAATATTTGGTCATTTTGTATTTGGTGGTGGGTGTGTTCTTAATTGATTAAATTTATGTTTGGTAAAAAAACGCGGTACCCCGTCATCGTCCCACCCCCCCTGCCTGGCCACTGCGGGCCTGTGGCTGCAAACTGATGCCCCCGACTTACCTAAGTCGGCGTAATTGGTTTTACAAAACTGCCGCCGGCCACCGAAGCAGAGGTCGAAGGGCATTTCGTCGGGCCGCCGCACCGTCTGCCCGTTCTCTATGGCCGCAAAGGCGTCGCAGGTGTAGCGGAACGTGACAAATCCGTAGTTGTCCCTGCAGAGGCAGCACCTGTTAGCACGGGGGGCGGGGGGAAGATGGAGCGGGGGAGGGGGATGGAGCAGGAGTGGGGGTGCAGGGAGAGGCCCAAACGGATATGGGAGCAGGGGGCGTGCAGGTAGAGGCCCTAGGAGAGGAGCAGCGGGTGTTAGCCATTGGAAGAGGCACCAGGTGGAGGATGGGAGGATGAATGGGCAGAAAAAGAGGTGGGGGAGAGGACGGGGCCGCGGTGGGGGAGAGGGGGAAACATGCTCACCCCTGCGAAGTAAAGGGGATGAGGGGGCGAGGAGGGGGAGTGGAGGGGATGGGGAATGGGGACAGGGAGGGGAGGGGAGGGTGAGTGGGGGCGGGGAGGGAGAGCGAGAGGGGAGAGAGGGAAACGTGCTCACCCCTGCGTTCTAAAGTAAATGTTGCAATCCTCGATTTCTCCAAACACCTCGAATCTTCGCCGCAGCTCCTCACGCTTCATGCCGTTACGGATCTTTCCCACGTACACCACCCGTCGCTCCTCCTGTTGGCACAGATGGCCCGTGACTGGAAAAGCCACCTTCACCCCCACCCCGGGACAGGTCCCCACCCCCACCAGGCCGAGAAAGTCCATGATTGAGAAATCCTGCTGTCACTCCCCCCCCCCCCCCCCTTCCCTGGGAGAGGTCCTCCAAGCCCGGGGCAGACCCCAACCTCTGGTCCCCCCCACACCACATCTCCCCCCATCGGCCCCAACCTTCCTGAGGCAAGGGGGGTGCACCGATTCCAGTCAGGGCATCCTTGGGCACAATCAGGACCGGGCTCCCACGCAACATGGGTGACCACAGTAAGAGTCACGCAGCACTGACACAGGCCGTTTGGCACACACCGTCCATGCTGTCCGACCTAAACTGGGCCCACTCGGTATTTGACCAATACCCCTCTAATCGTGTCCGGGGCGGTGGCCGGGGTCCAGGGTGGAGAGGGGGTAAGCCCGGGGCGGTGAGGCAAGTGGGATCGTGTTGTGCTTACAATGGCGAGCTCCCGGCTGCGGCTGATCTTGTGCTCCACCGCCTGGTGCCGCGACGTCCGGTACCGGTGCCTGGAATCCTCGAACGGCTCCAGTTCCTCGAAGTAACTGCAGGAGACACAGGGTTACCCCAATAACTGGCCTGTAGAACTCCACCCCTGTATCGACCCCTCACCCCTTCCAGCTCGGAGCCCACTGACCGCCGGGGACGAGCTGGATCATGGCAACGCCCCAAGAAACTGGTTGATCCTGACTCTCCCCCGCACCACCCTCCGACCAACAGGTCCACCCTTCTCCCCCGCCGCCCCCAAAATGCTGCACCCATTACCCACCCTCTCAGAGACAGTCTACCCCGACTCCCCACCACCTCAGACACCAACCCAGTAACAGGCCCACCCTTCACACTCGCGCCCCCCCCCCCCACAGAAACGGCTGCACCCATCACCCACCATGGACACCCCATTCTCCCAGAAACAGTCGCACCCTGACTCTCCCCCTTCCCCACCGCCCCACCTGTTTCTCCCCCTCACCTCATGCGGACACTGCAGCTCTGTGGAGACCTGGACCTCGACCTGGACCTGGATGCGGATGTGGACCAGGAGCTGGATCGGGAATACGAGCGAGATCGGGAACTCGACCGGGAATCGGACCTTGAGCTGTGCCGGGAACGTCGTGATCGTCTCCTGCAGTATCTGTGGAGAGGACAAGGGGTCACGGGTGAGGCCTTACATCCGCCCTTCCTGCCCCTCATCCGCCTACCCACCCCCTCCCCCTACACAACCCCGCAGATCAGGAGAGCTAACCAATTGGATATAAAATTGGCATAGTGGAAGGAGTCAGGTGAGGGTTGGATTTGGAAACTGAGCAGAACATGAGATCATGAGGGTGGAGATAAGGTGGATGGTCACCATCTTTTACCAGACAAGCAGAGTCTAAAACCATAGAGTGCAGGTTTAAGGTGAGAGGGGAAGGATTTTAAAAGCTGCTGAGAGGCAACTTTTCCCACACATTGGGTGGTGGATGTACGGAATGAGCTATCAGAGGAATATGCAGATGCGTACTATTACATTTAACAGGTATTTAGACAGGTAAACGGACAAGAAAGGAGAGTGAAAATGGGCAAGTGGGCCAAGCTCATAATTGGTCACAGCCAAGGCCCAGCCAAGGCCTTTACCTCAGGGGAGATCGAGTAAAATTGGCATGTCTTAAAAGACTCTTCAAACTTCTACATGGACCAGACTCTCCACCATCATCTCCATCTACACTTCCCACTGCCTCAGAAATGCAGTCAACATAATCAAAGACTTGTCCAACCCCGGTCACTCCCTCTTCTCCCTGCTCCCGTCCGGCAGATGGTGCAGAAGCTTGAAGGAACGTACCACCAGACTCAGGGACAGCTTCTTCCCTCCATTATCAGCCTTGGGTGAACGGTCCTTCCATAAGATTGGGTAGTGTCCGATTCACCTCTACCCCATTGCAGACATTGGAGTTTGCCAATAGAACTTGGTGATAACCATATTCTGCACACTGTATCTTCCCCTTTGCTCTACCTATTGTACTTGAGCTTGACTTGATTGTATTGATTTATAGCATGCAAAAATGTTTCTCGCTGGACAGTGACAATAGTAAACCCAAACCTGAACCTAATCTTGGTCGGCATGGACGAGATTGGCTGATGGGCTTGTCTCTATGTGATCTGACTCCGGCTAAAGCGAATGCCCTGGTAGGGCACAATAACATGCATGTTCACGCAAACACGCCAAGACCATGGGATCCAATCACATGTGCGCTCATGCCAACACGCCAAGGCCATGAGATCCAATCACACGCACGATTACGCCAACACCATGAGTCCCAATCATGCCAACACCGAGACCAAATCACACGCACGCACACGTCAACACACCACGGCCATGTGACCCAATCACGCGCACGCACGATCACGTCAACACCATGAGACACAATCACGCCAACACCATGGGACCCAATTACACACTCTATCACGCCAAGACAATGGGACACAATCACAGACGATCACGCCAAGACCATGAGACCCAATGACACGCACAACCAAGCCAACAACAACACGCATGACTACGCCAAGACCACGAGACCCAATCACATGCATGACCACGCCAACACACCCCAAGGTCATTTCCTTGCCCCAGTTCCTGTCAATAACTGAAAGGAGGGGGTGCCTTACCGTCTCCTCTTCTGTGCTGGTGACCGTGACCGTGAGCGTGACGAGGAGCCCGAGCTGGAGGACGTGGAGCAGTCCCGGCTGTAGCAGGGGGAGACGTGGGTCTGTGGGGATTGCTGCGGGGATTCCAGAGAGGTTTTCTGTCCGTGCTGGGCACTGCCGGGTGGGATGGGGCCAGGGTCCAGGCGCGAGCAGGGGGTGGTATCCACTCCGGCCGCCGGTCCCGATGCCGGCCCTCGTGGAGAGGGTGCCTCCGCTGTCATGACCCGGTCGGAGGCCTCGGTGGCTCGACGGCTCAGCAGGGTGATGGGCTTAATAGTGATGCCATGCTGCCGCCTCACATTCCAGCGGCAGCCCACGTCGGGCAGGGCAGAGGGAGGCAGGGATGTGGGGGGAAGGGAGGAGGGGGCCAGGGCGGAGGGGGACAGGGTCTTGCGGACCCCGCATGGCAGGCAGTACTGGTGGTCAAAGCAAGGGGCGGGTGTGGGAACGAGACTGGGGTCAGAAGGCGGAAACCTGAGGTCAGAGGGCGGGGCACTGAGGTCATAGGGCATGCTGGACGAGGTCCTGGGGTCAGGGGATGGGATGGGTGAGGTGCTAGGGTCAGAGGGCAAGGTGAGTGAAGCAATGGGGTCATAGGGCAAAGTGGGTGAGGGTCTGGCGTAGGAGGGCATGATCCTGGGGTCAGAGGGCAGGTTAGGCTTGTTTCTAGAGTCAGAGGTTAGGATGGGCTTGGTTCTGGGGTGAGAGGGCGAGGTGGGCTTGGTTCTGGGGTCAGTGAGCAGAGTGGGTGAGCTCCTGGGGTCAGAGGGCAAGGCGTGCTTGGTTCTGGGGTCAGAGGGCAGGGTGGACTTGGTTCTGGGGTCAGAGGGCGAGGTGGGTGAGCTCCTGGGGTCAGACGGCGGGGTGGGCGGTCCCACACACTTGGCCGGTTGAATCAGCCATCCGAGCGGTGGAGGAGAGGCCGGGGCGATCTCAGCGCTTCCCCCGGGGTGAGCGTCTCCGGCGGTGACGGTCGGCGGTGGCGATATCCAGTACTGGTGAGGAGGAGTGGCCGGAGGGGTCAGACCTGCAAACACACACGGGCGTCATACTCGGGAGCAGGCCCTTCAGCCCACATGATACCATGTTCATCTAATATCCCTTCGTCCCCTGCATATCCATGTCAAAGTCATAGAGTGTGGAAACAGGCCCTTCGGCCCAACTCGCCCACACCAGCCAACAATGTCCCAGCGTCCCTAGTTCCACCTGTCTGCGCTTGGTCCATAACCCTCCAAACCTGTCCTATCCATGTACATGTCCAACTGTTTCTTAAACTATGGGATAGTCCCAGCCTCAACTACCTCCTCTGGCAGCTTGTTCCATACACCCACCACCCTCTGTGTGAAATATCTACCCCTCGGATTCACCCTTTACCCTTCACCTTGAACCTATGTACTCTGGTCCTCGAATCCTCTACTCTGGGTAAAAGAATCTGTGCATCTACCCGATCTATTCCTCTCATGATTTTGTATACCTCTATAAGATCTCCCCTCATCCTCCTGCACTCCATGGAATAGAGACCCTGCCTACTCAACCTCTCCTTATTGCTCACACCCTCTAGTCCTGGCAACATCCTCGTAAATCTCTTCTGAACCCTTTCAAGCTGAACAATTTCTTTCCCATAACATGGTGCCCATACAGGACCAGGACAAAGGCCACATAGACAAGGTCTCCCCTCTTGCCTCCATCAAACCTCTTGGCTTGTGAAACTCGCGAGAGTGTCAAGGAGATTCCCTGGGTTGAAAGAGTTTAGTCTGAAGGGTCTCGACCCAAAACGTCACCCAGTCCTTCTCTCCGGAGATCCTGCCTGCCTGCTGAGTTACTCCAGCATTTTGTGTCAAGCTTCGGTGTAAACCAGCGTCTGCAGTTCCTTCCTCCACATAGCAAACCATACGACTTCTTTAGCACTATCACTCTATGCCACTCTCTGAGTTATGGACTTAGGCTCTAAGATGCCCCTGCACATTAATGCTGCTAAGAGTCATTAATTGTATACTTTCCCTGTACAAACAACCTCCTAATGTGCAATACCTAACACATGCTTCCATCCATTATTTCTCCATCGATGTCTATATCCTGCTGTATATTTGACAGCCTTCCTTACAAGCCCAGCGATCTTGGTGTCATCTGCAGACGCACTAACCAGTCTGCCTATATTTACATCTAGCTCATTTATATCACAAATAAGAGTCTGAAATGGAACAATGAGATTGCTGCAGCACAAAATATGTAAACATAGCAGTCTGCAGAGTACAGCAGTGGTCCCAGCACAGATGCCTGCAGAACTCCACCAGTCACAGACCTCCAACTACAATTACATCAACGCATTAAAACCCTTCCTTCCCCCACTCTGAGGGAGACTCCCATCGTCCCGTCCCCCAAGTGCTCCCTCCACCCCCACCCCCACCCTGAGACCCTAGACTCACCGGCCGTGCTCGCCAGTTCTGCCCCAAACACCTGATCCGCAAATCTCCGCCCGGCCGCCGGCTCCGTCCTGCAAAGGCACCGAAGGTTAAAAATCAACCCCTTGCCAGCCGGCCCCTCAACCACCCCCCACTCCCTCACACCCATCGGTATCTCACCCGGCTCCTTGCGTGCCTCCCCCCCGTTCTCGCCCCCCCCCCCCCCCATATGCCCTGGTTGTGTCACTTCTCGTTGCCTTCACTCCTGCCCATACGCACCCCACGTGCTATCAGCCACCCCCCTCCCCAGTGATGAACTCATTGATCAATGTGCCCATCAGTCCAGCTCCGGATTCCACCCTCGCATTGCCCCAACTGCTCCCCCCCCCCACCCGCTCACCACCAGTCATGCTCCGTACACCCCCTGCACAGTGTCCCCAGTCAACCCCCGGCCCCGTCCCCTCCACGACTCCTGAGACCAGCCCCCTCCTCTCACTCACCCGGTGCTCAATACGGACGGCTCCTTTCTCACTGGAAACAAGAGGAGAGACATTAGACCACCATCCGGTGGTTAGCCCCAGCTGCTCACCCCTCCCCATCAAACACCACCCCAACCCCACCCACCCACTGTCACCTGCCCCATCCCACCGACCAACTGCTGCCCAGTGCACAAACAGTGCTCTCCCATCCACCTGACCCACTCCCCTCATCCTGCCCGGTGACCCCCCACCCGTCCGCCACTCCACACCGCCCCCGACCACTGCCAAACTGCAACAGCCCCGCCCCTCCAGCTCACCACTGCCCCCAACCCATGCAACCCAACCCACCCCCCCCCCGATCCACTCCCCTCATCCTGCCCGGTGACCCTCCCCCCCCCCGGCGACAGACAAAGCTCCTCACCCTCGGTCACTTCAAACTGTTCCAGCAGACTCATCAGGTCTGCAGCCTCTATACCTGTGTGCGTGAGAGGGAGGAACCGTCAGTGACTATGGATCAACCCCCTCCCCACAAAGGGCCACAACTCACGCTGGTCACAAGCCAACCGGCACAGCTGCGGTCCCCCCCCCCCCCACATACGGGTCCCACCCTTGTCTCTGCCCCCCTCCCCTCCACACCCCCCCTCCTCCAAATCTGTCCCACCCATGTCACCGCATCCCCTCCCCAGTCCCCTCAACTCCTCTCCACTTCATCCACTCCCCATCCCCTCGCCACGCCTCACCTTCAACGCCACTCATGGCTGCGATCTTCTGCATGGCTGCAGCTCTGCTCCGGCTGGTCTCCCTTGCAGCCGCCCTGCTGCACCGCTGCTGCGTTGCTGTGGGCCGGGGTGGCGGGGCCTTTGGGCCGAGGCTCGGGGCGGGCCCTCTGGGAGCCGGGATGGGGTCGGCCTGGGTCAGGAGGCTCCGTCTGCCCCCCAGAGCGGGAGGGGGCAAAACCCCTGAGGGAGGGGCCGGCACCGCTGGACCCAGGGGCCGAGGGGAGGGTCCCACAGAGGGGCTGCGGGCAGTGAGCGGGTGGCCAAGGCACCCAGGGGTAGGGGGTGGGTTGGAACGGGACAGAGCAGTGGTTGGGTAGGAGAGGGTGGGGGCAAGGTGGGGAACAGGGCAGGGGAGGGGCAGGGCAGGGACTGGGTTGGGAAGGGGGAGGGTTGGGGCGGAGTAGGGGAGCGGTGTGGAGGCAACAGGGTGGCAAAGAGGGAGGGCGGCAGTGGGGTGGAAGAGAGGGGGTGGTAGAGTGGGGTAGGGGAGAACGGGGTGGGGGAGGGCGGGGTGGGTGAGGGCGGGGTGGGTGAGGGCGGTAGTAGGGTGGGCGAGAGCAGGAACGGGGTGGGTGAGGGCTGAGGACAGTTCCAGAGACGTCGCCCTGGCTCGACTGGAGTGGACTGGGGTGTGAGGTGGAGACGGAGGCAAGGCGTGGGTGGGCGGTACAGCTGTGGTGGGGGCAGGATGGGGACAGGAGACAGCAGGGGGCTGGCAATGGGGATGGGTGGGGGGGACGTGGCGTGTCGCTGGTGTAGTCACGATGGGGGTCTGGCCCCAGGGCAGCGCTGGGCCGGAGCCCTGGCGAGCGGCCGGGGGGACCGACCGGTCTCCAGCCATCACACTGTCCAGCGGCAGGACACTCAGCTCGCCCTGGACGATGGAGTGGATCGGCACGACGGGCCAGGCATGGGCGGGGGGACGCGAGCCCGGCCGGGGGACCCGGGAGGCGGGGGAAGCTTCCCCTTGCTGCCTCTGCTGCAGCCGCTGCCGATACTGTTGCAGGCTGATGGGACGTTGCCGGTGCTCTCCGCTGGGAGGTGCTGCGGGCGGCTGGGCGACCGGCCCTGGTGCGGCAGCGGGAGCGGCCACAGACAATGCTGGCGTGGCGACCCCGGGAGGGTGGTCCAGGGTGAGGGTCGGTGTGACTGCTGAACGCTCTGCCTCCTCCAGGGTGGGGGACAGCTCCTGTGGGGCCTCAGGGGAGGCCAGGGGGTCTGAGGTGGGAGGCGGCTGTAGGGCAGGGGAGGGGTTTGTGGGAAGGGTGGCTGATATGGGAGGGGGCTGTGGGGCAGGGGAGGGGTTCGTGGGAGGGGGGTCTGATATGGGAGGGGGCTGTAGGGCAGGGGAGGGGTTTGTGGGAGGGGGGTCTGATATGGGAGGGGGCTGTGAGGCAGGGGAGGGGTTTCTGGGAAGGGGGTCTGATGTGGAAAGGGGGTCTGATATGGGAGGGGGCTGTGGGGCAGGGGAGGGGTTTGTGGGAAGGGGGTCTGATATGGGAGGGAGCTGTAGGGCAGGGGAGGGGTTTGTGGCAAGGGTGTCTGATGCGGGAGGGGGCTGTATGGTGGAGGAGGAGATCAAGGCGGGTTGGACCTCCTGGGCAGGCAGAGGCTCGGGTACAACCACTGCCTCCTTGCAGGGGCTGGGGTCACCCGCTCCAGACCCGCTCTGGGTAGGGGTCCCGGCCCCTTGGGTTCTCTTGCTCATCACCCCCCGTCTGCCCCTTCCCCGGCTCAGGGCCCGACCCCTGCTTGGCCCTCCCTGTGCTGTGTGAGGGGGTGGTTCGGTCTGCGGGCGGCCATGTGCAGGACCCTCCCCCGCAGTGACCAGGAGCTGTGCCCGGCGTGCTGACCGGGTCAGCGGGGCTGTGGCTGGGCCCCGCGTCACCCCGGCAACCGCTAGACCGGCCACCTTCCTGGGACGCCCCCTCCTCCTCCTCTCCGGGGCATCACCCTGCTGGGGAGCCGTGGGCACGATGCTCGGGCCCGAGGGTGTGCCAGATCCCGTCTCCACCACAGTCCCGACTACATGAAGTCCAGGCAGAGTCTCTGGGGCCAGTCTTCCAGCCACCAGGGGCACTGCGTCAACCTCCTGGCCCTCACACTGGATGGCCGCTCGGCCCGTTTCCAGCTCCGCGTCCTGCACGATCTGGACGTCCAGCTGGATGGTGTGGTGCTCGGCGGGCAGGCAGTACGGGTGCACGTACCGGACCAGCTCGGGAAGCGAGACGTTGCTGACATTGATCACACACGGCAAGCTCTGGTCAAACACCAGCCCTGCGTCGTCCTCCAGCCCCACTCCGATCAGCTCTGCCTCCGGCTCCATGCTGTCGTCCAACCCCCTGTCGTCCGGCTGTGCTTCCGGCTGCGGACCCAGGCTGGTGTCAAGGCTGCCATCCGCATCGCCGGCTTCATGCAATGAACTCTCCTGCCCAAAGCTGCCTTTGATGGTCCTCTCCGAACACCTGACTGGTCCCCGGGGAACGGCTGGCTCCAGGCAGATGAAGAGATCCTTGGCCGCATCTGGGAACGAGGCCCACGAGTGTCTCCCGACCTGCGGCAACAGAAGCAGGTGATGTGACTGAGTGTGGGACGGGGGGGAGGGGGGGCAACAGGGTGGAGGGGCGGTGGGGAGAGTGCATCCTCTATAAGAATGGGGAAATTGTTGTTTAATAGTATATTTAATATTGAAGAATTTGTGTTTGATTTGTATTGCAGTGGTTGGTTTTTATTTTGAATTATTCCATAATGTACATATTATTGTAAATAATTAAATACATTATTTTTAGATTTAAAAATGTGTGTGTGTGTGTGTGTGGGGGGGGGGGGGGAAAGGGGGAGCAGGCAGTGACGGTGTGGATATGCAGGGCAGAGAAGGCTGGCAAAAGTTTGGTGGTGTGGGGGCCGGGGGAGGGCAGAATGGGCAGCGGCGGTGTTGAGGGGAGGGGCTGAGATGGAACAGCGGGTGGCAACAATGTGGTGATGGGGGGGGGGGGGGGAAGGGATGGATGGGGCAATCACAAGGGCAACCGGCCAGCTAGTCTGAGGACAAGTCGATGCATACATCTGCATGGTTAACAGTCGCCCCAGTAACCCGGTGCGGGCCCTGCCCTCTCACCCCCAGCAGACTGTCGGGCACATCCTTCGGCGAGGAGAATAACTCGGTGTCAGGGAGCGTGTCAAAGGGTGAGGGGTTCTCATCATCGACCATGTCCAATATCTCAGTCAGGGCCGTCAGTAACGTCGCTTCACTCTCCTCGTCCAGCGAAGATTTACTCTGTCAATAAAGCAGCTCCATTAGGTGACACGCCAGGTGGTGGGTTATTGATGCACGCGCGGTTCACCGCCACCCGCACCGCTCGCTCCCACGGACACCGCTCAAACCCACCCTAATGTGGGGTGTGGGTTCACACTGATGTACCCCATCCTGATGTGGAGTGCCGCACTGATGTACCCCACTCTGATATGGGTTGTGGGGTACAACACTGACATACCCCACCCCGAGCAGCCACTCCTATCGCCGTTGCGCTGCAAGTTTACATACATCCAAACATACATGATCTACACCCACCCCGTGCTCCCTGCTCCAGCTCTACACACAAGTAACGGCCACTCATGGCTACGCAGATTATTTGGGAAGCAATGACTCGGTGGACGAATGAGTAGCTAGAAGTCCAAACATCGGAAACTCTAAACCCAACCCTGGAATCTCACAGCGCTCAGAGAATGCCAGACACCAACTCAGCACGGTGGCGTAGCGGTAGAGCTACTGCCTTTCAGCGCCAGAGACCCAGGTTCAATCCTGACTATGGGTGTTGTCTGTATAGAGCTTGTACGTTCTCCCCATGACCACGTGGGTTTTCTCCGGGTGCTCACTTTACCTCCCACACTCCAAAGACGTGCAAGTTTGTACATTAATTGGCTTTGGTAAAATTGTAAATTTTCCCCAGTGATCGCTGGTCGGTGGGGTCTTGGTGGGCCTAAGGGCCTGTTTCCATGCTGCACCTCAAAAATAAAATCAACCAACAACTCCCTGACACAGGGAATCCAGAAAGTTCTTTGCATCAGGAGCCGAGGATGAGTGAAGTAGCAGGACGAGAGGGGACCCCAAGATTCACAACGGACAGAGTTGTGAGTGACCTACCTCTGCTGGTGACGAGTCTTCAATGATGGAGATGATTGTCTGATCGGCATAACCATGAAAGGCTCCCAGAATCCCCCCAGTGTCCAGCCCGCTGATGCCGAGGTCAGGAAGTATGTGGCCATGGTAACCATCTCCACTAGCTTGGTCCTGCAAATCCATAGCACACAAAAGGAAGAGTTGTTCAAAAGCCTCTCAGCACATTAGCCTTCATCGGTCAGGGTACTGAGTGGACAAGAATGTTACGTTACAGTTCTACAAGACATTGGTGAGGCCACAGTTGGAGTATTATATTCAGTTTTGGTCACTCTGCTATCGGAAAGATGTTGTTGGAAGGAGTGCAGAGAAGATTTACGAGGACTTTTCCAGGACTCAAGGTCCTTGAGCTACAGGGAGAGGTTTGGCAGGCGAGGACTTTAATTACTTGAAGCGCAGGAGGATGAGGCATGATCTTACAGAATTGTATAAAATCACATGGGGATTGGATTGAGTAGATGCACAGGGTCTTTCAGCTAGAGTAGGGGAATCGTGGTTTAAGGTGGTTTAAGGTAAAAGGGGAAAGATTTAATAGGAATTAGAGGGGGAATTTTTTACAGAAGGTGGGGCTGCCAGAAGAGGTAGTTGAGGCAGGTACTATAATAACATTTAAAAGACACTTGGGAGAGGTACATAGACAGGAAAGTTTTAAAGGAATATGGGCCAAAAGAGAGCAGGTGGGATGAGGGTGGGTGGGTCATCTTGGTCAGCATGTGCATGTTGGGCTGAAGGGCTAGTTTCCGTACTGTACAATTCCATCAATCTACTCAACAGGCTGAATCGTGTCATTATAATTTTTTGCAAAACAGCAGGCTAAAGGTCTTTGTTTCCATGCTGCACCTCAAAAATGATGTAAGAGACAACCTGTACCTCGTTGGCATCACCTCCCTGTTCACCCTCTCCACACCCACAGCTCAGAGACTGCACCTCATCCTTCCTGCCAATAACCTGTCCTTCAGGACAACCCTGCATTAGACTGCTGCACCCAGACACCTGCGGACACAACTGTGAAGCGCCACACACTTCTGAACGTCCGCTTAATAAAGCTGCCTGAGGTAAGTCTGGAATACATTCTACTGTCCCTAGTCGGTCTGCGTTCCCGACTCTGGGTTCAGAGTTTATGCAAGTAATGAGCAATTATTTATTTTCTTATTTGTCAGTCCTAGGTTCAATCCCAAATCTTTTTCCAGGATAACAGCTGGATGAAAGGCTTCAGTTATGAGGGGACGGGCATTTTTACACGGAGTGCAGAGAGGGAAGCTGACTGAGGCAAATGTCCGTGGGCGGGGTTGGACAATGAAACAGTTCCCAGCGACAGAGACGTGGAAAGCCCGAGAGCGGCTGGAGGATGGGCGAGGGGGAAGGCAGAGTCTTCACCCTACTATAGTTATCTAACCAGATGCAACTACATTTAAGGTAGGTCTTTCTTCCCAAAAACCCTTTCTGCCTTAAATCCTTCCTCCATCACATCCAGTTTAAATTCCATTTGGAATATTTTGGAGGACCAAGAAACGAAGAGACTGGATGAACCGGGCCTGGAGCGAGGGTCCAGGGCAGAGGGCCGAGTGGCCGGGCAGTCACCGGACGCAGCCACGATGTGGTGGTCCGGCCCTCAGAACGGCAGCTCAGCCTCAATTGAGTGATGCGACACCCCGGCGGAGGGGAGGCGGTGCCCCGGGCGGAGGGTGCGGGACCGGGTCGGAGGGGCTACCCAGGCGGGCGGGGGAGTGGGGAGATAGCCGGCGGGGGTGACACCGCCTCAGGCCGCAGCCTGGCCTCCCGCGGGCCCAGATGTCCACTCCGGCGGCAGCCACGTGTCATCGCCGCCGCTCCGGGACAGACAGACAGGCCTCGACCCCGGGCGCAGCCGCCATCAGCGCCCCCCCCCCCCCGGCACTAACCCCCCCCGGCCCGGCTCCCAGCCCCCGGGACCCCCACCCCCACCAGGCCCGGACACGGACCCCGGTCTCCGGCGCTTGCCAGGCCCCGCCCCGCTCCTCCGGCCGCACACGTGTCACGGCCGCGCCGGGTCCGGGGCTCTGGCGGGCGGGGAGCGGATCTGCTCCAGCCCGAGGCCGCTCCGTCACTCACCGACAGGGCTCCTACAGCGGCCACGCGGCCCCGGCCTGGGCTCCGGCTCCGGCTGCAGCTCCGGGTCCCGGCCGCCCACCACGCCGCCATCTGCCGCCACCGCCACCCCGGCCTCTGCCTTCCGCTTCCGGTGCCGGATAACCCGCCCCCCGCTCCTCGCCCGCCGCCCCCCATTGGTGGAAAGGGCCGTCACTCACCTCCACGCCCCGCCCCATACACTGCGCAGTCGCGGCACTCCATGCTGGCCACGCTGCACAACCCAGGTAGTCTGCTTGAAGTCGGCATCAGAGGAGTGGCCGACGGGGGAGGGACACACAGACAATTGCAGAAGCTGGTTTACACCGAAGATGGACACAAAATGCTGGAGTAACTCTTCAGACTCCCACAACCCAGGGTGTCAGAAATTATGGGGAGACGGCAGGTGAATGGGGTTGGGAGGGAGAGATAGGTCAGGCAGATAGAGTAGACTTGTTGTGCCGAATGGTCTAATTCTGTTCCTATCAAATGAAATGTGTAGTCCTGTCTGCCCGTATTTGGTCCATATACCTTTAAACCATACTGCGTGAAAATGTTAGGAAGGAACTGCAGATGCTGGTTTACACCAAAGGTAGACACTACAGGCAGCATATCTGGGGAGAATGAATGGGTGACATTTCGGTTGAGACCCTTCTTCAGACAATGTTACCTCTCTGCTCCCCTTTAGATATGCCTTTGGGATTGTGCAGGCCCCTCATCATTCCTTTACATAGACAGATAGAAAATAGGTGCAGGAGTAGGACATTTGGCCCCTTGAGGCAGCACCACCATTCAATATGTTCATAGCTGAACATCCAAAATCAGAACCCCATACCTGTTTATTTCACCATATTCCTTGATTCCTTTAGCCCTAAGAGCTAAATCTAACTCTCTCCTGAAAACATCCAGTGAATTGGCCTCCACTGCCTTCTGTAGCAGAGAGATTCACAACTCTCTGGGTGAAAAAGTATTTCCTCATCTCAGTCCTAAATGGCCCACCCTTATTATTAAACTGTAACCTCTGGTTCTGGGCTCCCCCAACATCGGGAACATTCTTCCTGCATTTAGTCTGTCCAATCCCTTAAGAATTTTATATGTTTCTATAAGGTCCCCTCTTGTCCTAAATTGCATCGAATACAAACCCGGTTGATCCATTCTTTCATTATATGTCAGTCCTGCCATCCCGGGGGTTAACCTGGTGAACCTACGCTGCACTCTGTCAATGGCAAGAATGTCCTTTCTCAAATTAGGAGACCAAAACTGCACACAATACTCCAGGTGTGGTCTCACCTGGGCCCTGTAGGACCTCCCTGCTCCTAAACTCAAATCCCCTCACAATGAAGACCAACTTTCCATTAGCTTTCTTCACTCGCTGCTGTACCTGCATGCTTACTTTCAGTGACTGATGTACACCGACACCCAGGTCTCGTTGCACCTCCCCTTTTCCTAATCTGACACCATTCATATAATAACCTGCCTTCCTGTTCTTGCCACCGGGTCTTGATTCCGTTAGCCCTAAGAGCTAAGAGTCTGAAAAAGGGTCTCGACCCGAAACATCACCCATTCCTTTTCTCCAGAGATGATGTCTGTCCCGCTGAGTTAGTCCAGCATTTTTTGTGTAGCCCTCTGAGAGCTATATCTAACTCTCTCTTGAAAACGCCCAGTGAAGTGGCATCCACTGCCTTCTGTGGTGTCAGGGATTATGGGGAGAGGACAGGAGCCTTCCTGCCTGGGGAGAAGGCATAGAACCTTACTCCTCTCTCGGTACCCCTGTGCCTTCCCCGTTCCAATAAACCAGTCAGGGCATTGAATCTGGAAGTTGGTACGTCATGTTCCTGTTACTAGATATTGGTGAGGCTGCACTTTGAATATATTGTGCTGAGTTTTGGTCACTCACACAGATATAGGAAGGGGCCTGTCCCACTTAGGCGACTTTTTAGGCGAGTGCAGGAGATTCTGCGCTCACCTCATGATCGCCACATGTTCGCTGGTGGTCTCTGGCGAGTCTCCTTCATGGTCGCGAGTTTTCAGAACCAAGGAAAACCGATCGGTGATGTTAAATACCCCCCCCCCCCCAAAAAAAAAAACTTCACATGTGTGTATCTCTGGCTCATTAAAAGTTGTTTGGTTTCTTAAAAGTGTCACCACTACTTCTCCCCGCCCACTTTTAAAGGACTTTCCGTACACTGTGCTAGCTGTGTTAACTTTCCTGTTCATCGCGGTGTGTCTGTATCACCTTGGCTTTGCACCGTGTGAATTTCAGACAGCGCTCCCCCGCTTTCCTTGGCCCCCGCCTTTGCGATGTGTTTGTTCCACTCTTGACACTCACCGTTCCACTTCCCGGTTTTTCAGCGAGTGCCGCGAGCTTGACACTCGTCGGCAGTCCGCTGAAAGATCGCCTAAGTGGGACAAGCCCTGAAGGATGTCATTCTGTAAAGAGTGCAGAGAAGATTTACGAGGATGTGGCCAACATTCGAGTGCCTGAGCTATAGGAAGCGGTTGAACAGGTTAGGGCTTTGCTAGGGTTTGCATTGAACCTGTACCTTGCCATTCTTGTCCATGTGACAAGAAACTCCACTCGACTTGCTTGGCAGAACGTTCCAGATATCAACTACTCTCTCTGTAAAATAAACTCATCCCGCTGCTCCCCGCTCCCGTTGCCCCTCGCACGATCTCCAGACTCCTTCCCTCCCTCCCCGGGGCCGTGTGGTGCGACGCCGGCGGACGCAACGCGGAGACCGTGTCCTTTAAAGCAAAATAAAATCTGAACCCGAGTTACTTTCTGCACGAACATTTTATTGAAAAGAAACATAACACTGTTTGGCACAAAATTCCCCGGAGATCCGTGGGGAGGGTCGCGGCGAGTTTGGTCAGAAGTTCTCCGGTCCGCGGAGGGTGGGGACGTGGCGTTGGACACAGGCCGGCGGTCTGGCCACTCCCGGGCGGCTGCCGGCCCGGGACCGTAACTGGGGACTCCACCAACCTTGCTGCCGGACAGCTGCAGATACTGAAAACCTGCATTAAAGGCTACCAGAAAAGCACAGCGTGGAAACGGGCCCTTCGTCCCACACAGTCTATGTCATCCTTGTACACTAGCACTATTCCACACACGAGGGACATTTTTTACCAAAGGCAATTCACCTACAAACCTATACGTCTTTGGAGTGTGGAAGGAAATCGGAGAAAACTCACGCAGGTCACAGGGAGAACATACAAACTCCGTACAGACAGCATAACGAGTCATCATCAAGATCGAACCCGGGTCTCTGGCGCTGTAGGGCAGCAGCACTACCGCTGCGCCACCCCTGGAGAGGCGGAGTCCGGGGTTCAAGCTCGTAGCCCTGCTATTCAATTCTCACCACAGATGCTGCCTGACCCGAGTATTTCCAGCAGCCTTTATTTTGATTCGCTTTGGGACAAGTTACCTGTCTGTTCGGGCCTCGCTCAACAATGTGTTGCCGGAATTTGGACTCTGTTTGAACAGGCGGCAGAATGCTCGAGGTTTTATTGTCTACAGCGCAACTCCGCGGCCACCATTTGCAGGTAACCAACCAGTGGCCGGCTGGGGAGTGGACATTGTTGGGCAGTGAGGGGGAGCGGGTCAGGCTGCATCTCTGGAGAAAAATGATGGGTGACGTTTCGGGTCGGGACCTTTCTTCAGACTGAAATCACAGTAATCGGTCTTTAAAATGGCACAGCGTTGTCACGCGGCTGGGCACCGTGGTCCCGGGTCGGAGCAGCGCCGGAGATGGAGATACTGTGGGTGATGGTGTCTCCTGTTCAGCCGCCCACAGAAGACACATTTGGTCGGGGAGGGCCGGCCGGGTGGGGGTGGCCCGGCCGGGTGGGGGTGGCCCGGCCGGGGTGGCAGAGGGAGTGAACGTCCAGGGGACGAACGGACGGAATGTCGATTAATTGGCTGCTCCGGGACTCTTCCCACCACCCCCCCCCTCTCCTCCTCTTCCCTCCCACCCCTCCCGGAGCACATGTGGGGAAACAGGCACGCCTGGAGAGCAGAGCTGTGAAGTGATTGGGTTTGGGGATGATGCAGGTAGTAGGGAGGGGGCAGGGGAGAGATGAGGTGGTGGTGGTGGGGGGGTATGGACAGACGGCAGGAGGGAGAGGGGGAGGTGCCCCCCCCCCCCCCCCCACCTCCGAGAGAAGGGAAACTGACGATCGGCCCCTGAGCTGCCCTGACCGACCTGCTGCAGAGGCCCGGGCGGGGAGCGGCAGCGAACGGGCACCAGGATCACCTGCGCCTGAACCCTGCCCCCTTGCAGCCCATGTCCCCGGGCACGCAAATACTGGGTGAGGGTCAGGCGGCTCGGCGCGGCCTAGGTCAGGAGCATCTGTCGCTCCCGGGACATCCTCCGGTACGCCAGCAGCACGACTGCGAGCAGCAGTAGGAAGGCGGCAAGCGAGAAGACGACGACGATGGAGATGAAGGAGGTGGAGCTCAGGGGCTTGGGCGGCCGCCCCTCGGCCGGGATCATGTTGGTCAGGTTCAGCATGTAGCCCAGGGTCCAGCCTGCGTCCGAGCCCTTGATCTGCAAACGGGAGAGAGCGTCAGTCACCGCCGCGGGCTGGAGGGGGGAGGGGTGGTCGCCGGGTCATTGGAACTGGGAGCGCGTTCCGGTTAAGCCCCTGTCCAACTTAGGAAACCTAAACAGCAACCTCTGGTGACCTTGCCCGCCACCCAAGGTTTTCATGAGGCCCCCGATGTTTTGGTCACTCTCCCTAATGGTCGAAAGTAGTTTCCACGTGGTCGAAGCTTCATCTAGATTGCTGCTATTTTTTCGATCATGTTTAAAACCGACCTCGACTAAAAATAGGTTGCCGTTTTTAAATTTGTCGCAGGTCTAGTCGAAGCCGGTTTTCTTCATAGTCGAGGAAGGTTTTCAACATATGTGTGGGAGGTGGTAGGAGGTTGCAGGTCACCTCAAACTTGATTTTTTTTTTTGGGTGGCGGGCAAGGTCACCAGAGGTTGCTGTTTAGGTCTCCTATGTGGGACAGGTGATCCGGGTCGCAGGGAGTAAGGAAGGGGGGAGGGGAACGCCCAGAGTAAGGAAGGGGAAACGGGTCCGTCTCGGAGGTTGGTGGGGACGAGCTCTATACGCTTCAGTGTAGGAGGGTCGTGAATCCGTCGCTATGCTGGAGATGAGTTGAAGTTGGCATCTTGTTCGGCACGGACATTGTTGGCCGAAGGGTGTGTTGGTGAGAAGCAAAGGACTGGTCTTGGGACGGGCGAGGGACACACTCACTCACATACTCTCTCGCTCACAGTTTCTCACACTCTCACTGACATACAGTCACACCCACCTTCTTAATGAACTGGATGGAGTCCCAGGTGGCGGCGCTGAAGTTGTAGCCGCTGATTAACAGGCCGAGGACATAGTGTCCCGAGAAACAGTTCTCGCTCAAGTAGCGCTCCTTGATGTTGTAGGCGGTCGTGGCCTGCAGCGAACACGGGGGCAAGTGGTCACTTTAACCCACTTCTCCCGGACCGGCCCGCAGGCAGTCCTCACCGTGGGGGTGGGGGAGGTGAAGGGTAGGGGTAGAGGCAAGGGGGAGGAGGGAGAGAGGAGGCAAGGGGGTGGAGGGGGGAAAGAAGGTGAAGGGAGGGGGAGTGGTAAGGAGGGGGAGTGGTAAGGAGGTGGAGGGAGGGGGGAAAGGGGAGACAGGTCTGCCTGCTCAGTCTGGTTACATCCCAGGGCAAGGTCATGCCTGGGTTAATTTCAGAGTCATGTAGACAACACCCAATGTGCCACCCTACCCCTATGTAACCTCCTCAACAAACACGATGAACATGACCCGACCTACAGGGCCAGCCGGCGGTCCTTAATTTGCCCAATTCTTTCCAAATCGTCAATCAGACCCTTTCACCAAAAAACAGTCAAAAAACTGCAGATGGATTCTGGGAAGATATCCGAGGAAAGTGAGAATCTTGGCAAACTGTCCATGACTGGAGGATGTGACTGCAACACAGGGAATGAAGGATAGATTCTCTCCATCACCACCCGCCCCCAGGGTCCCAGAACTTCACTCCGTCTCCCTCCCAATCCACTCCGCCAGGGCCCGGAGCCGGACTCTTCCCCAACAAGCTGTACAGGTCTGACATCCAAGGAGGTAAAGGTTTGTAGGTAAATTGGCGTAGCTTGGTATAAGTGCCCCTAGAGTGTGTAGGAATAGTGTTAATGTGCGGGGATTGCTGGTTGGTGCAGACTCGGTGGGCTGAATCTCTAAACTAAACTAAACAAGGGCCCGAGGCCGGACTCTCCCCAACAGGGGCCTGCAGCCGCGGATCCGTCACGTCACGTACCTCGACCCAGGACATACTGCAGAAATTCTCCACCGCTTCCTTCATCTTGCTCAGCGACTGATTCTGATGCCCCGTGTTGAAGAATGCCGTCACAAAGTAATACGCAGAGAAGGCCTGAAGGAGGGAGGGAGGTGAGGAGCTGCTTAATCCCAATGGAAACAGGCCCTTCGGCCCACTACCGTTCTGCCCATCCACTCTGAGCCATTGACTCCCACCCGCTCCACCCTCTACCCTCACCCACACACGGGGCAGTATACAGCAGCTATGTAAACCCCAGGACACACGTCTGATGTGAGGGGAAATGTAATCTCAGGGAGAACATGTCAAATCCACACAGACAGCAAAGGTCAGGACTGAAAGCCGGTCTCCGTAGCAGATGGTCATTAGCACTACGTTCTGCACTGTGACCGGCAAAGTGAAAAAGGACAGCGAATCCTGTTGACCCCATGAACCCCCACTGACCCTGGGCTGACCTCATGACTCCCAGCTGACCATGGACTGAGCCCACGACCCCGGGCTGACAGCAAGACCTCCCCCTTTGACCCTGGGATGACCCCGCAACCCTCCTATTGAACCCAGGCTGACCCCACAACCCCCCACTGACCATGGGCTGACACCACTGCCCTGGGCTGACCCCACAACCCCTACTGACCTTTGGGCTGCACCCACAACCCCCCCCCCCCGGATCCGCTGAGAACTGGATGACCCCACGACCTTCCACTCCCCCATTGACGACGGGGTTAGATGCCAGTACTGACCCCAAAGTGGCCCCAGACCGTGGGCTGGTACACCCCGTTGAAGGAGCAGCTGGTCCAGCTGCAGGTGCTGTGGTTGAGGAGAGCACGCACATGCAGGCCGCACTGCCGCGAGTTGCCCGTGCCCACCACCCTGAGGGTCTGGTTCCGGCTGCGGGCCGCGCCCGGCGTACACGGACTGTTGAAGAAGTCCGACACGTTGATAGATTTCTCGTACCCTTGGTTGAAGCAGGGATTGTAAATGGTCCCCTGGTCCGGCACCTGGAAAAGGCAAGGTGGGGCATGAAGCAATGTGTAGGAAGGAACTACAGATGCGGGTTTAAACCATAGATAGACACACAAGCCGGAGTAACTCAGCGGGACTGGCAGCATCTCTAGAGAAAAGGAATAAGTGATGTTCAGGGTCGAGACCCTTCTTCACACTGAGAGTCTGTGGAAAGGCAGTTCCTCTCTGGGTGAGAAGAATTTTCCTCAGATCCCTCCCAACATCTCTCTCCTCACATTAGACATATGCCTCTTGTTTCTCCCCACTCACCTGATCATAATTTTGTACGATAACAATGGTAGGTGGGAGAGCAAATTGTGAGAAGCAAACTCCATATTCCTCAAACCGTTTCTATATGCGTACCTGTCAAAATGTATTTTAAATGTTATTGTACCTGTCTCAACTACCTCCTCTGGTAAGTCGTTCCATATAATCACCACCCTCTGTATGAAAAAGTTGCCCATCAGATTCCTATTGAATCTTTGCCCTCTCACCTTAAACCTATGTCCTCTGGTTCTTGATTCCCGTAGTCTGGGCAAAAGACTGCATTTGCCCCTCTATTCCACTCATGATTTGATACACCTCTATAAGGTCACCCCTCATCCTTCTGCACTCCAAAGAATAAAAGCTCTAGCCTGCCCAATCTCTCCCGATATCTCAGGCGCTCAAATGCTGGCAACATCCTCACAAATCTTCTCTGCACTCTTTTCAACTTAATGACATCCTTCCTGTAGCAGGGTGGCCAAAACTCAACACAATACTCCATGTGCAGCCTTCTCCAGTGTCAGTGATGCAGTTGAACAAAGGGGACTATGAAGGCATGAGAGGAGAACTGGCCAAGGTAGACTGGAAAGGGATCCTAGCAGGAATGACGGTGGAACAGCAATGGCAGGAATTTCTGGGCATAATCCGGAAGACGCAGGATCACTTAATTCCAAAAAGGAAGAAAGATTCTAAGTGGAGTAGGAGGCAACCGTGGCTGACAAGAGAAGATAGGCATAGAATAAAACTAAAAGAAAAGATGTATTACACAGCAAAGAGTAGCCGGAATCCAGAGGACTGGGAAACTTTCATAGGACAACAGAAGGAATATGTTCAGACGGGCAATTCGGGCTGAAAAGATGAAGTACGAAGGGAAGCTGGCCAGGAATATAAAAAAGAACATTAAAAGCTTCTTTAGATTATGTTAAGGGAAAAAGAGTAGCCAAGTCAAATGTGGGTCCCTTGAAGGCAGACATGGGTGAAATTATTATGGGCAACAAGAAAATGGCAGAAGAGTTGAATAGGTATTTCACTAAAGAAGACACAAACAATCTCCCAGATGTACTGGAGGACAGAGGATCTATGGGGGTAGAGGAACTGAAATAAATTTTCATTAGGCGAGAAATAGTATTGGGTAGGCTAATGGGACTGAAGGATGATAAATCCCCTGGACCTGATGGTCTGCATTTCAGTGTCCTCAGCGAGGTGGCTCTAGAAATAGTGGACACATTGGTGATCATTTTCCATTGTGCAATAGATTCACGATCAGTTCCTGTGGATTAGAGGATAGCTAATGTTATCCCACTTTTCAAGAAAGGAGCAAGAGAGAAAACGGGGAATTACACACCAGTTAGCCCGACTTCAGTGGTGGGAAAGATGCTGGAGTCAATTATTAAAGAGGTAATAATGGGGCATTTGGATAGCAGTAAAAGGATTAGTCCAAGTCAACATGGATTTATGAAAGGGAAATCATGCTTGACTAATCTGGAATTTTTTGAGGATGTGACAAGTAAATAGGTTCACGAGATTCATCCCTGGGATGGCATCACTGTCATATGAGGAAAGATTGAAAAGACTAGGCTTGTGTTCACTGGAGTTTAGAAGGATGAGGGGGGATCTTATAGAAACATATAACATTATAAAAGGACTGGACAAGCTAGATGCAGGAAAAATGTTCCCAATGTTGAGCGAGTCCAACATTCATAGAATAAAGGGGAAGCTATTTAAGACTGAGGTGAGAAAAAACTTTTTCACCCAGAGAGTTGTGAATTTGTGGAATTCCCTGCCACAGAAGGCAGTGGAGGCCAAATCACTGGATGGATTTAAGAGAGAGTTGGATAGAGCTCTTGGGGCTAGTGGAGTCAAGGGATATGGGGAGAAGGCAGGCAGGGGTTATTGATAGGGGACGATCAGCCATGATCACAATGAATGGCGGTGCTGGATCGAAGGGCCGAATGGCCTCCTCCTGCACCCTGTTTCTATGTTTCTAACCTGGTGCAGAGGGTGATGGATGTTTGGAACGCACCGCTGGAGACACGGTGGAACAGAGACCCTCAACACAAGTCGACAGTCAGAACCTTCTCCCAGTACCGAAAAAAAACAAATATTAGAGCACATGGCGACAAGGTGGGTGGGGCAAAGCCTAAAGGAGATGTGCGGTGAATGCCTGGAACGCGATATCAGGGATGGTGGTGGTGGAGGCAAATACGACAGTGGCATTTAAGAGATGTTTGGATAATCACAACGATATGTAGGGGGTGGGAGGATGTGGATTATGCTCGGGCAGATAAGAGTAACTCGGCATTGTGTTCGGCACAGAAGGGCCAGTTCTTGTGCCGTACTGTTCTATGTTGTACGAGCAGCGCTCGAGTCCCCGGTCCATGTCCTGGTTAGTGCCCCGTCAGTGCGAGTACTGTCCACCGCGGCCTCCTGTGCTGCCCGCTGCCTACCATGAGATTCTGCAGCAGCATCTTCAGGGCCTGGTCCTTGCCGTAACACAGGAAGCTGTGGGAGTACATGTTGTAGTCCCTCCCGTACAGGCGGAAGTACATGGAGTTTTCTGGTGCTTGTACCACCTGGTCAGGAACGAAGGTGATCTGTGTGGACCCCCCGCCCAGGTCCAGCGCTCCCAGGGTGTCTGGCACCCCGGACGTGTCCTGCAGGGGGCAAGAGGCAGGGTCAGGAGGCAGGAGCAGGGGGGCAAGAGGTGGGGATGGGGGGCAGGGTCAGGAGGCAAGAGGTAGGGTCAGGGGGCAGGGTTAGGAGGGGGGCACTCAGCAAACTCCGTTCCTCGCTGAGGCAAAGCACCCCCCCCATCCGCGGATGGGGTCCCAGCTCCCAACCCTCCCCCCCTCACTTTCCCGCTAAACCCTTCCCCCCATCGCCCGCATCCCTTTCTCCACCCACACTCCTCCCATGAACAGGTCTCTGCACCCCCTCCATCTCCCATACCCTCCCAGACCCCCCCCCCCCTCCTTCGCCACCCCCCATCTCAGCCTCCCAGACCCCCCTCCCTCGCCCACAGCCACCCCTCCCATGGTTGGGGTCTTCACACACCCTTCCACACACAGACCCCCTCCTCCCTCGTGCATGCGCCCGTCCTTTCCCATCCATCCACCTTCTGACAAACACCCACGCCATGCGTTGTCCGGGGACCCATGGGTGGGGTAGGTGGTGGTGTTTCGGGGAGGGTGGGGGTCGGTAGGTGTTTCGGGGATGGGGGAAGGGTCCCTCAGGGATGGGGGAGGGGTTGTTTCAGGGAGAGGGGTGGGTGTTTCAGAGACATGGGGACGGGAGTTCACCTGCTGCAGGTTCCCCATCAGGTAGTTGATGGTGATCCATCCGAAAGCCCCCTCATCCAACCCACTGATGATCCGAGCTCCCCGGAAATCAAACGGATACTTGTGGATGAATTGTTCCACGGCCTGTAGCAGCTTCTCTGCCTGAATGGGGTTCTGTAGCCTGTAAACAACAGAGGGCCATTACAGTGAGGGGGTCTTTGATAGGCAGAGAAGCCCCCCTTCCATATCCACCCATTACACTCACTCCAGTGCACCACATTCAGTGCTCAGAGGCTGGACTGTACAAGGAAGCACCCACCGATCGGAGATCACCGTGCAGGCCGAGTGAACTCTGAACTCTGTGCAGGTCGAGTGAACTCTGTGTGAACTCTGAGCTTCCAGCCGGGAAGCTGTTAACTCTCCATTCCCCCTCCTTTCTGGCCATTCCTTGCAGTTGCAGGGAGTTTAAACTGTTCGCTTTATAGGCTACAATACACTGCAGCTCCCGAACCACAAATGCACCATCCTCAGACCCTGGCGAGAGTCATGCAGCACAGCACACAGATAGGCCCTTCAGCTCGTCTTCCACATGCAGGCGAAGATGATGTGGAATCTTCCACATGCTGGCAAGTGGCATGCTGGGCTGCTCCGATCTGCCTGTATTTGGACCACCGCCGTCTAACCCCTCCTGTTCAAATATCTGACCGTTTCCCGCGAGGTCTCTCTCTAGTCTCTCCCTCGTCCCCGGGTGGAGTCTGACCTCAGCAGACGCAAGCCGGCCGTGGCGCCCAGGTACACTGGGGTCTCAGTGTGCTGCTCGGCGGGAATACTCTCCATCGCCTTGTCCAGACAGGCTCGCAGCGAGGGTCCGGCCCTCTCCACCTCCGTCCAGTAACTGGAGATCCCCGGGCCTGGATACGGGAGGACGCAATGAGAACCGGGCATCGCTGCGGACGGGGCAGACTGTGGGGAGAGCGGGGGAGGGAGCGGGGGTGTGAGAGAGCACGGGGTGGGGGGGATCAGAGAGCAGGGGTGGGAGAGGTGGATGGAGTAGAGGAGTAAGGTTGCTGGGGAGGGGAGAGGGAGGGGTGTGAGATTGCAGAGGCAAAGGGAGGCGAATAGCACGGTCACATTGCCCAGCTTCAGAGCCCCAGCGTTACTCCAGGCCAGCCTTACCCTTCACGCTGCAGGACCCCAACTGCTCCACTAGTCCCGTGTCGTTCATCTTCTCCGCCGGCCAATGGTAGATGAAGAGCGCCGTGTGTGAGGAGCCCGCGTCCAGGACCACGCCATACTGTGGACAGAGACATGTCAGCGGGCACCATGACCTCGCGGCACTCCGACACTGTGTGTGGGGAGAGCGGTGGGCACTAGGACCCCGTGGCATCCTCGGCCCTATGGCACCCCGGCCTTGTTTAATTTTCAGTCTATGGGTCAGTGAGTGCCTGCAGGGGCCAACATTTACTGCCCATCCTTGTCTGTGAGAACGTGGAGAGGCTGACATCGTGTCCTGGTCAGGGTCCCCGCTGTGGGGAGGGGGGTCAGGACGTGGTCCCAGCCAGCACGAGGCATGGTGAAACTTGCAGCCGGAACGGCGTGGCTCAGTGAAGGCGTTGTACTGCTCTCTGTGCAGGTAGGCCAGACTGTGCAGTCAATTCAACGACATTTTTACCATCAATACCATTCAGGGCAAAGCAGCCCCGGACTGGCAGCTTCCTGCACCCAGTCATCACCTATGCAATGACAGCAGCGTGTATGTAGGCCAGCGTGTGCGGTTGCAGAGTGTGTGTATGGGTGCAGTGTGTGTGTGTGGGTGCAGTGTGTGTGGATGTGGCGTGTCTGTTGGTGCAGTGTGTGTGTGAGCAGTGTGCGTGTGGATGGGTGCAATAGGTGGGGGTGTTGTGTGTGGGGGTGTTGTGTGTGGGGGTGTTGTGTGTGTGGGTGCAGTGTGTGTGAGCAGTGTGGATTGGCGTGTCTGTGGGTGCAGTGTGTGGGTGCGTCTGTGGTTGCAGTGTATGTGTGTGTGACTGCAGTGAGTGTGTGTGGGTGCAGCGTGTGTGTGTGAGCAGCGTGTGTGTGGGTGCAGTATGTGCATGGGTGGAGTATGCGCGTGGGTGGGTGCAGTGTGTATGGGTGCTGTGTGGGTGGGTGCAGTGTGTGTATGTGGGTGCAGTACGTGGCATCTACAGAAACACTTGCCCAGGAGGCTCCAACACACTACCTGCCCCGTGCCACCAGGCACAGGGACTGAAGCGGACCGAGTGAGCGACGGAGGAGCTGCATTACCTTCAGTTTCTGTGGCACTGGAGCGGTCTGTATCACCGTCACCGCGACCAGCACCACAACCACCAGCAGCAGCAGGATGCCGACATACAACAGTGGGCGCTTCAGACATGACTGCCTCTTCACTCCTGCAAACAGAGGAGGCATCAACAAAAGGGACAGTGCCTCGGCCCAGCCATGCCCGTCAGCTCTTCCGCTGCACTGGATCCCTGTTCCTGGCCGAAGGAAGCAGGAGCTGGACCTGCTGTTTGCCACCCCGCAGTCCCCGAGATGCTGCCTGAGCCGCTGAGTCCCTCCAGCACTTTGTGTCGATCTTTGGTATAAACCAGCATCTGCAGTTACTTGTTTCTCCATTTACCGCTGGCGCCTGGTTGTCTGTGCCTTGGTGGTTCAGGTACATTAAACATTGTGAGTCTCTGCCTTTACCATATGTGTGCACAACAGATCTCAACCACCCTCTGGGTGAATAGATTCTTCCTCAGATCACCTTGAAAGATCCTAACCATCTGCACTCGAGTTCTATACACCTCACATTCCCAGTGTTCACTCTTTGTAATTCTCAGTATTCGTCTAGATGCTGGTTTACACCGAAGATCGACACAAAATGCTGCAGAAACTCAGCGGGTCAATGAACTTCTGGGGAGTGAAGGAATGAGTGACGTATTGGGTTGAGACCCTTCTTCAGATTCTTCAGAGAAGTGCTGGTGGGCATGTCAGAGAACAGGGAAGGAGACTGGCCAGGGGGATTTGCAGGGAGAATGCGTAGGTGACAGGGGAGGGGGCAAAGATATGGAACTGGGTGGAGGAGGAGGCAGGATATTGGGAGGAGGAGGAGGGGGGGGGCAGGAATGGCGTGGGTGGGGATTGGGCAGGAGAGGTGGGGCAGGTTAGAGGAGTGGGGAGGAGGGGACTGTCCAGGGGAGACGGCAGATAGAGGAGGGGGCAAGGGAGACGGCAGATAGGGGAGGGGACTGTCCAGGGGAGACGGCAGATAGGGGAGGGGCAGTGTTGAGGAGAGGGCAATGTGGATGACGGGCTGAAGAGGGGAGAGGGCAGGGTTCACGAGGGACCCTCGGCCTCCAGCTGCCCGGGGCCGGAGCAGGGACGGGCTGTTCCCGTGATGTGGGGGCCCCGGGCCGGACTCACACTCAGCCCCCGGCGGCGGGGCGCGGCCTGAACACGTGGCTGGGGCCGCCCCTGCGGGTCACCGTCGCCATCCGCGCCCAGCGGGAGAGCACGGCCTCCGGCGGGAGCGGCGCGGCACGGCCCCACCCAGGCAGCCATGGCCCGGCGCCCCCCTCTCCCCGCCGGGGCCCTTAACCCGGGCCGGTGGCGCGCGCCGCCGCCTGATGTGCGCGCTCCCGAGACCCTGGACACGAGCCTGCGCGCTCCCGCTGTCGCTCCACCTCGGCCAACGGTCGCTGCCCGGACCAAGACCGTGGGGGGGGGGGGGGGGGGAGAGTTGAGGGGGGAAACAAGGGGGGGAGAGTTGAGGGGGAGACAGAGATAGAGAAGAGGGAGGGCGACCGTTAGGGGGGGGGGGGGGGGGTAGTATACAAGTAGATTTATTTGATGTGAGGGCAGGGCGGACGGCGGGGTTTTCCACAACATCCCTCAGCTGCCATGAAGGCCGTTGGACCGGGTCATCGGCGACAACGAGACTAAGCGTGGACGTGGTCAACACCGACAACCCATCACCCTAGGCCCTACCCATTCCCACACTGACTCAGAGCTCCCGTGGATTTGGAAGCAACAGCAACAAAGATAAGCAGGAGAAAACACTGATTGGCTCTCACCCGAGTGGGAGGAGAGTTAGAAGTGAGTCAGAGGGTGAAAACAGTTGAAAAGGAGAGGCAAAGCACAGGCAGACTTTACTCGGAGCTCCCGTGGATTTGGAAGTCAGAGGGGGAAAACAGTTGAAAACTGAGGAATTTGGTTTGTAAATTAGGCAATTTATCAGTCAATATAAGCAAGACATCTCTTAGGGAGCGGCCTTGTGAGGGAAGTGCCCTGTGAGAAAAGTGCTAGTCTTTGGCTCCAGAGTCTTAGGAGAGGAGGCTACGCAAAACGCTGGAGAGGGAGAGACGAAAGAAGGAGATGTCAGGCAAGCTGATTCAGTGCAATGCTTGCAGTATGTGGGAGGTCAAGGACACTGCCGGTGCCTCTGGCTGCTACAAATGTGAGAAGTGCATCCTGGTACAGCTCCTGAAGGACCATGTTGGGGAACTGGAGAAGCAAGTGGATGACCTCTGGTTTGTCCGAGAAACTGAGTCGTTCCTCGACAAGTGCTACAGTGAGATTGTTACACCTAAGGTACTGGAAGAGAGAAAGTGGGTGACGGTGAGAAAGGGAGGGAAACTTGGAATGCAAAGGTCCCCGGGTGTTGTACATCTTGTGAACAGGTTCACCTACTTAGAAGCTGTAGGGACAGAAGATGTTAAAACACTGAGCGGTGGACTGGCTTGCGAAGCAAAAAGGGCTATTGAGCCAAAACCAAAGAGGCCAACTTCGGACAACGCCATTGTAGTTGGAGACTCCATTGTGAGAGGTACGGACAGGGGTTTCTGCGGCAACAGACGGGATTTGAGGATGGGGTGCTGCCTTCCTGGTGTCGGGATCCAGGATGTCATGGACAGAGTGCAGAAAATCCTCAAGGGAGAAAGGTGAACAGCCGGAAGTGGTAGTGCATGTTGGCACAAACGATGTCGGAAAGAAGGGGATGAATATTCTGCAGCGTGACTAGAGAGCTCGGAAAAATGCTGAAAAGCAGGACCTCCAGGGTTGTTATCTCTGGTTTGCTTCCAGTTCCTCGTGCTGGCGAAAGCAGGAACTGGGAGATACGGGACCTGAATGTGTGGCTGAGTAACTGGTGCAGGGGGCAGGGATTTAGATTCTTAGATCGCTGGGATCTGTTTTGGAGTAAGGGGGAACTGTACAAAAGGGACGGATTGCATCTTAACTGGTGGGGGACCAGCATTCTGGCAGGCAGGTTAGCCACTGCTACACGGGTGGTTTTAAACTGAATAAGGGGGGTGGGGTGTCAATGGCGTTAACAATGGAGTCGACGATGGAGTTAAAGGGAAAGAGAGTTAATGACCCCAGAATTAACGGGAAAGGAAGCTCACAAAGCGATAGGAGAGTATGGCCAAGTGTAATAGGGATCGATGTGAAAGGTGAGATGCGTAAGGAATTTAAAGTATTGTATATGAATGCGCGAAGTATAAGAAGTAAAGTAGATGAGCTTGAGGCTTAGTTAGCGGTTGGTAGATATGACATTGTGGGGATTACTGAGACGTGGCTGCAGGAGGATCGGGCCTGGGAACTTAATATTCAGGGTTATACATCCTATAGAAAGGACAGGCAGGTGGGCAGAGGAGGAGGGGAGGGGGGGTAGCTCTGCTGGTGAGGGATGGAATTCAGTCCCTTGCGAGGGAAGACATATGGACTGATGAGGTAGAGTCACTGTGGATTGAGTTGAGGAATTGTAAAGGCAAGAAGACACTAATTGGTGTTATTTACAGACCCCCAAATAGTAGCCCGGAGGTAGGGTGCAAGTTGCAGCAGGAGTTAAAACTGGCATGTAACAAAGGTGATGCCACTGTGGTGATGGGGGATTTTAATATGCAGGTAGACTGGGAAAATCAGGTTGGTTCAGGACCCCAAGAAAGAGAGTTTGTAGAATGCCTCCGAGATGGATTCTTAGAGCAGCTTGTAATGGAGCCGACCAGAGAAAAGGCAATTCTAAGATTTAGTGTTGTCCAATGAACCAGATATGATAAGAGAACTCGAGGTAAAGGAACCGCTTGGAGGTAGTGATCATAATATGATTAGTTTTAATCTGCAATTTGAGAAGGAGAACGCTAAACCGGAAGTGGCAGTGATGCAGTTGAACAAAGGGGACTATGAAGGCATGAGAGGGGAGCTGGCCAAAGTAGACTGGAAGGGGATCCTAGCAGGAATGACGATGAAACAGCAATGGCAGGAATTTCTGGGCATAATCCGGAAGGCGCACGATCATTTCATTCCAAAAAGGAAGAAAGATTCTAAGGGGAGTAGGAGACAACTGTGGCTCACGAGAGAAGTTAGGGATAGAATTAAACTAAAAGAAAAGATGTATAACACAGCAAAGAGTAGCCGGAAGCCAGAGGATTGGGAAACTTTCATAGGACAACAGAAGGAAACAAAACGGGCAATACGGGCTGAAAAGATGAAGTATGAGGGGAAACTGGCCAGGAATATAAAGAAAGACAGTAAAAGCTTCTTTAGATATGTGAAGGGAAAAAGAGTAGCCAAGTCAAATGTGGGTCCCTTTTATGGGCAACAAGGAAATGGCAGAAGAGTTGAATTGGTACTTCGGATCTATTTTCACTAAGGAGAACACAAACAATATCCCAGATGTACTGGAGGGCAGAAGATCTAAGGGGGTAGAGGAACTGAAAGAAATTTTCATTATGCGAGAAATAGTACTGGGTAGGCTAATGGGACTGAAGGGTGATAAACCCCCTGGGCCTGATGGTCTGCATCCCAGGGTCCTCAGGGAGGTGGCTCTAGAAATAGTGGACGCATTGGTAATCATTTTCCAATGTTCAATAGATTCAGGATCAGTTCCTGTGGATTGGAGGATAGCTAATGTTATCCCACTTTTCAAGAAAGGAGCGAGAGAGAAAACAGGGAATTACACACCAGTTAGCCTGAAGGTGGGGAAGATGCTGGAGTCAATTATTAAAGAGGTAATAATGTAGCATTTGGATAGCAGTAAGGATTAGTCCAAATCAACATGGATTTATGAAAGGGAAATCATGCTTGACTAATCTTCTGGAATTTTTTGAGGATGTGACAAGTAAAATGGATGAAGGGGTGCCAGTGGATGTAGTATATCTAGACTTTCAGAAAGCCTTTGATAAGGTCCCGCACGGGAGACTGGCGACTAAAATTAGAGCATGTGGTATTGGGGATAGGATGTTGACATGGATAGAAAATTGGTTGGCAGACTGGAAGCAAAGAGTAGGAGTGAACGGGTCCTTTTCAGAATGGCAGGCAGTGCAGAGTGGAGTGCCGCAAGGCTCGGTGTTGGGGCTGCAACTGTTTACCATATATATTAATGATTTGGAAGAGGGAATTAGGAGCAACACTAGCAAGCTTGCGGATGACACAAAGCTGTGTGGCAGTGTGAACTGTGAAGAGGATGTTAGGAGGTTGCAGGGGGACCTGGACAGGTTGAATGAGTGGGCAGATGCGTGGCAGATGCAGTATAATATAGATAAATGTGAGGTTATCCACTTTGGCGGCAAAAACAAGGGGGCAGATTATTATCTCAATGGGGTTAGGTAGGTAAGGGGGAGGGACAGCGAGAGCTCCTTTTACACCAGTCACTGAAAGTTGGCGTGCAGGTACAGCAGGCAGTGAAGAAAGCTAATGGAATGTTGGCCTTCATAACAAGAGGATTTCAGTACAGGAGTAAAGAGGTTCTTCTGCAGTTGTATAGGGCTCTGGCGAGACCACATCTGGACTATTGTGTGCAGTTTTGGTCTAACTTGAGGAAGGACATCCTTGTGATTGAGGCAGTGCAGCGTAGGTTCACGAGATTCATCCCTGGGATGGCGGGACTGTCATATGAGGAAAGATTGAAAAAACTAGGCTTGTATTCACTGGAGTTTAGAAGGATGAGGGGTTTTCTTATAGAAACATATAAAATTATAAAAGGACTGGACAAGCTAGATGCAGGAAAAATGTTCCCAATGTTGGGTGAGTCCAGAACCAGGGGCCACAGTCTTAGAATAAAGGGGCGGTCATTTAAGACTGAGCTGAGAAAAAAACATTTTTACCCAGAGAGTTGTGAATTTATGGAATTCCCTGCCACAGAGGGCAGTGGAGGCCAAATCACTGGATGGATTTTGGAGAGAGTTGGATAGAGCTCTAGGGGCTCGTGGAGTCAAGGGATATGGGGAGAAGGCAGGCACGGGTTATTGATAGCGGACGATCAGCCACGATCACAATGAATAGTGGTGCTGGCTTGAAGTGGGCGAATGGCCTCCTCCTGCACCTATTTTCTATGTTTCTATAACCTCTCTGTCCTGCGCCTCTTCCACTGCCAAAATGAGATCACGCGCAAACTGTGGGAACAGCGTCACCAATTCCACTTGGGTAGCTCACAACCCAACGGCATGAACGTGGTGTTCTCCAATTCTAGGCAACTAACCACAACATCCCCTCCTTCACCCTCTTCCCAGTGCCCCACCTGTACCTGCCTCCATTTCCACCTCCACATACATTTATTCCTCTAGCTTCACAATTTGCTTCTCTCCGATCCTTATCTTTCCCCCATCTGCCTGGTCATCTCCAGCCTTTGTTCAGCTATCTTTCTATCATATCATCCAACACCCCCCCCCCCCCCCCACTGAATCCATCTATCACTTGCCAGGCTTCCGCCTGTCCCTCCTCTCTTCCAGCTTTCTCCCCCTCCACCTTCACAATCGGTTTGAAGAAAGGTCTCGAAATGTCACCTATCCATGTTCTCCAGAGATGCTGGCTGATCAACTGAGTTACTGCAGCATGTTGTCTCATTTTTTTTTAATAAACTAGCATCTGTCTCGTATGGCTACAGACAGTTGTACAGATTGCTGCTGTCTCACATCTCCAGACACACGGGTTCAATCATGAAAAGGACACAGAGTACTGGAGTAACTCAGCGGGTCAGGCAGCGTCTCTGGAGAACATGGATAGATGAGGTTTTCAGTCGGGACCCCTCATCACACTTGTTCAATCCTGACCATGGCTGCTGACGGTGTGGAGTTTGCACATTCTCCCCAGATTCCTTTAATTGCCCCTTTTGTGGGCAAGTGCCAGGAAGAAGTGGTTGGCCTACGACAGAGAATAGGTCACAGGGCTACCGGGAGATGGGGCCAGTGGGATTGCATTGCCAGGAGCTAGCATGAACTCTGGGCAGAATAGCCTCCTTTGGTGCCATGGTAAATAGGTTCAGGGCATTGGTGTCAGCAGGGACTTGGGGCTGACTAGCTAACTGGTGGAGTTGGGATCAGTGGGTCACTGGAAGCTGCGATCACGGAGTGCAACTGGGGGATTCCATTAATGAGAGATGACAGACCTGGCTGTTCTATGGACAACGTCCCTGCGATGCAAAGGTAGGTGGGAATGCAGAAAGTGAGGACCAACATGATATAGACAGGTTCAGGAAGGGTTGCACATTGAGGGAGTGCAATGTGGAGAAAGGTGACACAGTGTGTATACAGACGCACTGGGAGTTTGGATGAATTGCAGAAAGACGGTGAGAAGGCAGAGCGCTGGTCAGGACAGCTCCTGGCGTGTGGGTCCGTGTAACGTGGTCAGTATCAGAGTGGACCAACATTGCAGCAGCAGTACAGGCCACACTTGGACGACAGAGTCATACAGCATGGAAACAGGCCCTTCATCCCAACGACGACCAACATGCCCCATCTACACTAGTCCCACCTGCCTTCGTTTGGCCCATAGCCCTCTAAACCTGTCCTATCCATGTACCTGTCTAAATGTCTCAAATGTTATGGTAGTAAATGCAGACAGTGTGACTTTACTACAGTGAGCTGCATTTGCAGCAGTCTGTCCACAGGAGGTTCACCAGAAGGGTTTGATGAGGAGAGGATAGCAGGTCAATCCAATATACATTGGCCTCTAGAGGAATGGGGGATGATCGCATTTGAACAGGGAGGAGGTGGGGCTAGCCCAGGGCTTCAGTCCAAGAGTCCGACACCTACGTTGGGAAAAAGGAGGAATCTAATTTGGCCGTTGCAAAGCTTTGAAATTCTCAACCTCAAGAACTCACAGAATCTGAACACTCAGCGTTTGCGCTCGGGTGGAAAGGATCGCTCTCACATCAGGCACGGTCCGTGGCCCAGCCCTTCTTTCACAAGTCCTTGTCCAGCCCTCCGGCTGAGAACGGCAGCACCCTTTGGAGGAACACTGCCTCATCCTCTGACAATCCTTCAACCCATTAATTTTTCCCTAGTTTTTGACTGTAATAGGTGAAAAATTTTGTTTCTATACATTATGCAGATCACTAACAGTCTGACCTGGTCGACTAACATCTCATCAACTGTTAAGAGAGCGCAGCAGCGGTTGCACTTTCTGCGCCGGATGAGAAGAGCTCATCTCCCCCATCCCATCCTCACTACTTTCTACAGGGGCACCATAGAGAGTATTCTGACCAGCTGTATCTCTGTCTGGTTTGGGGACTGTAGAGCCTCCGACTGGAAGTCTGTGCAGAGAGTGGTGAGGACAGCGGAAAAAATCATCGGGACCTATCTCCCCTCAATCGGGGATATTGCAACCAAACGCTGTGTGTCTAAGGCCAGCAGTATCATAAAGGACCCCACACATCTCCATCACGGACTGTTCACTCTGCTGCCCTCGGGAAAAAGATACCGCAGCATAAGGAGCAGAACATCAAGGTTCCGCAACAGCTTCTTCCCACGAGCCATCAGACTCCTGAATGCCATGTAAATGGGCTGCCACTATTGTCTATTTATCCTTTTCATACATACCTATCCTTCGGTTAATTTATTGTGTTGCACAGGGAGCCAAATGCAACGTAATTTTGTTTGGAACTGCATATATCAATGTATTTCTAAATGACAATAAAGTTTGTTTGACTTTGACTTGACTTGACTGACTTATGAAGAATGCACTGAGAATTCTATTCACCCGACGAAGTCTCCCGTAGACCTTATCTGGAACCAATAGAAGCGGATGACTTTTAAAAGTCATTTAGACGGATATATGGACAGCTAGGTTTTACGGGGCCAAATGCAGGCAAATGGGACCAGCCCCATATGCCAACTTGCTCATCATGGACAAGGTGGGCTGAAGGGCCTATTTCTGTGCTGTACACCTCTGCCCCCCTCCCCTCAGTATTGTATGTTGCAAATGAAATAGCCCTTGCTTATAGCTGTGATTTATCACTCCTGGAAACTCCCTTTCCAACTCAATTAATCTTTCCAGTAATGTGACTGAAGTTCTTGTGCTATGCCTTAATATTGTACATCGTCCTATCGTAACCTTCCAGATCTTACACTCTGTACCTGGGCTCATAAAATAAACTATTCCTCGGGTTCCCATTAAACCACCTGATCAGCCAAACATGTTACCTCTAAGGAAATGTGTACATACTGTAGATAGACACAAAATGCTGGAGTAACACAGCAGGACAGGCAGCATCTCTGGAGAGAAGGAAAGGTTGCGACCCTTCTTCAGACAGCCAGGGGAGAGGGAGACAGCCAGGGGTAAGGTGTGGAAATACAGTTCAAAGCAGCTGCTGATCAAAGAGATGTACGCCTCGTTGTCACCTTCCCAGCTAACAATGTACAAGTTCATGGGTACACACAAGGCTGGAGAAACTCAGCGGGTGCAGCAGCATCTAAGGAGCGAAGGAGATAGGCGACAAGTTCATTGTTAGCTGGGAAGGTGACAACGAGGCATACAATCAGTATAATTAATCAGGATAGTGCAACTAATTGGAATACTAGGGTGGGGGAGGGACGGAAAGCTAGGGTTACTTGAAGTCTGTATTATTTAAATTAATATTAATACCAGTAAGTTGTAAGTTTCACCAAGTGAAAGGCAAGTTGCTCAATTGGTGCTGTTCCTCCAATTTGCATCCTATTTTGTCTGTTTCGTTGCATCATTCCTTATCCTTCCTTTTTTATTGTTTATTTCTCAGGATGTGGGCGTGGAAGCAAGGCCAGAATTTATAGCCCTGATAAGCTGTTGGTGAATCACATTCTGAAGCCTCCCAGTCCTCCTGGTGAAGGCGCACCCTCAGCGATATACCCGAGGGAGACATGGGTTTAGGCCCACTTACAATGAAGCGACCGTGATATAATCCAAGGCAGGGTGGTGCATGGGTTGGATGGGGGAACTTGCAAGTGGTGGTCTTTCCCTGCACACACTATCCTTGTACTTGATGCCAGAGTTTGGTTATTATTTATTAAATCCCTGCAAGCGAGGATATTCCTGGGGGGTTACACAAAAAGCTGGAGAAACTCAGCGGGTGCAGCAGCATCTAAGGAGTGAAGGAGATAGGCGACGTTTCGGGTCGAGACCCTTCTTCAGACTGGTCAGGGATCAGGGAAACGAGAGATATAAACAGTGATATGGAGAGATAAAGCAAGAACAATGAGTGAAAGATATGCAAAAAAGTATTGGTGATAAGAAAAACAGGCCATTGTAAGCTGTTTCTGGTGTGAAAATGAGAAGCTAGTGCGACTTGGGGGGGGGGGGGGGGGGGAGATGGTGAAGGAATGTCAGGGCCCGAGGGCTGAGGGAGAGGTGGGGGGGTGGGGGGAAAGGAGCAGTCTGGGTTAACAGAATTGAGAAAATTCAATGTTTAAGCCCAGAGGATGCAAACTCCCCAAGCGGAATATGAGATGTTGTTCCTCAAACTTGCGGTGTTGTTCACTCTGGCCATGGAGGAGGCCCAGGACCGAGAGGTCGGATACGGAGTGGGAGGGGGAGTTGAAGTGCTGAGCCACCGGGAGGTCGGGTTGGTTATTGCGGACCGAGCGGAGGTGTTCGGCGAAACGATCGCCTAGCCTCCGCTTGGTCTCACCGATGTAGATTAGCTGGCATCTGGAGCAACGGATGCAGTAGACGAGGTTGGAGGAGGTGCAGGTGAACCTCTGTCGGACTTGGAATGACTGCTTGGGTCCCTGAAAGGAGTGGATGGGGGAGGTGAAGGAACAAGTGTAGCATCTCTTGCGGTTGCAAGGGAAAGTGCCCGGGGAAGGAGTGGAGCAGGAGGGAAGGGAAGAATTGACGAGGGAGTTGCGGAGGGAGCGGTCTTTGCGGAAGGCAGATAGGGGGGGAGATGGGAAGATGTGGCGAGTGGAGGGGTCACGTTGGAGGTGGCGAAACTGGCGGAGGACTATCTGTTGTGACTATCTGTTGTGTTGTGTTCTGATATTCCTGGGGGATTGTCCAGTGAGAAGATGGATAGAATTTCAAAATAAGACGGGGGTGGTCACTTGGGAACTGTAATTATAGGTCCACAAATAGTGGAAATTCGAGGAATGTACAGTAAGTAGGGAGATTGCAGAGTATAGGAATAATAGGGCCTATAATAGTTGACAATTTTAACTTCCCAGATATTGACTTGGACTGCCACAGTATTAAAAGATTAGATGTGGCGGAATCTGTTCAGTGCGTCTGGAATGTTTTCTCAAACAGTATGTGTGGGGTGGGGGGGGGGGGGGGGGGAGGGGGAGGTAGAAATACTGGAACCTCCTCATGGGGAATGAGACTGGACAAGTGACATAAGTCAGTGGGGGGCACTTTGGTACCAGTGGCCAGAATTCTATTAAACTAGTTCACAAGTCATACGAGTAGAATTAGGCCATGCGGCCCATCAAGTCTACTCCGCCATTCAATCAAGGCTGAGCTCTGCCTCCTAATCCCATTTTCCTGCTTTCTCCCCATATCCCTTGACACCCGTTCTAATCAAGAATTTGTCTATCTCTGCCTTAAAAATATCCACTGACTTGGCTTCCACAGCCTTCTGTGGCAATGAGTTCCACAGATTAACTACGCTCTGACTAAAGAAGTTCCTCCTCACCTTTAATTCTGAGGCTATGACCTCTGGTCCTAGACTCTCCCACCAGTGGAAACATCCTTTTCACATCCACTCTATTTATGCTTTTCGTTATTCTGTAAGTTTTAATGAAGTGTCCTCTCATCCTTTTGAACTCCAGCGAGTAGACGTTATGGAAAGAGATATGTTTAGACCACAAGTTTAAATAATAAATTGTACTACTTTGTGAAAACAAATAAGAAGCAAATTTTGATAGCATGAGTCAGGAACTTGCAACGGTTGTTTGGGGCTGGCTGCTGGCAGCAAGACAGATGTCTGGCAAGTGAGATAGGGAGAGTTTAGAGCCAACATGTTCCTGTTAGGTTGAAGGTAGGGGCGACCCTTGATTGACAATGGATTTCGAGGCTCTGGTCAGGTGTAGGGATCTGGGATCAATGGAGTCCCTTGAGGAGTATAGGGAATAGAGGAACAAACATTTAAGAAGCAAATCTAGAGGGCAAAAAAAGTAAGAGATATCCTGGACAAATAAGGGAAAGGAGTCTAAGAAATTCCACAATGTATTAACAGCAAAAGGGTAACCAGGGAGAGAGCAGCGGGCCAATGATCAGTGTGGTCATTTACATGTGGAGCCGCAGGAGAGGGGCAAGGTCTGCAATGAACACTTCTCATCGGACCAAGTATATCCTCGGACATTGAAGCAAAGTAGTGCAGGGCCCAATGTCAGTGGCGGGGAAGTTACTGGAGGGGATTCTGGGATAAACCTGCAATTTGGAAAGACAAGGACTGATTCCTTGGGCGGCGCAGCAGTAGAGCTGCTGCCTCACAGTGCCAGAGACCCAGGTTGGATTCTGACTACAGGTGCTGCCTGTACTTTCTCCCTATGACCTGCATGGATTTTCTCCTGGATCTCCGGTTTCCTCCCACACTCCACGTGGTGGTTTGTGGCTTAATTGGCTTGGTATGCATGTAAAAAATGTCCCTAGTGTGTGGGGGATAGCGTTAATGTGCAGGTATTGCTGGTCTGTGCGGACTCGGTGGGCCGAAGGGCCTATTAAACAAAAACATTAGGGAATGTTGGAGTGGAGCAAGATTCCACCTCTGGATAAAGGGCCATCTAGTCAGTGGGTGATGGAGGATGTTATTCAGACCGGAGGCCAGCGGTGTATCACAGGGAGTGTTGCTGGCCCCACTGTTGTTTATTATTTACATTAACCATTTCTCCAGAGACGCTGCTATTTACATTAACCATTTCTCCAGAGACGCTGCCTGATACTCAGAGATGCTCCAGCACTTTGTGTTTAAAGGTTCAAAAGGATATGGGCGAAAAACAAGGGGAAATGGGACTAGCTCTGGAAGGCACCTTGTTCGAGCATGGAATTTTCTTTAATCCAACTTGCCAATGACATTTCATGGACCCTGTTAGAAGTTGTTTTGGAGATAATTCCATTTACATTTTTATTTACTTGGCCCCTGTTAAAGCTGGTTCTGTGCAGATAATTCTACTCACACCCTCTTGTTGGCTCAGTTTGTGTCCTTCACCGGGACATACCGATGCTTGCATTCATTGTTCAGGGCGTTGAGTATAACAGTCAGAAAGTCGTGTTGCAGCCTTATCAGACTTTAGTCAGGCTGCATTTGGAATATTAGTTTAGTTTAGGGATGCAGCGCAGAATCAGGCCCTTTGGCCCACCAGCTCCGTGCTTACCAGCAATCCCTGCATAATAACACTATTCTACACACACGAGGGACAATTTTTTAATTTACCAAGCCAAATGACCTACAAACCTGTACGTCTTTGCAGTGTCGGAGGAAACCAAAGATCTCGGACAAAACCCACGCAGGTCAAGGGGAGAACACACAAACAGCACCCGTAGTCGGGGTCAAACCTGGGTCTCGGGCGTTGCAAACGCTGTAAGGCAGCAACTCTACCACCCATTTGTTGCAGTTATTGTTTGCAGTTCTGATCACCATATTACAGAAACGATTTGGAGTGGGTGCAGAGGAGATTTATTAGAATGCTGCGTGGATTAGAGAGTATAAGAGGTTGGACAAATTTGAATTGTTTTATATTAAATGTTGAAGGCTGAGGGGTGGGGGGGGGGGGGGGTGGTGAGCTGATGTAAGTATATGAAAGGCATTGGTGGGGTAGACATTCAGAACCTTTTCCCTAGGTTGAAATGTCAAATACTAGAGGGCACAGCTTTAAGGAGGGAGGAATGTTTAAAGGAGATGTGTGGAGCAAGTTTTTTTTTGCAGAGATGGTGGTGGGTGCCTGGAACACCCTGCCAGGGATGGTGGTGGAGGCAGATATGATAGTGGTGTTTAAGAGGCTTTTAGTTCAGCACGTGGATTTGGAGGGATCAAGGCAGAGTAGATTAGTACAACTTGGCATCATGTTCAGCTCCGTTCCGGTGCTGTACTATTCTGTGTTTCCAGACAGCGAGGCATGTCCAAGTACTGTGCAGCTAATGAGGAAGGAGAACGGAGATACGAGTTGTACATGTTGAGAATCAAACTTTAACTGGATGTGGGAATTAAATGATGAACAAGAGTTTTTGTTCCCTGGAGACTGAAGTCTGTGCTCCCGGGAGCCATGGACAGGGTCACGGAATGGGAGAGACTGACTGGGCCGGAGGAGTGGGGAGGATGTGAGCGGTGGTGGGGTCAATATTGCTTTCACAGTGGGGCTCACTCTTCCTTCTGCTTCTTTTATTGTTCTGTAAATTACACTGGCCAACAATGAAAAGGCCAAGAAATTAGACTAATACTGTTGGTGAAAGTTCAAACCATGCAAGTTCCCATGAGAGTGAAATGCAAGGAAGGAAGGAAGGGAAGGCCAAGTGTGGGAGGAAGGAAGCCTTCATAATGAGAGAAATTGAGCTCGGTCAGGGAAAAGGAGGCTTGGTCCAGGTATAGGCAGCTGGCATCAAGCGTATCCCTGGCTGAGTTTAGGGGATGAGGAGCATTCTGAATCATGAGGAGCCACAGGGGATGCCTGGAGGTAGAAATCTCCCGGGCCTGATCAGATATATCTGAGAGTTCTGTGGGTAGCGAGAGCAGAAATTGCAGGAGCCCTGGTGGGGGATGGTTGTAGAGCAGAGGATTTTGGAGTACAGGTGCAGAGTTTCCTGAAAATGGTATCACAGGAGGATAGGGCAATGATGAAGAAATTTGGTATATCAGCTGGGGTGACACCATTCTGCAGAAGATGGGTTTATGTGGCCACGTTACTCAAAGTTAATGGGCAGTTTTCCCAAAGCGAGCGAGACACTGGCCTTCGTGGCAAGAGGGCGGCAGATCAGGGACAGAAACACCTTGCTGAAGTTATGTGGCGCTTGGTGAGGCAGACCCAGGTCTTGTGTGGTCCCTGATTTTTGGTATCGTTGGAGACACAGCGCAGAAACAGGTACTTCGGCCCACCGAGTCCACGCCGACCAGCGATCCCAGTACACTAGCACTATCCTACACTTACTGGGGATAATTTACAATTATACCAAGTCAATTAACCTACAAAACAGTACGTCTTTGGAGAGTGGGAGGAAACTGGAGATCCTGGAGAAAACCTACGCTGGTCACGGGGAGAACATACAAACTCTGTACAGACAAGCACTGTAAGGCAGCAACTCTACCGCTGCGCCACCATGCCGCACCCGCTCTCTGGACCTGGGGAAGGGTGAAGTGGTGACGGGGAGAGTTTGCCTGACGCACTCCTGGAGTGTGGGGCTGTGGACAAGGGAGAGGTGAGATGGCTAAGCGGAAGCTCTCATTTGGGAGAATGAGGTGATCTCATCGAAGTGTACAGAACACTGACAAGCCTGGACTGGAACTGTAGGGATAAGCTGTCCTTGGCAGTGATTCAGACGCCGGAATCACCAGGAACTGCATGTGCACGGACAGAGTGAATTCACAGACTCCTCTACCCAAGGTTACGCACCCGATTGTTGGCTTTTAGGGCTCAAAGGAACAATGGTGCTGATAAGTGGTGCTGAGGCAGAGATCAGCCACAGTCACATTGAGTGGCAGAGAGGGCACAAGGGTCCTCCTGCTATCTCTATTTCACAGGGGCCTTGTGGATAGAAGGGCTTTGAGAGGACGGGAGGTGAATGACTGGCCACTGAATGTCCTGCCTCTGGCCAGTGTTTATCGGGACGGTGCAATGGGGCTGAGCTACTCCCAGGATGTGCTGACAACACCAGTGACTACACACCCAGTGAAATACTGTGTCACTGTGTGGGATTGTGTTGGGTGGTACCATCGGTGCGAGTGTGCGGGATTGTGTGGCAGTGTGTATGCACGCTTGTGTGGGGGGGATTGTGCTGTGAGTGTGAGGTATCGTGTTGTGTGAATGTGAGGTGTCGAGCTGTGTGTGTGTTCCATCATGCTGTGCAGTGTGCGGTCCCTGGCTCTGCAATGTCCCCACCCTGTCTCTGCTCAGACACGAGTCTCCACCGCTCGAGGGCGGATCAGCCTCACTTGCATCAACTCACACCAACACTTCCCACCCACACACACACATACACACCGGCAGCTCCAACTCACCACAACCTCATCTAGCTTCCGGCAGATCCTATCCACACCAAGCGAGAGCCCCCACACAGGGCTGGAGCTGCAGACGGCACCAGTGTGGGCACAACGGTCCGGAGAGCAAGGAGCCCCGCCACTCCACCTAGGGTCCGTGGGGGGAAGGAGTGGCTTTGCTGTCAGAGACTGAAGGACTAGTGACGGTATCTAGGGAGTTGGCAGGGCCGAAATTATCCTATTTGAGTAGCTCCTAGGCCTGGCCAAGCTGGCCTTCCGCGAGTCACAGCGCCAGGAGGAAGAGGGCTTTGCCCGAGCCAGTTGCTTGCCCCTTTACCGGGGTTACGTCCGTGCCCGGGTGGTGTTAGAGAGGGACATAGTTGTATAGTAGTTATTTAGTACATTTTTAACAGTTATTTGGAAATTTACTGTCTGAATAATTCGGTGATTTTGTAATATGGTGGTGGGTATGTCACCACAGTTTTTTTTTTAGGTGTTTGTATAAATAAATTATTTTTGATACAAAAAAACACAAAAAAGTGTATACAAACAGTACACACATACGTGCAGACACTCGCACAGACAAAACGTACAAGCACAGAACATGCACAACTCATGTGCAGGTACATGACTTGTGCAAATGCAACGATAAAATAAACATGCATAAATTCAGCCAAAAACGCACAGATATAGACAGAACACGCACAGTGACGGCACTGCAAATACTAAACATGCAGCCAGGACACAGATACAGAAAAGACAAGCACCTCACACGCACACACACGTTCACAAGCGAACAAACGTGCGCAGAGATGGAGCGCAAAAGCACTCCCATCACACTGACGTGGTGGGAAGAGTGGAATGCCTCTGACTCGAGGGATGGACCATGTGATGGGGAACGGCGGCACAGTGGCAGAGGAGGGGCCATGCCCAGAACAGGAACAGCATGGCACCTGAACGAAGGAGGCAACCGTGTGGTCTTGCTTGCTGCTGGGAGGGGCAGCAGAACAAGACTGAGCTGAGTTGTGTGCAGAAGGGAGGAATTTTCACCCAAATAGCTCCGTGTTCAGCAGGCATGGTCAAGATGGATTGAGTGGCCTCCTGTGAGTGAATATTACTGTTGCTCAGATGTGTATGTGCACACCACACACACACAACACAACGTTCATCTCTCCTGGACCAATCACATTGAACCCTGCTCCCAGTATCTGCAGTTCCTCGTGTCTCCACATAGAAGCTATGACCAAGATAGCACACCAACAGCTCTACTTCCTCAGCAGACTAACAAAGTCCGGCACATCAACAACTCATACCAACTTCCATGATGCTCTATAGAAAACATCCTGTTCGAATGCATCACAGCTTGGTTTAGCAACTGCTGTGATACCCGAGACCACAAGAAAATTCAGAGTTGTAGACGTAGCCCACCATCGACTCCATCTACACGTCACACTGCCTTGGAAAAGCAGGCAATAATTAAAGGACCACACATACCGTAGTCATTCCCTCTTCTCCCGTCTCCCATCAGGCAAAGGCTTGAAAGCATATACCACCAGATTCAGGCACAGCTTCTTCCCGTCTATTGTCAGACCATTGAATGGACTTCTCGTGCGAAAGATGAATTATGTTCTTCTGATCGACCTTGCTGTGACCTTTGCAATCTTAATCACCACTTTCCCTGTTGCTGTAACACTTGATTCTACACTCTAATTAGTTTCTCTTTTGCCCTGCCTTGTAATCATGCATGGTATGACCTGCCTGGATAGCATGCAAATTTCAGTTTCAGTGTGTGCTTTGACTATGTTCCTGTATTGCTGCTGCAAGATATTTATTGTACCCGAGCCTCACCGTCTTCATGCTTCTGACAAACTAGGCTCCACATGACAGGTTCCTTGGGCAAGGTGTTGGTCCAGTCAGATTATTCATGCACAGCTCCAGTCTCATTTCCATGGCATGCAGTCACTGAGGTGGATCTACTCTGAGCAGGACCACTCTCCATGCTCTGGCTACACTGCTGAGGATGACTGAACCACTGCCTTCCTCCTCGTTAAGAGTGAGAGTAAAATCGAGGCAAACATCACTTGCCTCCTCCCTACTGCCATCCATGACTCTACAAAACTGAGTGACAGACAGGGTGGATGCTGACTGGACAGAAACAAGGTCACCTACGGTCCACCCCACGACCCCTGGCTCGCCCATGACGTTCGGTCCACCCCGCGACCCCTGACCACAGCGGGTCTGGTCTGACACCGAGCCGCTGGGGTTAATGTAACTGGTTCTCTGTCCCCAATGCACTCTTAGCTGAATGGCACTGATATTTCATGCAATATTTTTGTCCATAATTCCTCCTCTGGACTTCAAGGGCAACCAAGCTGCAGAGGTGGCTGGTGCTGTGTGGGACCATGGGGCGGGCAATAACTGCTTGCTAGCCTGTCCAGACCACAGTGCAAGGCTGCTGCTCGGCCCAGCTTTCTCCTCCTCACACCAGGTCCAGAGAGATTTGGGCTAAACGCAAGCCGCTGGGATTAGTATAGATGGGGCATCTTGGAAACTGTGACAAGAAAAACTGGACAGCGATTGGCAGGACTCACCAGCAGGGACCCACTGTTGATCATCACGCCTGGTCACTGAATACCTGCTGCTTGAAGATGGCCTCGACAGCCAAGCCCCAAGCTTGGTTGAAATAGCATCTGAAAATGATGAGTGGAGCAACAGGCATGGAAAAAGGTGGGAGGGGGCTCCGTGCTGGTGGTGAATGTAGATGGGGAGCCTTGTTTGAGCTTCAACTGGCTCCTCATGATCAGGTGAAGAATAAGCGAGTTCAGTATTCCGATAAATGCAAGGAATCATGGGATTTGACAAAGGTCATTCGGGGAAAAAAAAGTGAACGTAGCGCTCTATAAACTGTTAATTAATTGTTAACTCGGACTGCTTCCTACAATGACCAGTGAGCTGTACTGTCCTTGCCCTCTGCATTTCAGACTGTGACTCATTCTTTCTCTTCCAATGAAACAACAGCTAGCATGTCAGAACCTCGAGTCATTGCTCTGCGCAATTGTGGCTGTGAGCTGTGACCCACCTCTCTGCAGGATCTGATTACTGGTATGGGTGTGTTGTTCAGGTGTGATTGGTGGTGCGATCTCCATCTCTCTGTTGAAGGTTTCCTGTGTGCATCGATACAGGACGTCAATGGTACTTTATTGTCGCATGTACCCAAATCGGTGGCACCTAATGGCGGCACGGTGGCGCAGCGGTAAAGTTGCTTGGTCAAGTAGAGTTCAATAGTCTTACAACGCCGGAGACCTGGGTTCAATCCCGACTCCGGGTGCTGTCTATATGGAGTACAATACGATCTTCCCATGACCTGTATGGGTTTTCTCCAAGATCTTCGGTTTCCTCCCACACTCTAAAGACGTACAGGTATGTAGGTAAATTGGCTTGGTAAATTTAAAAATTGTCACGTGTGTGTGTAGGATAGTGTTAATAAGTGGGGATTGCTGGTCGGCGCAAAGCCAGTGGGCCGAAGGGCCTGCTTCCGCGCTGTATCTCTGAACTAAACTAAGTACAGTGAAATTACGTTTTTTGCATTCAATTCAGTAAAAATCTTACTCTACATAAGAACAATCATACCTAAATACAAGAGAGTAAGGATTACACTGAAGCAGTACACAAGATTCGCCACGTTTCCAGCACCATCTTGCATCCTTCAAGTTTAAAAGTTCTCCAAATATTGAGTTTTAATTTAGCCTTAAAGGTCCCTCGCCTTGGAAACGGCACAGGGTTGGAGTTGCAAGAGTCTGCCTGGTTAGGCGATGTTGTTACTATCCTCCATTGCTCTGTGCCTCTGCAGAAGATCCTAATCAATAAGCGAGTTCGGTATTTCGATAAATGCAAGAAATCATGGGATTTGTCAAAGGTCATTCGGGATTTTTTTTAAAGCGAACGCAGCGCTGTATAAACTGTATAAATTGTTCTATTCTATTCTACCAAGGAATTTATCTAGAATTCTGTCAACTCAATCGCTTCCTTTCTTGTTCTGCTGTTCACACAGTACATAGTCCCAGTTCTAGTTCAGTTCATTAATCTGCAATTATGAGATATTCAAAAAGTTAAAGAATTTATTATTCTCATTTAACCTTAATGTGTTTGCTACTGGAATAAGAAAATATTACTTGTGTTTGAAACATTTTCTTATCTTTATTCCTAATTTATGTGTAAAAATATATTTAATCTGAGGGATGGCAGTGATTATCAATGTGATGTGGGCTGATGCTTTACCTACAGGCGGTGTCAATGTGAAGGCAAAGATAATCTTCGAGGAAAACAGTACAGGGTTGGCCCTGTGAAATTTAACTGGGAAATGCCTGCCCTTTAGTATTGGATACATTGAGTGGAGGGTCTGTGCTGTTCCAGTTTGCGGTGGTTGCGGTGCATTTCCCCCAGCCAGCTCACCCAGTTCACGCTGACCAGCACAGTTCGCCAGCCCTTGTTAGCAAAGGTTCTTTGTGCAGGTGTTACCGGAAGCCCAAAGGTTTTGTGGAGGTATTGCGTTAGGATCGGGCACTCAGCAAGCTAGCGAGAGGGCTGTCAGATCAGATCAGCCCAGGTTGCCGAGTGGCTGAAGAGCAGATTTTAATGGGTCGTTATTAAACTGTTCCGTCTGTGCGGCATCGCCAGCTCTCTCTCTCTCCCCCTGATCCCCCTCCCCAACTGTTGACAAAGTCTGACTGAGAAAATGCTCCCCCTCATTACGGGTTGGTTCAGCTGGGGCGGGCGGCGCCTCCTTCAAAGAGAGCGAGAACAGGTCCCGTCAGCTGGGGAGCATCGACCCACTCCTGATTGAAGCCTCTAGTTTGGCTGCGGTTCAAATGGCAGCAAATTCTCATAATTATCACCCTTGGTCACCCGTATTTTCCAGTTTTGCTTCTTCGAGGTAAGAAAATACTGCTTTCAAAACTATTAACTAGGTGTATTTATGGTTTGTTTGTACAAAACTATGATGATTTTGTTGGTTTTATTACTTTTATGCTTCGGTGTTTTATTGCATTATGCTTCGGAGCATATAACTGTTATACCAGTCTCAAACTAACTGCTATGTTCAGTAGACATAATATTTCTGCAATATTATGTCTACTGAACATAGCAGTTAGTTTGAGACTAGTATATTGCAGAAATATTATGTCTACTGAACATAGCAATTAGTTTAAGACACTGGTATAACAGTTATACGCTCATTTCAGTTATTGGTGTGCCTGGTAAGAACTTCGGCAAATGAACTTTTACAGTTTTCTGTGATATATTTGGATTTGTTCACTCCTTGCGGTATAGTAATGTAACTTTATCAATGGCAGTATGTAGGACATCGGCAGTAAGTGCGGTGATCATTCAAGTCGCTTTGTGTTTTATTTGTTTAACAGTTGAAAATAAACAAACTGTTGAAACGGACTCGCACTCTCGCTACTGCCGTTGCAGTATCAACCCTTGTCAGTCCATCATTTACATGCCGTTGGAAATTAAATCTTGCCCCACATTCCTCCACTCTCTCTCACACTCCTCACGAACAGAAGGCGGAACGGTCCTTTCTTTTGTTAATTCTGCCCCCAGTCTCTGATGGGGCCGGTTTCATAGACTTAACCGTGACTGGCCGCATTTAACCAGGACTCTGGGAATTCGCCATCTGATGGGGACGAGGAGGGTTCTAGAGATAAGGCAGGGACAACTTAGAATCCGGCAGCAGACTAGCTCTGTTAATGGATTCATTCCACAGTGAGTTCAGTTCGGAAAGAACACACGGCGGTAGATCCACGACCACTGGTTCAGGAGATCGATCCAATTATTGACCAACAGGCGGTGGAATCTGTCCATGACAGACTCCACAGTGAGACATGTCCACAGGAGCGGGTGTTCACTCTGATCAATAACTCGGGCACAGGGAACTTCACAATGTAAAACCATCCTCGTCAAAACTGTCCTGGAGAGCTGCCTTGCCCGAGCACTGGGACAACTCTGGGCAAGGTCCCACTGAAGGCAAGAACGACATTCTAATCACCCAAAAAAAAATGCATGCGGTATTTGTGCAATATCAAACTGATACAGTCGCTGCCTGCCTCAGATTAAATATATTTTTACACATAAATTATGAATAAAGATATGAAAAATTTTCAAACACAAGTAATATTTTCTTATTCCAGTAGCAAACCCATTAAATGAAAATAATAAATTCTTTAACTTTTTGAATATCTCATATTTGCCGATTAATGAACTGAACTAGAACTGGGACTGTGTAAGTAGTGTGTGAACACCAGAACAAGAAATGAAGCTATTGAGTTGACAGAATTCTAGATTCCTTGGTAGAATAGTTAACAATTTATACACGGTTTATACAGCACTGCATTCGCTTTTAAAAAAAATCCCGAATCACCTTAGGCAAATCCCATGATTCCTTGCATTTATCGAGATACCGAACTCACTTATTGATTAGGATCTTCTGCAGAGGCACAGAGCGATGGAGGATAGTAACAACATCGCCTAACCAGGCAGACTCTTGCAACTACAACCCTGTGCTGCTTCCAAGGCGAGGGACCTTTAAGGCTAAATTAAAACTCAACATTTGGAGAACTGTTAAACTTGAAGGATGCAAGATGGTGCTGGAAACGTGGCGAATCTTGTGTGCTGCTTCAGTGTAATCCTTACACTCTTGTATTTAGGTATGATTGTTCTTATGTAGAATAAGATTTTTACTGAATTTAATGCAAAAAAAGTAATTTCACTGTACTTGGTTTCATTCGGAGATACAGCACGGAAACAGACCCTTCAGCCCACTGGCTTGGTGCCGACCAGCAATCCCTGCTTATTAACATTATCCTACACACATTAGTGACAATTTTTACATTTACCAAGCCAATTTACCTGCATACCTCTACATCTTTGGTGTGGGAGGAAACCGAAGATCTCAGAGAAAACCCACGCAGGTCACGGGGAGAACTTACAAACTCCGTACAGACAGCACCCGGAGTCAGGATTGAACCCAGGTCTCCGGTGTTGTAAGGCAGCAAATCTACCGCTGCACCGCCATTAGGTGCCACCAACTTAGGTACATGTGTGTGACAATAAAGTACCATTGAGCGTCCTGTACCGATGTACACAGGAAACCTTCAGCGGAGTGATGGAGATCGCACCACCAGTCAGACCTGAACAACACACCCATACCAGTTACCAGGTCCTGCATTGAGGTGGGTCACAGCTCACAGCAGCAAATACACAGAGCAACGACTCAAGGTTCTGACATACTCGCTCAAAGAATGAGCCACAGTCTGAAAAGCAGAGGTCAGGGACAGGACAGCCACCAGTGGTAGCTCACTAGTCATTGTGGGAAGCAGGGTACACAAAAGGCTGGAGAAACTCAGCGGGTGCAGCAGCATCTAAGGAGCGAAGGAGATAGGTGACGTTTTAGGTTGAGACCCTTCTTCCTTTTTCGTAGAGTTGGAGGGAAGGGGGTATCACAGAGGGGGAGCAGTTAGAGAGGAGGTTGTGAAACTGTCTCCGTAGGGAGGAGGAGAACTTCTTCAAAGTTGGCATACCTTGAGGAGATATCGCAGTGGAGTAGACAAAGTGTTAAAGAAGGAACTGCAGATGCTGGAGAATCGAGGGTACACAAAAGGCTGGAGAAACTCAGCGGGTGCAGCAGCATCTAAGGAGCGAAGGAGATAGGTGATGTTTCGGGTCGAGCAGTCTGAGTGGGAAGGCCCCACGCCTTCACATGCGGAAAATATAATCTCACTGCATACAAACCACAACACTGCGCGTCTAACTAGCTGCAATTCGCAGGCACGTTACACACAGGCAACAATGACAATAAATTATCAGTTATATCCAGTAAACTAGACCACAGAGGTGCAAGAACAACAGTACGTCAAACAACCGCCGTAGTGCAAAGCTCATAGTGATTCAGTGCTGAGCTAGGGCTGAGGTTAGTGTTGTGCACTGTTCAAGAGCCTGATGGTTGCTGCGGAGAAGCTGTTCTTGAGCCTGGAGGTCACAGTTCTCAGGCTCATGTACCTGCTTCCCTATGGTCACAACAAGGTAAGAGCATGGTCAGGGTGGTGTGGGCCTTTAATGATGCTGGCTGCATTTTTGAGGCAGCACCTCCTGTACATCCCTTTGATGGTGGGAGGGTCAGTATCTGTGATGGACCTTCAATGGTGGAGAGTCCAATACCCTTGATGGACCTTCGATGGTGGGGAGGTTAGTACCTGTGATGGACCGAACAGTGTCTACCACTCTGCAGCCTCGTTAGCTTCTTAGGGTTTAAGTTACCAAACCACAGACACAACCAGTCAGTATGCTCTCTACTGTGCACCTGTAGAAGTTCGATAAAGCATTCAGCAACATATAAATCTCAATCTTCGAAGGAAGTAGAGGCATTGATGATCTTTCTTTGCGATTGCCTCAATGTGCTGGGACGAGGACTGGTCTTCAGTGATCCACCCAGGAACTTGAAGCTGTTGACTCTCTCCCACTGTTCCATCAATGAATACACCTACGTGGATCCTGGACAACAATCTGCTCCTTGGCCTTACTCCATTGAGAGCAAGATTGCTGTTCTGTTCCTCACCTCTCGCCCTGTCACTCAATTCCTTTCTCTTCCTGCATCTGCTCGTCACCTACACCAGGACCCCATTTTACTCCCCCTCCTTTCCACCCACCATCCCTCTAATTCTGCACTACCCTCCTTCCTCATCAGATTCCAACATCCTTTTGTCTTTGCCACTGTCACCTCCAGCCTCAGTCACTATCTCCACCCAACTCTCCCCACCTAACACACCTACCAATCAACCCCTCCTACCCTGGATCCATCCGTCACTTGCCGGTTCCTGCCCCACCTCTTTCTTCAAGCTCTCCCCTCCACACCATCCGTTTGAAGAAAGTTTCGACCCAGAACACAATCTATCCCTTTCCCCCCACAGATGCGGAGTTCCTCCAGTAATTGTTTTTTGCTCACGTTTCTGCCATCCGTAGCCTCTCGTGTCTCTGCTCTCACAACCAGCCTGATGAATCCAACGGGTTTTACACTGTGTCAAATACTTTCTCTCTTTGGTAAAGAATGGCCCAATCTGTCTTCAAGGTGTCAACCACTTCACCCCAGGAATTATCCCTGTGAACCCTCTCTGGGCAATCCCCACTGCAAGAATATCCTTCCTTAAACAAGAGACCCACACCGTGTGCAGTATTCCGGGTGCAGACTCAGCACCCTACACCAAACACCTCCCTACTTTATAATCAAAATCTCTGGCAAAAAAGGCCGATAATACATTCACTTTCCTAATTACTCGGTATGGGTTTATTATCGTCATATGTACCGTGATACAGTGAAAAACTTTGTTTACATGCTATCCAGTCAAATCACACCATATGCGAGTACAATTAAGCCATAAACAAGTACAGCAGGTAGTGCAAAGAGAAAAATACCAGTGGACGAAATAAGGTGTTGCAGCGTTATAGTGTTACAGTTACAGAGAGAGTTAGTTACAGATATGACTTCTTTGCCTGGAGCGCAGGAGGCTGAGGGGTAATCTTAGAGAGGTGTAAAAAATCCATGAGGGGAATAGATAGCGTGAATGCACAGAGTCCTTTACCCAGAGTAGGAGAATAAAAACGTTTAAAGTGAAAGGGCAAAGATTTAGTAGGAACCTGTGGGGCAACTTTATCACATGGAGGGTGGTGGGTATATTGAACGAGCTGCGAGAAGATGTAGGTACAATAACAACATTTAAAATACACTTGGACAGGTACATGGACAGGAAAGGTTTGGACAGATATGGGATAAATGGGACTAGGTTTTAGGCAACTTGCTCAGCATGAAAAAGTTGGGCCAAAGGGCCTGTTTCGTGTTGTTTGACTTGATTCTTTGATAAGTGGCAAGTATTGTTACAGTGTCATGCTGTTAATGTTTCAGGTCAGAGATTCAGCATTCCGATGAGTTCTGACTAACCGTCTTCGAGTGAATCATTTCTCTCCACAGATGCTGCCCGATCAGCTGTGCATTTCCTCTTTCTCCTTCAGATTTCCAACACCCTTGTGTCACGACTGAGAGAAACACATCGCAGCAAGGTTGCGGTGACAAGTACAGATCAGAGGCTGAATGTTGGGCACGGAGTCTCTCGGTTTACCAGGGAGAAGAGCGAGACTGATCCCAGGAATGAGTGGGTAAACATATGATGAGCGTTTGACGGCACTGGGTCTGTACTCGCTGGAGTTTAGAAGAATGAGGGGGGACGTACCGAATAGTGAAAGGATTGGATAGCGTGGATGTGGAGAAGATGTTTCCATTAGTGGGAGAGTCTAGAACCAACGGTCATAGCCTCAGAATTAAAGGACGCTCCTTTAGGAAGGAGATGAGGAGGAATTTCTTTAGTCAGAGGGAGGTGAGTCAGTAGAATCCTTTGCCACAGAAGGCTGTGGAGGCCAAGTCAATGGATATTTTTAAGGCAGAGATAGTTAGTTTCTTAATTAGTACAGGTATGAGGAGAATGGGATTAGGAGGGAAAGATAGATCAGCCATGATTGAATGTGGTAGACTTGATGGGCCTAATGGCCTAATTCTGCTCCTATTATTTATGACATGGAGAACATAGATGGGTGATGTTTCAGGTCGGTACCCTTCTTCAGGCAACTACATTACGACCCACGTCTTTTGGGATGTGGGAGGAAACCGGAGCACCCTGGGGAAACCCACAGGAGCGTGCAAACTTCACACAAACAGCACCCGAGGTCAGAATCTCTGGTGCCGTGGGACAGCAGCTCCACCATCTGCGCCACCGCCGCAGACGGGTCCCAACCTGAAACATCATCTATCCATGGCCTCCGGAAATGTGGTCTGACCAGCTGCGCACTCCAGCACATTCATGTCTTTTTGTGCTGTTCCTCGTTTCCACTTTCTCCAACATACGCTGGTTCCTATCCAGACCAGAGCTGCCTCCAGCACTGGGAGCCCCAACACTCTCTGCCTCACCACCTCTCCACCTGTGTCACTCTCTCCCTGTCTTCCACCCCCCTCCCTTGCCAATCCCTCACCCACATCTGCCAGTCTGAAGTGTACAATATCAGAAGAGACGCGGATAAACTTTTTCCCGGAGTAGAGGATTCTAAAACGTAGAGGGAACAGGCTTAAATTGAGAGGGGAGAGTTTTGAGAGGGACGTCAAGCACAAGTTCATCGCACCTCTCTGACTCGGGACAGCCCGAGTTGTGTAAACAGTGGCGCGCATCACTACTCTACGCCGCAAGGGACCCGGGACTGCTCCGGGGTCCATCCCCACCCCCATCCCCACACGGGGCACCCGATCCCGGCTCCGGCTACCGGCTCCCGGCTCACTCGCCGCCGTCCGCCGGGTACCCCGGCCAGGGAGAGCGAGGTCCCGGGGAGCAGAGGCGGGAGAGGGAGTGAATGGATGAGTCGAGGGGGGTGTGGGACCGGGGGACAGGGAGAAGTGAAGGGGGAGAGAGAGGGGGTAAGGAGAGAGGTTGGGGGGGCAGGAGAAGGGACATGAGAGGGGGGGAGGGGGGTAAGGTTACCCGGCGAGCCCCCCGACCCTCGCCCCGACCCGGCGTCCGGCGACGAGCGGATCCTGTGGTTCCGAGCCCCAGCTCTCCGCTCGGTGCGCCGGGATCCCCGCCGCCGCCAACTCTTCCTACCTTCCTGCGGCTCTGCCATCTCCGGTACCGGGGGGTCCCGCCCGCTCACCGTGCCAGGCTGCGCCGCCTCGACCGGACTCTGTCCGAGAGCGAGAGCGAACCCCTGGTTAAATAAGAGCCTCCCTCTCGCCAGGAAACACGGGAGGGGGCGGCGCCGGCGCCGGCAGCAGGGAGGGTTCAATTGCTCGCTGCAGACTCTGAGCGAGGATTCCCCTGCCTGGGACAGGGGGAGAGATTGAGAGGGATAGAGGGAGATAGAATGGGATAGAGAAAGAGAGAGAGAGTTGGATAGAGAAAGACATCGAGTGGGATAGAGGGAGGAGAGGGGGAAACAGGTAGGAAAATGTAGAGGACAAAAGAGGAATGGAGAGGGAGAAAAGGAAGGCGGGAGAAAGGGAAGAAGGGAGGGAGAGAGAAGGGGAAAATACGAGGTGAAAGAGTAATAAAGACGCGGGCAGCGTCTGTGGGAGGAGGCACTTGTTCATTTTCAGGCTGAGATCCTTTCGCACAGATGCTGCCTGATCTGCTGAGTTCCTCCAGCACTTCATGATTTGCTTCAGATTTCAACATCTGCAATTTATGGACATGATGTAAGCTAGGTTATTGAGGGAGGCAAGAGCGGTAATTGCAGGAACCTTCCTTGATGAAGATCGTTGTGTCCTCTCTGGCCACTAACAAGATCCAAGAGGACTGGGGAGTAGCTAATGTTTCGGAAGGAATTTTATTTGCTGGTTCAAACTGTGAACACAAAATGCTGGAGTAACTCAGCGGGACATTGGGGCTGAGAGATTGCCCTGTTTCGTGGTCCGCCTGTTTCGACTAATGCAATTAACCCGACGTGCACAAACAAGACCAAATAGAACAAGTTGAGCCATAACTTTAGGCTGTGCACGCCACGCAAGAAGAAGGAGGCGGGACAGGCAGCATCTCTGGAGAAAAGGAATGGGTGACGTTTCGGGTCGAGATCCGTCTTCACGCTGATGTCAAGGGAGAGGGAGATAAGAAAAGATACGGTGTAAAGATAGGACAAAGGGAATGGAGATCAAGGAAAATGTATAGATGAGGAAAATGTATAATGTTAGCTGAGAGAAGGTAACAACAAAGATAAAATGTAGTCAGAGACAGTAATGCTGGTCTGAGAACTGGAAAGGGGGGGGGGGGGTGGAGAGGGAGGAAAAGCAAGGGCTAGTTGAAGTTAGAGAAGTCAGTGTCCATACCGCTGGGGTGTAAGTTACCCAAGTGAAATATGAGGTGCTGTTCCTCCAATTTGCACTTGGCCTCACTCTGACAATGGAGGAGGCCCAGGACAGAAAGGTCAGTGTGGGAATGGGAGGGAGAGTTAAAGTGTTTAGCAACTGGCAGATCAGGTAGGTTTGGGTGGACTGAGCGGAGGTGTTCAGCGAAACGATCGCCGACCCTGTCCTTGGTCTCGCCGATATATAGGAGTGCACACCTGGAAGAGCGGATTCAGTAGATGAGGTTGGAGGAGGTGCAAGTGAACCCCTGCCTCACCTGAGAAGACTTGGGCTCCTTGGCCTGAGTCGAGGGGGGAGGTATAGGGACAGGTGTTGCATCTCCTACAGTTGCAGGGGAAAGTACCTGGGGAGGGGGTGGTTTGGGTGCGAAGGGACGAGTTGACCAGGGAGTTGCGGAGGGAAGGATCTCAGCGGAAAGGGGTGGTGTCGCACCACTAGCCACATCTTCCTATCTCCACCCCTTTCCGCTTGTTCACTGTGGATGGCTCGATTGCGTTCCTGTATAGTCTTTCCGCTGACTGGTCACCACGCAACAAAAAACTTCTAGCTCGGTACACGTGACCATAAACCAAACCAGTAGGCTGGAGTGTGCTGAATGGGCAGAGGAGGATGGCGTGGTTGGTGTGACATGGTTTGCGAAGGGTGTGCAAGGAACACCGGTCCATGGATCCTCAAGACAGCATCAAGCTGCAGCCTGTGTCCTGTTATATCCTGGATAAGATTGTAGCCTGGATTCATGAACTCAGAGCACACACACAGGGAGAGGCACAAGTGCTGGAGTCAGACACCATCTCTGGAGAACATGGATAGGGGACGTTTCAAGTCAGGACCCTTCTGACTGATTGTGGCTGGAGTATTGTTCTGTTCTGGTCACCAGGTGTGAGGTGCGATGTGCAGCTCCCAGAGGGAGGGCTGAAGAATATTTGCAGGAATGAGTAAATCCTTCAGGATCAGCCCGTCGCTGTTCTCCATGGAGAGAGCAAGAGGAGGTTTGGTGGAGGCTGCCGAGAGCAGGAGAGCCAACGGTGAGAGGCAGTGGTGCCACTGTGGTTGGTTCAGGACCTGACATCGGGCAAAAGGCACAACGAGGATGTGAGGGAAGATTTTCCTCGCGGAATGGGAACAGTGGGAGGAGCCAGGCCAATCGGAGAATGGGATCGACATGAGAGAAAGGGTGGTGTGAACGGCTGTGGGGGTGAAGAATGGAACGGGCTGTGGTACTGTACTGCTAGGGTAAGTACAGAGTTGATGGGCTGAAAGGCCTTCATACCACGATAACTGAGTTGATGATCAATGACCTGAATGGGTGCCATCACAGCATGATCCGTGTGCCATCTTGTTGTTAAGTTAGTTGCTTGTTCCGTCTCTATATGCAACCGTGTGAGCTTCGTGTTCTGTTTCCAAGTTCTGGTTGCGCGTGCCAGCTCCACCAGTGTCCGTGTTCTCACGGTGACCAGTCCGGGACAGAGTGATCAAGAAGGAACTGCAGATGCTGGAAAATCGAAGATGGACAAAAGTGCTGGAGAAACTCAGCCGGTGCGGCAGCATCTATGGAGCAAAGGAAATAGGCACCGTTTCGGGCCGAGTCTAAAGAAGGGTTTCGGCCCGAAACGTTGTCTATGTCCTTCGCTCCATAGATGCTGCCGCACCCGGGACAGAGTGATCCCGCAGCTCAGATCCGGGAGATCAGGAGGCGCTGCAGATGGCTGCAGAAATGGCCACCCCCTCATCACCCATCCAGGGGTGGAGTCGTCAGCGAGTTCGAAGATGGAGCCAGAACTGTGTCCAGCCGCACAGTCACAGTAGAGTAGAGCTGGCGGCTGAGCACACAGTGCCCCTGTGCTGATGGTTATCGAGGAGGAAGTGTTGCTGCCAATTCATAATGATCCGTTCATGAGGAAGTGGAGGATCCAGTTGCAGAGGGATGCGCAGAGACCCTGTCGGTAACCAGTTGCAGAGGGGAAGATGAGTTCATCTAGTTTCACCGTCCTCCTAATTAAATGTTACTGATTGTTTGCCTCGTCGGTACCTTCACCTCAGCTAACAATGATCTGTTCTTCATTTTCCTTGAGCTTCATTCCCCTTGATCTCTCTTCACAGCTTACCATTCCATATCTCTAGTTTCCCTCTCCACATATTCTCAGTCTGAAGAAGGGTCCCGACCTGAAACGCCACCCATTCCTTTTCTCCAGAGATGCTGCCTGTCCCGCTGAGTTACTCCAGCATCTTGTGCCTATCTTTGGAGGGGATGATGCAGGCGGAGACTTTGGATGGGGAACAGTTGGGGGGGGGGGGGGGGGAGTGGGGGGGGGGAGGAAGTGGGACCTGGCAGCTGTATCCTGACAGGAAGCGTGTGGGGGGAGAGTTGGCACCGGAAGGTGGCCGAGGGGAGGAGGAAAAGGGTAGCAAATATATCACCAGAACATGAAACGGTTTCGTCAGGACCTGGCTGACAGAGGGCAAGGTCTAAAGGAGGTTTACGCCACAAGTGGAACATTGGGAGAGACCGCAGGGGAATTAAACACAACAAGGAGAGCTGGGAAAGGCATGGTCCAAACAACTAAATGTTCCGGAAAGTTCTGCCCTGTGAGTTTAAACAGAAGCACGGGAAGTGGATCGGCGGCGAGGAAACGGATCGAGGGGAGCTCGATACTGAACAATGGGAGGAAGCAGAGTGTTAGAGTAAGGCTGCACGGACACAGGCCCTTCGGCCCATCTCGTCCATGCTGACCAAGATGTATGTCTGTTTAAGATGGAACAGCAGACGCTGGAAAAATCAAAAGTAGACATAAAATTCTGGAGAAACTCAGCGGGTGAACTGGGCAACCAGGAGATCAGGTCGGTTAGTACGGACTGAGCAGAGGTGTTGGGCGAAGCAGTCGCCGAGCCTACGCTTGGTCTCGCCGATGTAGAGAAGGTGACACCTAGGTGGATGCAGTAGAGGAGGTTGGAGGAGGTGCAGGTGAACCCCTGCCTCACCTGGAAAGACTGTTTGGGTCCCACATAGGAGATTAGTGGGCAATATTAGGGCACATGGTAGAGTGCTGACATGGATAGAAAATTGGTTGGCAGACATGAAACAAAGAGTAGGGATTAACGGGTCCCTTTCAGAATGGCAGGCAGTGACTAGTGGGGTACAGCAAGGCTTGGACTGGGACTGCAACTATTTACAATATACATCAATGATTTAGATGAAGGGATTCAAAGTAATATTTGCAAATTTGCAGATTATACAAAGCTGGGTTGCAGTGTGAACTGTGAGGAGGATGCTATGAGAATGCAGGGTGACTTGGACAGGGTTGGGTGAGTGGGCAGATGCAGTTTAATGTGGATAAATGTGAGGTTATCCACTGGTAGCAAAAACAGGAAGGCAGATTATTATCTAAATGGTGTCAAGTTGGGAAAAGGGGAAGTACAACAGGATCTGGGGGTCCTTGTTCATCAGGCAATGAAAGTAAGCATGCAGGTACAGCACGCAGTGAAGAAAGCGAATGGCATGTTGGCCTTCATAACACGAGGAATTGAGTATAGGAGCAAATATATCCTTCTGCTGTTGTATAGGGCCATAGTAAGACCACACCTGGAGTATTGTGTGCAGTTTTGGTCCCCTAATTTGAGAAAGGACGTTATTGCTATTGAGGGAGTGCAGCGTAGGTTTACAAGGTTATTTCCGAGATGGCGGGACTGTCATATGCTGAGAGAATGGAGTGGCTGGGCTTGTATACTCTGGAGTTTAGGATGAGAGGGGATCTTATTGAAGCATATAATATTATTAAGGGTTTGGACACGCTAGAGGCAGGAAACATGTTCCCGATGTTAAAGGAAGTCCAGAACCAGGGGCCACTGTTTAAGAATAAGGGGTAAGCCATTTAGAACTAAAATAAGGAAACACTTTTTCATACAGAAAGTTGTGAGTCTGTGGAATTCTCTGCCTCAGAGGGCGGTGGAGGCCGGTTCTCTGGAAACTTTCAAGAGAAAGCTAGGTAGGGCTCTTAAAGAGAACCTTGATGAGAGCCTCGTCTATAATAGAAGAGGGGAACCCACGTTTCCTAAAGAATGAGGACATCAGATGATACCAAGCTGGGGGGTATAGTTAGGTGTGAGGAGGATGCTTGGAGGCTGCAGGGTGATTTGGATAGGCTGAGTGAATGGGCAGATGCATGGCAGATGCAGTATAATGTGGATAAATGTGAGGTTATCCACTGGTGGCAAAAACATGAGGGTAGACTATTATCTGAATGGTGGCAGATTAGGAAAGGGGGAGATGCAACGAGACCTGGGTGTCACGGTACACCAGTCATTGAAAGTAGGCATGCAGGTGCAGCAGGCAGTGAAGAAAGCAAATGGTATGTTAGCATTCATAGCGAAAGGATTTGAGTATAGGAGCAGGGAGGTTCTACTGCAGTTGTACAGGGTTTTGGTGAGGCCACACCTGGAGTATTGCGTACAGTTTTGGTCTCCAAATCTGAGGAAAGACATCCTTGCCATAGAGGGGGTACAGAGAAGATTCACCAGACTGATTCCTGGGATGTCAGGACTTTCATATGAGGAAAGATTGGATAGACTCGGCTTGTACTCGCTGGAATTTAGAAGATTGAGGGGGGATCTTATAGAGACTTACACAATTCTTAAGGGGTTGGACAAGCTAGATGCTGGAAGATTGTTCCCGATGTTGGGGGAGTCCAGAACAAGGGGTCACAGTCTAAGGATAAGGGGGAATTCCTTTAGGACCGAAATGAGGAAAACATTCTTTACACAGAGAGTGGTGAGTCTCTGGAATTCTCTGCCACAGAAGGTAGTTGAGGCCAGTTCATTGGCTATATTTAAGAGGGCGTTAGATGTGGCACTTGTGGCTAAAGGGATCAGGGTGTATGGAGAGAAGGCAGGTACGGGATACTGAGTTGGATGATCAGCCATGATCACATTGAATGGCGGTGCAGGCTCGAAGGACCGAATGGCCTACTCCTGCACCTATTTTCTATGTTTCTATGTTTCTATCTCCGATGCCCTGGTCTGGAATACCTCATCCTGGGTGCAGATGTGGCATAGATGGAGGAATTGGGAATAGTGGATAGAGTCCTTACATGAAGTAGGGTGGGAAGAAGTGTAGTTGAGATAGCTGTGAGAGTCAGTGGGTTTGTAGAAGATGTCGGTCACTAGTCTGGTACCTGCGATGGAGATGGTGAGATCAAGGAACGGCAGGGAGATGTCGGAAATGGTCCAGGTGAATTTGAGTGCCGGGTGGAAATTGGTGGTGAAATGGATGGAGTCAGTGAGTTCTGCATGGGTGCAGGAGGTAGCCCCAACGCAGTTGTCAATGTAGCGGAGGTAGAGTTCAGGGATAGTCCCATGGTACGCCTCGAACAGGGATTGTTCAATGTACCCTACAAAGAGGCAGGCATAGCTAGGGCCCATGTGCGTACCCATAGCTACCCCTTGGATTTGGAGGAAATGGGAGTCAAAGGAAAGGTCGTTAAGGGTGAGGACCATCTCCGCTAGGAGAGTATTAGTAGACGGAAATTGGTTGGTTCTATGGTCGAGGAAGAAACGGAGGGCTTTAAGACCCCCCTGGTGGGGGATGGAGGTATAGAGTGACTGGACATCTTTGTTGAGATGAGGGAGGGGTGCCAGGGAAACGGAAGTCGTGAAGGAGACAAAGAGCGTGAGAGGTGTTTTGGACATAGGTGGGGAGGGATTGGATCAAGTAGTGCAGCTTTCTTCCCACACAGCAGTGTGATAACAGCCATGTGTTGTTCATAAGGTCATAAGGAATAGGAGTAGAATTAGGCCATTCGACCCATCAAGTCTACTCCACCATTCAATCATGACCAATCTATCCCTCCCTCCTAACCCCATTCTCCTGTCTTCTCCCTATAACCTCTGACACCTGTACTAATCAAGAATCTATCTATCTCTGCCTTAGAAAAATCCACTTTGCCTCCACAGCCTTCTGTGGCAAAGAATTCCACAGATTCACCACCCTCTGACTAAATAAATTCTCCTCAACTCCTTCCTAAAAGAACATCCTTTAATTCTGAGGTTATGACCTCTAGTCCTACAACCTCCCACTAGTGGAAACATCCTCCCCACATCCACTCTATCCAAGCCTTTCGCTATTCTGGATGTTTCAATGATGTCCCCCCTCATTCTTCCAAACTCCAGCGAGTACAGGCCCAGTGCCAACAAACGCTCATCATAGGTTAACCTACTCATTCCTGTTGTCTACTAAATGCGACAGATGCACACCCTGCACCATGATCCGATTCTGTGTGTCTGGGCAGCATGAACAGCAGAACTTTGAAGCAGAGGAAAGCCGTGCTGTTACTGAAATAAACACGGATGATAATGGAAATCCTCAGCGGGCTGTGATAATGGATCATTGGGATAATAGATCATTAAATATAATGGATCATAGGGATAATGGATTATTGGGATAATGGAATAGGTATAATGGGTCATTGGGATAATGAATCATTGGGATAATGGATCATTGGGATAATGCATCATTGGGATAATAGATCATAGGGATAATGGATTATTGGGATAATGGAATAGGGATAATGGGTCATTGGGATAATGGATTATTGGGATAATGGATTATAGGGATAATGGATTATAGGGATAATGGATCATTGGGTTAATGGATTATAGGGACCAACTCCAGAGTAGGGACAACACTACCCCAATATCACAGGTCATATTGTATCGTGGTCTACGAGGGTAAGAATTGAAATACCCCTCATGAGTTTTGACACCAACTGATGGGATCCTACTCCGATAGTGAGGTATGATGACAATGCGCTTCTGGCATTATTGATGGCACTATAGCTGAGGCCCTCATCATACTGAAAGCCCACGAGGAATTACAGCACATCTGTCATGGTGGCAGAGTCGTAGGTGATACTAGTCCTGGAACAGAAGGCCTCCCATTTCCTTACATGGGTAAGGTACTGTTCCCTTGTGGACTCTCTGCACAATGTCGTGACGATATCCATGGTCCTGTTCGACAGCCCGAATTCCAGCAAAGGTCTCTTCAGAACCTGCAAGCCAACAGGTTCAGATGACCACGGCACTGATGATTCTCCCCTGATATCGGATGTATCAGTAGGTTCGGGCATTTAGGACCCTGCACCCATGGTTTCTTTACCATGTCGAGGACCCACCGGGAACCATGGCTGTGTGGGGCAGACGGGTATTATCAGAATCCCTGATGCAGAATCTAGCTGGATTACCGCAATACCCGACTGATGAGGCAGAAAGGGGGAAATGCATAGAAGAACAATTTCCCCCAATGTAGCGAGAATGCATCCATCGCTACTGCCCCAGGATCTAGCTCCCACGAGACATATGTTGGTATCTGATGGTTCAACCTGGACGCAAAGAGGTCGATATCTGGTGTTCCATACTTAGCTATAATATTAGCAAATATTTTGGGGTTCAACATCCACTTGGTGTTGTCATTGAATACTCGTGACCTGGTGTCCGCCACTGTATTAAGCTTACCTGGAAGGTATGTAGCTGATATCCAAATATTTCAATGCACCAGTGCCAAGTTATTTTTGCCAATTCATCCCAATATATCGACTTTATACCACCCATATGGTTTAATATGCCAACACTGTGGTATTGTCTATCTGTAGACGGACATGTTTCTGTCCATTCTTGGGTTGCTGGGGTGTGGGGTTGATGCATTTTCCAGGCTGGTCGCTGTGGGCCTTGGCTTAAACAGGCCTCTGATGATAAGGCACAATTATTGGGTTTGCTCACGTCACTCTATCGGGTTGAACCCGGGCCTGTTACATGTTGCATATGGATGCTGCCGACGATACGCTGGAGGTCTGCCAGAGGCAGGCAGTTTTATCAAACCTACCGCTTTAATTTCCTCGTCTAGGTCTTTCACCTGTTTGGGCAGGTCATCACCAAACAACTGTCTTGGTGGTGGCGTAGCGGTGGCCTTACACAAACCCGCACTTTTTGGGGTTGAGTGTAGGACGGATAGAGCTTTTCCGAAGCAATTGAACTCATATTGCGTATTGCAGAGCATACGCTTCATAATGCATCCTGCTGCTCTTCCGTCATGTCCATACTGTAGACTGACCTGGCAAACGCAGTGATGCCTGAGGTCAGTAGTTTCAGGATTTTTTGAATTTTTCCCTGTGCCCTTATCCCAGGGCTGATGTTTCCCCATATGGGTGTGTTCACGGTATGGACGTTCAGCGACACGCAATTTTCCGGGCCATGTATTTGCTTGTGGTCTCTGAAATTACCTGTTCCTTTAATTGGTGTGTTGTCAGGTAGTTTATGCTTGCCACTAGCCTTGGCTGAAGAGGTTGCCCTTTCTGGGATGGTTGAACGAACTTAGACACCATTCCCAGAAGTTCCTCTTCTTGCATCCCTTGCAACTGTGGGTCTTCGAACCCCTCTTCGAAGTCAGCTAGTGCCTGTCTTCTGGTGCTCCCTACTGAGGAGGGAGAGTTGTTGGACAATCCTGTCATGGTCCCTGCCACTGATGTTCGGGATCCTAGGGACGCACGCTCCTGATGGAGTAGGTCCCTTTCGAGCAGCTGCTCAACCATGTGCTCCATTCCAGCTATGCGACCGCCGCCGCTATCTGCGGACGGCAAGAGACGCAATAGACAGGCGGAAAAACCAACAGGAGGTTGTGTAGCCCCGCAGGAGCGGCTGGCACCAGCTCTCCACTGCTTCAGTCCGGAAGATCGCGGACAAGCAGTAAATCCGCGCAGGAGTCATGTAGCCCGTAGGAGCGGCTGGCACCGACTACCTACCGCAGTCCCATGTACATCACCTCGACGAGCTGCGGGATGTCGAGAACCTCCTAGTGAGAGCCTCATCTATAAATGGAAGAGGGGAAATACCGTTTCCTAAAGAATGAGGACATCTCTGATGATCTAGTATGGAAAACCTCTTCCTGGGCGCAGATGTGGTGTAGACGGAGGAATTGGGAGCAGGGGATAGAGTCTTTACAGAAACCAGGGTGGGAAGAAGTGTAGTCTAGATACGTATGGGAGTCAGTAGGTTTGTAGAAGATGTCGGTCAATAGTCTGTCTCCTGTGATGAAGATGGTGAGATCCAGAAAAGGCAGGGAGATGTCGGAGATGGTCCAAGTGAATTTGAGTGCTGGATGGAAATTAGTTGTGAAGTTGATGAAGTCAGTCAGTTCTACATGGGTGCAGGAGGCAACACTGATGCCGTCGTCAATGTAGTGGAGGTAGAGTTCGGGGAACGGCCAGCGTACGCCTGGAACAGTGATTGTTCGACGTACACCACAAAGAGGCAGGCATAACTGGGACCCATGCAAGTGCCCATAGCTACGTCTTGGATTTGGAGGAAATGGGAGGAGTCGAATGAGAAGTTGGTTGAGGGTGAGGACCAGCTCTGCTAGGCGGAGGAGAGAATTGGTAGACGGAAATTGGCTGGTTCTGCGGTCGAGGAAGAAACAAAGGGCTTTAAGATCTTCGTGGTGGGGGATGGAGTTGTAGAGTGACTGGATATCATGGTAAATATGAGGGAGTGAGGGCCTGGATAACGGATGTAATTGAAAAACGAAGAGCATGTGAGGTGTCGCAGACATAGGTAGGGAGGGATTGGACCAGGGGGGATAGGATGGAATCGAGGTATGTGGAAATTAATTTAGTGGGACATGAACAAGTAAAAACAATGGGTCTGCCAGGACAGTTATGTTTGTGGATTTTGGGGAGAAGATAAAATCGGGCTGTGCGGGGCTGGGGAACTATTATGTTGGAGACTTTAGGCGGCAGAGAGCCGGAAGTAATAAAATCAGAAATAGTGTGTGATATTAAGGTCTGGTGCTCCTCAGTGGGGCCATGGTCCAAGGATAAGTCGGAGGAGATGCCTTTTGACTCTTGACTTGATCCTCGATTGTCCTCGCGACAAATAATCCAGGCTCCATGTTCATCTTCCTTGTCCACAATACTCTTTGCATTGAAATAAAGACTCCAGTGTTTCATCTCCCCGTGGTTATGGGGTGAAAGCATGAGAATGGGGTTGAGAGGGAGAGATAGATCAGCCATGACTCGATGGACATAATAGCCTAATTCTGTTGCTATGACTTCTGAACTTCCTCCTGCCACTTTGAGCGTGTGTCAGCTGCACAGACAGACCACCTGACACTGACACAGTTCCTCTTGATGTCCAGCCTCTGCTGCTTGTGATGATTAGGTGCTGGAAATAGTTCAGTCGTTCAGTACTCCCAGCAGGAAGTCTAACTCACAAGAATACATTCTGAATGGCTTTGATTATGTGAAGATAAGGCTTGGTTTGGAAAACAATGGAACATCATTGGTCACCCTCGCATCACCTCACCCTACCCCGTCCCTTTGATGTATTGAAGATACCTCGAGAAATAGCAAACATAATCACGGAACTCTCCCACCCCGATCATCCCCTCTTCTTCCGTCGGGCAGAAGGTGCAAAAGCTTGATAGCATGTACCACCTGATTCCTCCCTCCCACCCCATTCGCCCGACATTGTTCCCCTCTCCCCATCCCTGATGCTGCCTGCCCACCACTCTCTCCACCATAGATAGAGACAAAATGGTGGAGTAACTCATCAGGACAAGCAGCATCTCTGGCGATACTGCCTGAGTTACTCCAGCATTTTGTATCTGTCATTGGTGTAAATCGGCATCTGCAGTTCCTTCTTACACTTTCTGCACCATTCACAGCCGGGCTCCGTGCCTTATTCAGGGAGTCCGGTGCTTCCTCAAAATGCCTCCTTGTCTCAGTCACCGAGACACGCAGATTGGTGTTTGCCTGCTCGGCGGGCACGCTGTGAGTCACAGCAAAACAGGAACTCGAGCTTCCGGAGAAAGTTTCAAGTTATCTTGCCTTTCACTATGAGACATTTTCCCCACCAACACTGACAACACAATGTGAGCCCAACTATAGACCCCTACACTCCTGCAACACCCTGAGCCACGAGCCCCTGACCCACAAACCCTGAGCAAGTTTACCTTCTATCGATCCTCTGATGAAGGCGTTACTCTTCAGTCCAGTCTCCAGTGTCCAAGCCCCTCCATTGAACCGGGGCAGGGGAGACAGCGGCTGGAGTGATGGGGGGGGGATGGGGGGGTGGGTTGATCTGAAGGTAATGCGGGGGAGGGGTGGGGGGTGAGGGTTTCTGCAGCCAATGGGAGTGGAGACGGACAAGTGGTGGGTCAGTGGTGCCGGGACAAACCAAGGTTGTTCAGGCCAGGCTGTAACCTGCCAGGCTGTAACATGCCAATCTTGATCATGCCAGTCTGTAACATGCCATACACCATCACGCCAGGCTGCAATAAGCTTCAGGCATCAGCTTACATGTAACAGCACCGTCAGCAGCCTGCAACTATCCCAGACGTGTTTCCTACGACACGCGTGGGCATCACGCACACGTGTCGAGCGCAGCCATGCTCAAAAATGCGACACACCCACACACTTGGCACCGATGCAGCTGCTCTTGATTCCAACACTCTCCCAGGAATATCCTCCACTGTGAGGACAAAGGATTCCTCCATTGTTCGCATTCCCATCCTACACACACACTAGGAACAACTTACAGTGACACCAAGCCAATTAATCTACAAACCTGTGCACATGTGGGAGTGTGGGAGGAAAGCAGAGATCCCGGAAAAAAAACACGCAGGTCAGAGACAGAACGTACAAACTCCACACAGACAGTCACTGGTCACATCACAGGTTACTGGTCACATTACCAGTTACTGGCTACATCACTGGCCACATCAGCTGATAAATGATTTCAGAATTTCAACCACATGCCTGGTGATTCTCTTCAACGCACCCTGTTGTTAAATAATGATAAAGCACTTAAACCGCATTCCCTTTTATGAAACCATGTTTACTCTGCTCAATTGTATTATAATTTTCTGACCATCCTAGTATTACTTCCTCAGACATACATTCGGCCCAACATGTCCGTGACAACCAAGATGCCCCATCTAATCTAGTGCCATTCACTTGTGGTTGGCCCATTATTCCCCCAAATATTTCCCATCTAAATGTCTTCTAAAGTTTGTACTTACCTCTTCTACCTCCTCTGGCAGCTCATTCCATATATCCACCAATCTCTGTGTGAAGTGTTGCCCCTCAGGTTCCTATTAAATCCTTCCCCCCTCAAACCTATGCTCTCCAGTTTTTGATTCCTCTACTCTGTGCATTCGACGTATCTATTCCCTCGTGATTTTTATACCCCTCAAAAAGATCAACCCTCAGCCTGCTCTCCAAGGAATAAAATCCTAGCTTGCCCAACCTCTTCCTCTATCTCAGCCCATCGAGTCCTGGCAACATTCTCGTCAATTTTCTCTGCAGTGTTTCCAGCTTAATGACATTGTTTCTACAGCAGGATGACAGTACATGAACACAGTTCTCCAAATGTGGACTCTCCAACACTTTATAACTATCACCAAACATTGATGAGGAAACAAGGAACCGCAGATGGTGGCTTACAAAAAAAAGACACAAAGTATTGGAGTAACTCAGCCGGTCAGGTAGCAAATCTGGAGAATATGGATAGGTGATGCTTTGGGTTGGGATCCTTCTGCAGACTGCATAATTGAGGAAGAGGTGGGGGAAGTGGAGTTGGTGCAGGGAGGTGGTGCTGATGGAAAGATCAAGACAATCCCAGATGGGGCAGCAGAGATCTGAGGGCCAAACGGCCTCGTCCTGCTTCTGCTCGCACTCCCCACTCAGTGCTCCTCTAAACCATGAGGGGTGATCTTCTGGAGATGTGCAAAGTCCTGCGGGTCAATGCACAGAGGTTTATGCCAAGAGTAGGGAAATAAAGAACCACACAACATAGGTTTTAGGTCAGAGGGAACAGATTTAATACGAACTTGAAGGACAACTTTTTCACTCAGAGGATGGTGGGTATATGGAACGAACTGCTAATGGAGGTAGCTTAAGCAGGTACTATAACAACATTTAAAGACATTTGGACAGGTACATGGATAGGAAAGGTTTAGATGGATACGGGCCAAACGCGGGCAGGTGGGACTAGTGTAGATGGGGCAATAGTACTTTATTGTCACATGTACGTAGGTACAAGGAAATTCCTTTATTGCATAGTTCAGTGACAATCCTATTTATACGTGGGTGCAATCAAACTCACGTACAAGAGTGCAAGCATCATGGAGTTGGGCCGAATGGCCTGTTTCTGTGCAGCGTGACTATGAGGGCGATCATAGAGTGGAGTGATCCACGCTCTCTCCCTGGCACAGTTCCGTCTCTCCCCCCTTCCCCCCCCCCCCCTCACGGCTCAGCGACAGTGACGAGCACTTAACCTCCCCCCACCCCCGGTCTCTGCTGGCCGTGCCCATCCCCCCCTCACGATACCGCTGTTGCACGTGGGCTCGGAAACCTCTTTCTAAACAAAGTGAAGTGAAGAGTAAATACTGTCATACGCTGCTCGCTCATCAAGGATGTATATTACAAAATGTTCCTAACAGAAGACTATACAACTGCTCCCACACATCAAGCCACATATCATCATTCCAAAGAGTACACAGTCAAACTGGTCAGATCCCCACTGTACAGTGATCTCCACTGTACAGTGATCCCACAATACAGTGACCCCACAATACAGTGATCCCCCACTGTACAGTGACCCCCACTGTACAGTGACCCCACAATACAGTGACCCCACAATACAGTGATCCCCCACTGTACAGTGACCCCCACTGTACAGTGACCCCACAATACAGTGACCCCCACTGTACAGTGACCCCACAATACAGTGACCCCCCACAATACAGTGACCCCACAATACAGTGACCCCCACAGTACAGTGACCCCCACTGTACAGTGACCCCCACAATACAGTGACCCCCACAATACAGTGACCCCCACTGTACAGTGACCCCCCACCGTACAGTGAGTCCCCACCGTACAGTGGCCCCACAATACAGTGACCCCAACAGTACAGTGACCCCCCACAGTACAGTGACCCCCCACAGTACAGTGACCCCCACAGTACAGTGACCCCCACAATACAGTGACCCCCACTGTACAGTGACCCCCACTGTACAGTGACCCCCCACAGTACAGTGAGTCCCCACAGTACAGTGACCCCAAAAGTACAGTGACCCGCCACAGTACAGTGACCCCCCACAGTACAGTGACCCCCCACAGTACAATGACCCCCCACTGTACAATGACCCCCACGGTACAGTGACCCCCACTGTACAGTGACCCCCATTGTAAACCCTACACCGTACAGTGATCGCCCACTGTAAACCCTACACCGTACAGTGATCGCCCACTGTAAACCCCCAATTGTACAGTGATCCCAGGGTAAAATGACCACCACACTATAAAGTTACCCCCACTATAAACTCCAAACTGTACAATGACCCCGATTGTAAACCCATACACTGTATAGTGACCCCAGACCCCCACTGTAAACCCCCCCACTGCAGTGATCCCAAGGGCTTATGAAGTGAGCAGATCCCTCACACATCTCCCAAATCTCCCTCTCCACAGTCCTCCCGTCTCCCTGCTCACCCCTTGTCCCTGTGACATGCGACGAGATGGAATGCCTGTGGTGTGGTGATGAGTCAGCGTACCGGAGACAGAACATCTGGCTAATAGCACAGCCACAACAACCTCTGGCTTACCGCCAAGTAGACCAGGAGACGAGCTGCTCGTCGACTCATGAAGTGGATGCTAAGAGTCCTGGCGGCGGTTTTCACTGGTGGATCAGTGGAGGAGAGAGTTAAGGGCCTGTCCTTGACCTGTCACAGAGGTGTCATCTCTGGGTGCCCGCTCTACCACCCACCAAATGCAGCTCAGGGCCTGGCAGACATTGACGCAGAGACAAGAACCTGGCTGCTCAACACCCGGCTTGAGATCTAACTATTCTTTTGGTTTATGTTTCATTCGCAAGAAGAAGAAGAGAGATGTCATCACCAAGAATTCACTGACGTCTCTCCTCTCTTAGAAGTTTACAGAGATTCAGCAGGTCACTGAAAACTTAAACAAACTTTTACAGATGCACTGCAGAAAGTTGACACAAAATACCGGAGTGACTCAGCGGGGCAGGCAGGATCTCAGGAGAGAGGGAATGGGTGATTTTTCAAGTCAAAATCCTTCTTCTGAAGGTTGAAGAAGGGTCTCGACTCGAAACGTGACCCATTCCTCTCCAGAGATGCTGCCTGCCCTGCTGAGTTACTCCAGCATTTTGTGTCTGTCTTCGGTGTAAACCAGCATTTGCAGTTCCTTCTACACTGCAGAAGATATCCTGACCGGTGGAATCATGGCGAGAGCGGTGGACTCGGCCCAGTCCATCACGGCACTGTCCGCCCCGCCATCAACGTGTCTAGGTTTGGAGCAACAGACACAAAGTTCTGGGGTAACTCAGTGGGTCAGGCAGCATCTGAGGAGAAAATGGATGGGTGACGTTTCAGGTCGGGACCCTTGAATTAATTAATGAATACTTTATCATCACATGTGACAAGCCACAGTGAAATTCTTTGCTTGCACACCCAAGTATGCACATAGTCGCCACATAAAGAGCGCTGACAAAATTACGGAGTATCTCACACCAGGTCCACCTTTGTTCTTCCCTCCCTAACCCCCCCCCCCCCCCCCACCCACACGGCAGTCCATCCACACCGGGTCCTCCATGGTTCCTTCTTCCGGCAGCGACGTCCTCTGTCCCACCTGGTCCGTCGTCGTCCGTCGGTCAGCGCCCTCATCGGCCGCCTCTGTGGCTTTTACCCAGACCCCAGCTGTGGGCTCCGCTGACCCAGGCTCTGTCAACTCCGCCGACCCACGACACCTGGACTTCGAGCCGCGGAGATCTGGCCTCGGCTTCTCTGCGGCCGCGTTCTTCAGACGCAGCCCGTAACGTCACCCATCTTTACTCCCCAGTGATGCTGCCTGACTTGCTGAGTTACTCCAGCACTTTGCGTCTACTTTTGGTATAAACCAGCATCTGCAGTTGTTTGTTTTAGCATCTATGTTTAGACGGACATAGGCCAAAACAGAGGCAAACGGGACGAGCTTAGATGGGGCCTGTTGGTCGGCATGGATGTTGGGCCGAAGGGCCTGTTTCCGTGCTGTGTGACTGTATGAGGGGTGATCCTTGCTCTCACCCTCCCCACCACACTGTCTCCCTCTCCCCCCCCCACCCCCCTTCACAACACCATCAACTCAGATATCCCCTCACACATCCACGCTCCCCACTGTACAAAGTTGTCCAACTTTTATGGACTTCAGCTGTAAACATTTAAGTGTTCTTTCCTGCTGCAATCTTTGATAACCCTTCCATCTGGCCCAGGAATGAATGGTATGTGATGTGGTTACAACACGGCTCCCTTGGTTTAACCCTCCCTGTTTGCGGGAGGTATCTCATCGGAAAGTCAGATCCCGGGGGGGATGAGGGGACACGGGGGGAGGGGGGGGGGGGGTGGGGGGGAGGGGTCACATGCCAGAAACTTCCCATTTCACCCGACACAGAGCAGGAGCGGCAGGCGTGTTAAATTGCCTCGAGTACCAACAACGGAAAAATGACACTCTCACCTACTGCAGGCCCGGGAACCCGACAAAACACAAAAATGCCAGTAGGAAGGAACTGCAGATACTGGTTTAAACCAAAGATACACACAAAATACTGGAGCAACTCTAGGTGAGAGGCAACATCTCTGGAGAGGAGGAATGGGTGACTTTTCAGGTTGAGTCATAGAAACATAGAAACATAGAAAATAGGTGCAGGAGTAGGCCATTCGGCCCTTCGAGCCTGCACCGCCATTCAATATGATCATGGCTGATCATCCAACTCAGTATCCCGTACCTGCCTTCTCTCCATACCCCCTGATCCCCTTAGCCACAAGGGCCACATCTAACTCCCTCTTAAATATAGCCAATTAACTGGCCTCAACTACCTTCTGTGGCAGAGAATTCCAGAGACTCACCGCTCTCTGTGTGAAATTTTTTTTTCTCATCTCGGCCCTAAAAGACTTCCCCCTTATCCTTAAACTGTGACCCCTTGTTCTGGAGTTCCCCAACATTGGGAACAACCTTCCTGCATCTAGCCTGTCCCTCACCTTAAGAATTTTGCAAGTTTATATAAGATCCCCCCTCAATCTTCTAAATTCTAGCGAGTACATGCCGAGTCTATCCAGTCTTTCCTCATATGAAAGTCCTGACATCCCAGGAATCAGTCTGGTGAACCTTCTCTGTGCTCCCTCTATGGCAAGAACGTCTTTCCTCAGATTTGGAGACCAAAACTGTACGTAATACTCCAGGTGTGGTCTCACCAAGACCCTGTTCAACTGCAGTAGAACCTCCCTGCTCAAAACTCAAATCCTTTTGCTATGAATGCTAACATACCATTCGCTTTCATCACTGCCTGCTGCACCTGCATGCCTACTTTCAATGACTGGTGTACCATGACACCTAGTTCTCATTGCATCTCCCCTTTTCCTAATCGGCCACCATTCAGATAATAGTCTACTTCCTGTAAATGTAAATGTACAATCTACAAATGTAAAGCACTTTGGTCAACGAGAGTTGTTTTTTAAATGTGCTATTTAAATAACTGTGACTTGACTGACTTGTTTTTGCCACCAAAAATGGATAACCTCACATTTATCCACATTATACTGCATCTGCCATGCATTTGCCCACTCATCCAACCTATCCACGTCACCTTGCAGCCTCCTAGCATCCTCCTCACAGCTAACACTGCCCCCCAGCTTTGTGTCATCCGCAAACTTGGAGATGTTGCATTCAATTCCCTCGTCCAAATCATTAATATATATTGTAAATAGCTGGGGTCCCAGCACCGAGTCTTGCGGTACCCCACTAGTCACTGCCTGCCATTCTGAAAAGGACCCGTTTACTCCTACTCTTTGCTTCCTGTCTGCCAGCCAGTTCTCTATCCACATCAATACTGAACTCCCAATATCGTGTGCTTTAAGTTTGCATACTAATCTCTTATGTGGGACCTTGTCGAAAGCCTTCTGAAAGTCCAGATATAACACATCCACTGGTCTCCCTTATCCACCCTACTAGTTACATCCTCTAAAAATTCTATAAGATTCGTCAGACATGATTTACCTTTCAAAAATCCATGCTGACTTTGTCCAATGATTTCACCACGTTTCAAATGTGCTGCTATTCCATCTTTAATAACTGACTCTACCAGTTTCCCCACTACCAATGTTAGACTAACTGGTCTGTAATTCCCCGTTTTCTCTCTCCCTCCCTTTTTAAAAAGTGGGGTTACATTAGCTACTCACCAATCCTCAGGAACTACTCCAGAATCTAAAGAGTTTTGAAAAATTATCACTAATGCATCCACTATTTCTGCGGCTACTTCCTTAAGTACTCTGGGATGCAGCCTATCTGGCCCTGGGGATTTATCGGCCTTTAATCCATTCAATTTACCTAACACCACTTCCCGGCTAACCTGGATTTCACTGAGTTTCATCTCATTTGACCCCCGGTCCCCTGCTATTTCCGGCAGATTATTTATGTCTTCCTTAGTGAAGACAGAGCCAAAGTAGTTATTCAATTGGTCTGCCATGTCCTTGTTCCCCATTCACCTGTTTCTGACTGCAATGGACCTACATTTGTTTTAACTAATCTTTTTCTCTTCACAAATCTATAAAAACGTTTGCAGCCAGTTTTTATGTTCCCTGCCAGTTTTCTTTCATAATCTATTCTTCCTTTTCTAATTAATCCCTTTGTCCTCCTCTGCTGGACTCTGAATTTCTCCCAGTCCTCTGGTGGGCTGCTTTTTCTGGCTAAGAGTCCCTTCTTAATCCTTCTCTCCAGAGAAGCTGCCTGTCCCATTTAGTTACTCCAACAATGTTTGACGAACACAAATAAATAAAGTAATAAAGCAATAAATTAATAATGGTAATACTGGGTATTTATAATAGTTCTCAGTAGTCATTGGGCATTGAAGGCTGATGAGGGGGAGGGATGGGAGGAGGCAGAGGTTTGGTCGGGGGCTGGGGATGATGGGTGCGAGGTGGGGGGTGAGTCTCAATGATCCAGTCTGTAATGGGCAAGTCGGCAACATTCCCTTAGAGTTTACTTTATTGTCACGCTCATGTGTACCGAGGTTCAGTGAGTCGCTGTGCTGGGAGAACAAGTTTCGAGCAGACCAAGGAGTGTCTTTCACCGAGTTAGTGTCCAGCAGCACTCGCTGTCCATCTCCGAGCCTGGGAACGTGTGAGATGGTGGTGCCGGCTGGGACTGAAGCTGTGGCAGCAACACCGTCCTCCCCACTTCCCCTAGTTATATTGGAAGGCCTTACGATGAACCCTTTCCTCCTCACAGCCTAAACACATTCCTGAGGAGTCATTGAGTCAAACAGCATGAAACAGAACCTTCGGCCCAACTTGCCCATGCCAACCAAGGTTCCCCATCTACTCAAGTCTCATGTGCCCACGTTTGGCCCATATCCTTCTAAACCTTTCTTATCCACCTCCCTGTCTTTTAAAAGGTGTTTTCATACCTGCCTCAACTATATCCTCTGGCAGACGAAATGTGCAGGAAAATGCTGGTTTGCCGAAGATAAACACAAAATGCTGGAGTAACTCAGCTGAACAAACATCTCTGGATAGAAGGAATGGGTGACATCTCGACCCGAAACTTCATACATTCCTTCTATCCAGAGATGCTGCCTGTCCCGCCAAGTTACTCTAGCATTCTGTCTCTATCTCCTCTGGCAGCTCGTTCCATGTACCCATCACCATTGATGTGGAAAGCTTAAATCTCTCACCCTCACCTTAAACCTGTGCCCTGTGGTGATCAAGGTTACTATGCATTCATGCAGCGCCAGGCTGGTTGTTCTCATCTCTGGGGCTCAGTCCCTCGATTCAACCGTGTGCTCACCTTCCTCTCTCTGACGATGAGCTCCTTACAGTTGCCTCCCCCTGCAGCTCCTCTCCATCATGTTTCAAAACTCATTTGGTCCGTTCTCTGCAGAGTCTGCACTGGTTCCTGGCCTGGAGACCTCTGTTGGAAGTTGCTAACCACCACTCAGCCTTTGGTCGGGCCCCACTGCCCTCTCCTCACCTCTGAAATCTGCCCAGTTTCAGAACAACCTCGATGCCGACTCCTTTCACTCCCCACCCCACGGGTATCGGTTTATTGTGCTCACGTGTACCGAGATACGATGAAATAATCTTTGCTTCATGTGCTATATCTGGTACTTGAGTTTGGCTTCATTGTATTTATGTACAGTATTATCTGATCTAATTGACTGGCATGCAAAACAAACCTTTTCGCTGTCACTCAGCACATGTCACAATAATAAATATCAACCTATCCAGTTGGATCACACCATACATGAACACATCAGGTAGAGCCAAAGAGAAAATAAGCAGTGAGTAGGATGTTATGTTGCAGCTACAGGGAACGTGCAAGGGGACACAAGTAGGTGAATGGGGAGATTGGGAATCCAGGCCTCGCCTAAGACAGGACTGTTCCGTGGTCTGATAATATTTCCTCTCTCACTTCCCCTCTGATTTTTCTGCAATCAGCATTGTGTCTGTCACAAGCCTCTGACCATAATTGGGTCATTTGGCCCAAAGAGTCTACTCCACCACACAATCATGGCTGATTTATCTTTCCCTCTTAATCCTCCAGCCTTCTCCCCATAACCTTTAACACCCTTACTAACCACAAACCTGCAAATCTCTGGCATAAACATACCCAAAGAGCCTCCATAGCCGACTGTGGCAACGAATTCCACAAATTCACCACCCTCTGATTACAGAAATTCCTCCTCATTTCGGCTCTAATATCCATTCTTTTATTCTGAGGCTACGCCCACTGGCTCTAGATTCTTCCACTCGTGGAAACATCTTCTTCACATCCACTCTATCCAGGCCTTTCACTATTCAGCAAGTTTCAATGAGGTCCCACCTCATTCTTCTAAACTACAACAAGTACAGGACCTGGACCTGAATCTCACCTTCTGCGGATGCTGCCTGGATTACAGGGCTTTAGTCACGAGGAGAGATGGGATTGTCCGGTCTGGTTTACTCTGGAAAAAGAGACTGATTATTAAAGATAGATATTTGTGTGTCTTGTTTTATATAATGTAGATAGAGACATATATTTAGTTGACACTGAAAGATGGAATCTGCAACAATGGATAATGAATAATTAGAATATTTCAATAGAACCAGTTTATCTGGGGCACCTTGGTTGGCCTGGACAACCTGACCTGTTTCCATAGTGTATGACTCCATGACTGCGTTTAGTTTAGTTTACTTTAGAGGTGCAGCGCGGAAACAAGCCCTTCAGCCCACTGAGTCCAACGCAACCAGTGATCCCTGCACGGTAACACTGTCCTACACACATTAGGGACAACTTCTGATTCTACCAAGCCAATTAACCCACAAACCTGTACGTCTTTGGAGCATTTGATGAGGGCATTCTCCGGAGCACCCGGAGAAAACCCACGTGGTCACAGGGAGAATGTGGCTGAGGGATGATCTGATGGAAATGACAGAATTATACGAGGTAAAGAGAGGGTAGATAGTCAGAATATTTTTCTCATGGTACAGGTAATAAAAACAAGAGGGAGCAGGTTGCCAACATCCTGAAGGTGAGGGGAGGGAGGTGAAAAGGCGATTGAGTAGGTATGTCACGAAACTTACCTTAGCTGCAGTTCTGCCGCTGGCCATGTGCGCGACTTTGGCGCCTTTAAAGTGGGGGGTGGGGGGGGGGGGGTTAAAATGCGGTTTTCCCCTTGCCACAGGAATTATATTTTCTCGGAGTGCGAGCTATTTCTGGAGATTCGTTCCGACTGCCGGTAAGTTTTTTTTTAATCACCCGACTATTTCAGCGCTACAGTAAAATAAAAAAATAAAAAATAGCTCCTAATGCCGTGAACGCCGACAACGGGGGCCGTTTTTCCGTAGGGGACAAGTAAGTGAAAGCTGTTTATTTTTTCATATAAACCTGCTTGTTTAGATGACCTTAATCAACATTTCATGTTGCGAAATGGTGATTTATTCCCCATATGAACCGCCAATGTTTTTCCTCTCGTTATTGGGTTTAAATTCACCGCAACGGCAACGTTCCAATACATCGCGTTCCAGAAAATCCCACTCGCAAGCTGTTTAAAATGTCCATTAATTTATGGGCATTAAACACTGAATTCCTTCAATTTGGCCTATAAATTCATAACAATGAAATTTTAAAATCATGTTATACTGTGAATTCTTGTATGAATGTTATTTGGCGCTTAGGCTTTAAAAAAAATGTTAATATTTTCTTAAGAAATGGATAGATGTTTAGATCTAGATATTGAATTTTGTAATTAGCTGCAATTGGGTAACTAACTAATTATATGCTTTAATTTCAGGTCATCCAAGTAAGATTGTTCCATGGTTACACAAAAAGCTGGAGAAACTCAGCGGGTGCAGCAGCATCTAAGGAGCGAAGGAGATAGGCGACGTTTCGGGTCGAGACCCTTCTTCAGACTGAAGAAGGGTCTCGACCCGAAACGTCGCCTATCTCCTTCGCTCCTTAGATGCTGCTGCACCCGCTGAGTTTCTCCAGCTTTTTGTGTAACCCTTGATTCTCCAGCATCTGCAGTTCCTTCTTTAACACATAAGATTGTTCCATATTAGTTTCAGAATGCTTCAATCTATAATAACTGAAAATTCCTTTCAATTCTCTTAATTTTTAAGAAGGTTATGGGCTTTTGACTGTCCTCAATCACAACTTTTGTGTTAAGTCAACGGAAAGGCAATGGGGAACAAGATGCTAATTTACAATAAATTGTCTTAATACTGAAGATATGAAAGTGAATTAGGTGTCAAATTAAACTTCTTCGTATGCTTTATCTGATGGGATAAATTGCAAACTTGATTTTTTAAATCTCAAAATGTTGTAACATTGCTAGATTGAGGGGTACTTTTTCACAGAGTGTGGTTGATCTCTGGAACTGCTGCCAGAGGGGGTGGAGGGGTCAGATACACTCACTACCTTGAAAACATTTAAACGAGCACTTGAACAAGGAAGGCACAGTACAGTCCTGATGGGGCAAATGGGATTAATGAAGGTGTGCAAAAAGGTCGGCATGGACATGGTGGGCCGAAGGGCCCGTTTCTATGCTGCAGCACTCCAATTACACCAGTGATAGAAACATAGAAATAGGTGCAGGAGTAGTCCATTCAGCCCTCTGAGCCAGCACCCCCATTCAATATGATCATGGCTAATCATCCAGAATCTGTACCCTGTTCCTCCATCCTCACCATATCCCTTGATTCTGTTAGCACTAAGAGCTATATCTAACTCTCTCCTGAATACATCCAGCGAATTGGCCACTGCCTTCTGTGGCAGAGAATTCTACCGATTCACAACTCTCTGGGTGAAAAGGTTTTTCCTCATCTCAGTCCTAAATGGCCTACCCCTTATTCTTGAACTGTGACCCCCACCTGAGAGGTAGTGCAGTGACAGGTCACACCACTGACTCACGTGAAGGTGTGCAGGAGAATTGGTCATGAACTGGGAGACTTGCCCCTCAGATTCCTATTCAATCTTTCTCCTCTCACATTAAACCCATGTCCTCTGGTTCTTGAATCCCCTATCCTGGGTAAAAGACTGTCCCCCTCATGATTTTATACACCTCCATAAGATCACCCCTTAGCCTCCTGCACTTCAAGGAATAAAGTTCCAGCCTGCCCAACCTCTCCCAATAGCTCAAGTCCTGGCAACATCCTTATAAATTTTCGCTGCACTTTTTCCAGCTTAACACATCCTTCCTATCGCAGGGTGACCAAAACCAAACGCAATACTTCAAGATAGACACAAAAGTGTCTGAGGCCCGGCCTGGGGATTGATTCCCACTCTTTCCCAGAAACTTAGCAGCTCGAAACATCGCCTATACCTTTTTCCAGGGATGCTGTCTGACCTGCTGAGTTACTGCAGCTTTTTGTGTCTGTCCTTGGTTTAAAACAGCATCTGCACAAGTCTAAGTGCAGCCTCGCCAACATCTTTACAACTGTGACATAATGTTCCAACGTCTCTACTCAATACCCCTGACTCGGGGCGTTTCTATGCACAGCGACAACATCGAGAAAATAGCAATCTGGTTGTGTAATAAAACTAATCGAAGAAGTTGGAGAGTTTTGTTGAAGCAACATTTGCAGAGCAGATGTTTGTGATGTGAGTCTCCATCTCCCGAATGAAGTTTCGGAGCGGAGTTGCGAGGACAGTCGGCAGAACAGGGAGTGAATTCACCGTTGGTCAGACTGGCAGCTGTATATTAAATCAGCGGTTAACTGATTGTATAACTTCAAGTGTGTAAACAGTTTGGGTGGTTTTATTTTGATAACTCGACGTTCCTTTGTGACGTTAATGGAAACTTGTTGGCCAAGGGAGCGTCTAACAGACAGAAAGCGGTGCTTGTATGAATGGGTGACTGGGACTGGGAGTCAGGGGGGCATCGCAGACATCAATGCTGGGACCTTAACGGTTTCCTCTCGATGGTCACAAGAATGGCTCTGAAACTTACCGAATAGTGAAAGACCTGGATAGTAGAGAGGATGTTTCCACTGGTTGGAGAGTCTAGGACCAGAATAAAAGGACGTATTTTAGATAGGAGATGAGGAGGAATTTCTTTCGTCAGAGGGTGGTGAATCTGTGGAATTCATTGCCACAGATGGCTGTACAGGTCGTCATTGGGCATTTTTGTTGAAATTGACAGATTCTTGATTAGTACGGGTGTCAGGGGAAGAGACAGGAGAATGGGGTTGAGAGGGAAATATAGATCAGCCAGGATTGAATGGCGGAGAGCTGTGAAAGGCCAAATGGCCTAATTCTGCTCCTATAACCTATAAAGGGGAACATTACTGGAACCAAACCCGCTGATGTTACAGAAACAGAGTGGTACGGTGGCGCAGTGGTAGAGTTGCTGCTTTACAGCTCCAGAGACCCAGGTTCGATCCCAGCTATGGGTGCTGTCTGTATGTAGTTTGTATGTTCTTCCCGTGACTGTGTGGGTCTTCTCCGAGATCTTCGGTTTCCTCCCACACTCCACGGGTTTGTAGGCTAATTGACTTGGTATAAGTGTAAATTGTCCGTAGTCTGGAATAGTGTTAATGTGTTCTGTTTCCGCGCTGTATCTCAAAACAAAACTACTGGGTCAGCAGTTGCCAGTATTCAGAGCAGCAGGGAATAGGGAGTATGCGAATGTGTGCATTTATGTGTGAGTGTGAGCATATGTGTGCAACTGTGAATGTGTGCATGCATGTGCCTGTGTGTGTGGATGGGCATTTAGTGCTCAACATGGATGTGATGGGCTGAAGAGTTTCTCTTGACTCTACTACTCAGGTGCTCGGTTATTATCTTCAGTAAGGTTGCCCCGTTCACATCCCACCCTCTTTCCAAACAAACTCCACCAGAGACGCTGCAGCCGCCTGAGAGGCAAAGCTGCTCTCCACGTTCTGCCGGTTATGCCACCTCATAAATGATAGGAGCAGAATTGGGTCATTCGGACCATCGGGTCTACTCTGCCATTCAATCATGGCTGATCTATTTTTACCCTTTCAACACCATTCTCCTGCCTTCGCCCCATATCCTCTGGCACCCATACTTATCAAAACTCTATCTATCTCTTCCTTAAAAATATCTATTGACTTTCCCTTCCTTACTACCGGTTCGATTTGACCTGCCTGGGCAATGGGAAATGTCTCCATCTGTTCTCCTTCCAAGATGCCACCCCCAACAATGAACTATAACCAACAACATCCCTTGGTCATCTCAGCACTGAACCCTTCATTGTGTTCAGGACCAGACTAATGTCAGGGTTTAATTATTTCAGATGCATTCACTGGCTAGATCTGTCAATGACATTTCCCTTCACACAGATGTTGGGGTGAACTGAGGCAGACGGAAGGCTGGAACAGCACTGCCATTGTGCCAACTCTTCTCTCTGACTTTGATGTAGTTCGGGGATTCTTTATTCATTGCACGCAGAAACTTTCCACTGAAAACATTCCTTCATTATTACGATGACAGGGCAACAGGAAGCAACTTTGAAATCTGAAGGGCGAGAATTTGAGAGTCAAATCCCCAGGCCGGGCCTCAGACACTTTATCAGAGAGTGTGGGGCCTGGAACGCATTGCCAGGAGAGGTGGGGGTCTGGAACATGTTGCCTGGGGCGGAGGGGGGCTGTAATGAGCTGCTAGAGTTGGCGGAGGCAGCAGATACAATGGTCAAGTCAAGTCATTTTTATTTATATAGCACATTTACAAAGCAACTGGCATTGGCCAAAGTGCTTTACATTGGTATAAGAATAGTATAACAACAGTGGTTCATAGATTAAATACAAACATCACTACATACATATAGCCCTTGCTCAGAGGATGTCAAGAAAGGCTTGGGAGTAGAGATGAGTTTTAAGTCTCGACTTAAAAGGAGTCGATGGATGGGGCAGTTCTGATGGGAAGAGGGATGCTGTTCCACAGTCTAGGAGCTGCAACCGCAAAGGTGCGGTCGCCCCTGAGCTTACGCCCCAAGTTGGCCGATCTGAGGGACCTGGAAGTGGTGTGGTGGGTAAGCAGACTTTTGATGTAGGTGGGGGCAAGCCCATTGAGGGCTTTGTAAAGGACGACAATAACAACTTTTCCAAGACATTTAGACAGCTATGTAGACAGACTGGGAATGGAAGGACCGTGTGCAGGGAGATGGGCAGTTTGATCATGGTCAGCACATACATGGTGAGCCAAAGGGCCTGTTCAAGTTCAAGTGAGTTTATTGTCATGTGTTCCTGATAGGACAATGAAATTCGGCACACAGAACATAGTAGGCATTTACTACAAAACAGATCAGTGTGTCGATATATCATTATATAAATACATACACATATGAATAAATAAGCTGATAAAGTGCAAATAACAGATAACAGATAATGGGTTATTAATGATCATAGTTTTGTCCGAGCCAGGTTTAATAGCCTGATGGCTGTGAGGAAGTAGCTATTCCTGAACCTGGTCGTTGCAGTCTTCAGGCTCCTGCACCATCTATCTGAAGGTAGCAGAGAGATGAGTGTGTGGCCGGGATGGTGTGGGTCCTTAATGATGCTGCCAGCCTTTTTGAGGCAGCGACTGCGATAAATCCCCTTGATGGAAGGAATGTCAGAGCCAATGATGGACTGGGCAGTGTTTACTACTTTTTGAAGTCTTTTCCTCTCCAGGGCACCTAAGTTGTCAAACTAAGCCACGATGCAACCAGTCAGCAAGCTCTCTACTGTGCACCTTGACGGAGAGTCCTCCTTGACAAACCGACTCTCTGTAATCTACTCAGGAAGTAGAGGCGCTGATGTGCTTTCTTGATAATTGCTTAGTGTTCTCGGACCAGGAAAGATCTTCAGAGATGTGCACTCCCAGGAATTTGAAGATCTTGACCCTTTCAACCATCGACCCATTGATATAAATGGGACTGTGGGTCCCCATCCTACTCCTTCCAAAGTCCACAATCAGTTCCTTGGTTTTGCTGGTGTGAGGGCCAGGTTATTGTGCTGGCATCATTTGGACAGTTGCTTGATCTCTCTTCTATACTCTAACTCATCCCCATCAGTGATACGTCCCACAACAGTGGTTTCGTCAACGAACTTGTTGATGGAGTTCGCACTCTGACTGGCTACGCAGTCATGAGTATAGAGTGAGTACAGCAGGGGGCTGAACATGCAGCCTTGAGGTGCTCCTGTGCTGATTGTTATCGAGGCTGACATATTTCCACCAATACGAACGGACTGTGGTTTGTGAATGAGGAAGTTGAGGATCCAATTGCAGAGGGATGCGTAGAGACCCAGTTCTGAGAGTTTGGTAACCAGCTTGGAGGGAATGATTGTGTTAAATGCCGAGCTGTAATCGATAAACAGCCTGACAGTTTTTGTTGTCCAAGTGGTGAAGAGTGGAGTGGAGGTCCAGCGAGATCGCATCCACCATTGATCTGTTGTGATGGTAAGCGAACTGCAATGGGTCCAGGTTTTTGTCGAGGTAGGAGTTGATTTGCTCCATGATCAAACTCTCAAAGCACTTCATCACCACAGGCGTGAGTGCCACAGGTCAATAGTCATGTACTGTAATGTTCCCTGCACCCTAGGCTCGCCTGGTCTATTATTCACTCACTTTGGCTGGGTGTGAGTTTGAACCCACAGGTTGACTTTGCGCCGGTTCATTCAGCTCATGAGCAATTAAAGATGATGGGTAATTGTTGACCTAGTACCATCTCTGCTCTGCCCTTCACGTCCCACTGGATCTTGCCCTGGTGCCTGCTCTCCCTCGGTAACCGTGCACTCTGAACAACCAATCTCATTAATGATTAACCAGCCGTTGATTGTTGCTGGTGGAAGAGAGCTCCAAAGGTCCGTCACCCTTATGGTTTTGAACTTAAGTCAGCGTAGTCATCCAGCCATACAACTTGGTGACAGGCCCTTTGGCCCAGCGCGTTCGCGCCAACCAAGATGCCCCATCTAACTCGTCCCATTTACTTGTGTTTGGCCCATGTCCTACAAATCCTTTAGTGTCCGTGTGTCTGTCCAAGTGCACACAGGAGTTGCCTGTACGCAATGATTGGATGTGACCACAGTCAGCAGTGGGCCAGCATCGAGGGGCCGAGTGGTCTGCAGCTAGTCCCCATTTTCACGTACACCATCTCACCACACATTCATCTTGTTCCTTCCCAAACACATGTTTCCTCAGTTTCCATGGCGACGAGACTCCTGGACTGTTTGTGTCGGTGTTTGTCAGAGATTCTTGTCTGTATAATATTTACTGAATTCCCAGATCCCCTAATTAAATGCAGCAAACTTGCGCTAACTGCATAACAGATGTACATACATTTCCCATTGTAATGCCAACGGCCTGACATCACTCTCAGTCGGGGGTTTCCATTAAAACATAGAAACATGGAAATTAGGTGCAGGAGTAGGCCATTCAGCCCTTCCAGTCTGCACCGCCATTCAATATGATCATGGCTGATCATCCAACTCAGTATCCCGTACCTGCCTTCTCTCCATACCTTCTGATCCCCTTAGCCACAAGGGCCACATCTAACTCCCTCTTAAATATAGCCAATGAACTGGCCTCAACTACCCTCTGTGGCAGAGAGTTCCAGAGACCCACCACTCTCTGTGTGAAAAAAGTCCTTCTCATCTCGGTCCTAAAGGATTTTCCCCTTATCCTTAAACTGTGACCCTTTGTCCCGGACCTCCCCAACATCGGGAACAATCTTTCTGCATCTAGCCTGTCCAACCCCTTAAGAATTTTGTAAGTTTCTATAAGATCCCCTCTCAATCTCCTAAATTCTAGAGAGTATAAACCGAGTCTATCCAGTTTTTGTTCATAAGACAGTCCTGACATCCCAGGAATCAGTCTGGTGAACCTTCTCTGCACTCCCTCTTTGCCAATAATGTCCTTCCTCAGATTTGGAGACCAGAACTGCACGCAATACTCCAGGTGTGGTCTCACCAAGACCCTATACAACTGAAGTAGAACCTCCCTGCTCCTATACTCAAATCCTTTTGCTATGAAAGCTAACATACCATTTGCTTTCTTCACTGCCTGCTGCACCTGCATGCCTACTTTCAATGACTGGTGTACCATGACACCCAGGTCGCGCTGCATCTCCCCTTTTCCTAATCGGCCACCATTTAGATAATAGTCTGCTTTCCTATTTTTGCCACCAAAGTGGATAACCTCACATTTATCCACATTATATTGCATCTGCCAAACATTTGCCCACTCACCCAGCCTATCCAAGTCACCTTGCAGTCTCCTAGCATCCTCCTCACAGCTAACACTGCCCCCCAGCTTAGTGTCATCCGCAAACTTGGAGATATTGCCTTCAATTCCCTCATCCAGATCATTAATGTATATTGTAAATAGCTGGGGTCCCAGCACTAAGCCTTGCGGTACCCCACTAGTCACTGCCTGCCATTGAGAAAACGACCCGTTTACTCCTACTCTTTGCCAGCCAGTTCTCTATCCACATCAATACTGAACCCCCAATGCCGTATGCTTTAAGTTTATATACTAATCTCTTATGTGGGACCTTGTCGAAAGCCTTCTGGAAGTCCAGGTACGCCACATCCACGGGTTCTCCCCTATCCACGCTACTAGTTACATCCTTGAAAAATTCCAAAAGATTCGTCAGACATGATTTACCTTTCGTAAATCCATGCTGACTTTGTCCAATGATTTCACCACTTTCCAAATGTGCTGCTATCCCGTCTTTAATAACTGACTCTAGCAGTTTCCCCACTACCGATGTTAGACTAACTGGTCTGTAATTCCCCGTTTTCTCCTTCCCCCCCTCTTAAAAAGATGGGTTACGTTTGCTACACGCCAATCCTCAGGAACTACTCTAGAATCCAAAGAGTTTTGAAAGATTATCACTAATGCATCCACTATTTCCGGAGCTACTTCCTTAAGTACTCTGGGATGCAGCCTATCTGGCCCTGGGGATTTATCGGCCTTTAATCCATTCAATTTACCCAACACCACTTCCCGACTAACCTGGATTTCACTCGTCCTCCTTTGACCCGCGGTCCCCTGCTATTTCCGGCAGATTATTTATGTCTTCCTTAGTGAAGACGGAACCAAAGTAGTTATTCAATTGGTCCGCCATATCCTTGTTCCCCATGATCAACTCACCTGTTTCTGACTGCAAGGGACCTACATTTGTTTTAACTAATCTCTTTCTCTTCACATATGTATAAAAACTTTTGCAGTCAGTTTTTATGTTCCCTGCCAGTTTTCTTTCATAATCTATTTTTCCTTTCCTAATCAAGCCCTTTGTCCTCCTCTGCTGGTCTCTGAATTTCTCCCAGTCCTCTGGTATGCTGCTTTTTCTGGCTACTTTGTACGCATCATCCTTTGCTTTGATACTATCCCTGATATCCCTTGTTATCCACGGATGCACTACCTTCCCTGATTTATTCTTTTGCCAAACTGGGATGAACAATTTTTGCAGTTCATCCATGCAGTCTTTAAATGTCTTCCATTGCGTATCCACCGTCAACCCTTTTAGAATTGATTGCCAGTCAATCTTGGCCAATTCACGTCTCATACCCTCAAAGTTACCTTTCTTTAAGTTCAGAACCATTGTTTCTGAATTAACAATGTCACTCTCCATCCTAATGAAGAACTCGACCATATTATGGTCACTCTTGCCCAAGGGGGCGCGCACAATAAGACTGCTAACTAACCCTTCCTCATTACTCAATACCCAGTCTAAAATAGCCTGCTCTCTCGTTGGTTCCTCAACATGTTGATTTAGATAACTATCCCGCATACTTTCCAAAAAATCCTCTTCCTCAGCGCCCTTGTCAATTTGATTCACCCAATCTCTATGTAGATTGAAGTCACCCATTATAACTGTTTTGCCTTTTTCGCACGCATTTCTAATTTCCTGTTTGATACCATCCCCAACTTCACTACTACTGTTAGGTGGCCTGTACACAACTCCCACTAGCGTTTTCTGCCCCTTAGTGTTTCGCAGCTCTACCCATACCGATTCCAAATGCTCCAAGCTAATGTCCTTCCTTTCCATTGCGTTAATCTCCTCTCTAACCAGCAATGCTACCCCACCTCCTTTTCCTTTCTCTCTATCTCTCCTGAATATTGAATATCCCTGGATGTTCAGCTCCCAGCCTTGGTCACCCTGGAGCCAGGTCTCCGTGATCCCAACTATATCATACTCATTAATAGCTATCTGCACAATCAACTCATCCACCTTATTATGAATACTCCTTGCATTGAGACACAAAGCCTTCAGGCTTGTTTTTACAACGCTCTTACCCCTTATACAATTTTGAAGTGGCCCTTTTTGATTTTTGCCCTGGTTTTGTCTGCTTGCCACTTTTACTTTTCACCTTGAACCCTATTGCTTCTAGCCTCGTTTTACACCCACCTGCCTCTCTGCTCTTGTACCCATCCCCCTGCCACATTAGTTTAAATCCACCTCGACAGCACTAGCAAACACTCCCCCAAGGACATTGGTTCCATTCCAGCCCAGGTGCAGACCGTCCTGTTTGTACTGGTCCCACCTCCCCCAGAAATGGTTCCAGTGCCCTAAAAATTTGAATCCCTCCCCCTTGCACCATTTTTCAAGCCACGTATTCATCTGCAATATCCTCCTATTTCTACTCTGACTGGCCCGTGGTACTGGTAATAATCCAGAGATTATTACCTTTGAGGTCCTACTTTTAAGTTTATCTCCTAGCTCCCCAAATTCACCTTGTAGGACCTCATCCCTTTTTTTACCTATATCGTTGGTGCCAATATGCACCACGACAACTGGCTGTTCACCCTCCCCCTCCAGAATGTTCTGCAGCCGTTCAGTGACATCCCTGACCTTTGCACCAAGGAGGCAACATACCATCCTGGAGTCTCGTTTGCGGCCGCAGAAACGCCTATCTATTCCCCTGACAATCGAATCCCCTATTACTATTGCCCTTCCCCTCTTTTTTCCCCCCATCATGTGCTGCAGAGCCACCCATGGTGCCATGAACTTGGCTGCTGCTGCATTCCCCTGATGAGCCATCTCCATCAACAGTATCCAAAATGGTAAACATATTTAGGAGGGAGATTTTTTATATTTCAAAATAGACTTTATTCAAGTAATAAATATATACAATACATCAACCGTGCGAAAAATCCATCCGACATTTTCGGAGGCTATACAAATTGTTCCATACAGTCTATACACATTTCTCAAATTTCGCGAATCGATCCCCCACCCATGCCACTCATGTGGCCCCCCTAGGAGGGAGATGACCACAGGGGACTCCTGCACTACCTGCCTACTGCTTTGCTGGCTATTGGCCACCCGCTCCCTTTCTGTCCTCTTACCTTTTACCTGTGCCGTGACCAACTCGATTGTAGCAACTGCAAATGTAGTCACCAGGGACACCGACAATATCCCTGATCTCCCACATGTTGCAAGCTGAGCAAACCATGGGGCCAATCTCCACTGACATCTTACTCCCAAATTACTCTGTATTAAATATATATATTTTTTAAATTTATTTTTTTATCAAACACAAAACTTTATTCTTTAAACTTTACTAATAAATACTGAATCCCTAACTCCCAGGATCCTTAAACCTGAAGGCAGAAATGTAAAAATCAAAGATTCTTTGGTAAAAATGTAAACCCTGGGTTGCAGCCAATCGGCTGCTTCCTCTGGTCCTCTTCAACCAATCAGAGGCTTCACCAGATTCCCTCCCTGGAAGATGGAACGTTGCAGATGTTGGTCTCACAGCGCAGGTAGCTCCACCCTCTCTGACCAACGACTCCCCGGGCCTCTGTGTCAGCAAGCCCCGCGCTAGATTTAAAGTCACAGCGCAGGTAGCTCCACCCTCTCTGACCAACGGCTCCCCGGGCCTCTGTGTCAGCAAGCCCCGCGCTAGATTTAAAGTCACAGCGCAGGTAGCTCCACCCTCTCTGACCAACGGCTCCCCGGGCCTCTGTGTCAGCAAGCCCCGCGCTAGATTTAAAGTCACAGCGCAGGGAGCTCCACCCTCTCTGACCAACGACTCCCCGGGCCTCTGTGTCAGCAAGCCCCGCGCTAGATTTAAACTCACAGCGCAGGGAGCTCCACCCTCGCTCTCCAACGGCTCCCCGGGCCTCTCACATAAAACTCGCACATGGTTTTCTACAGTGCCCTGGAGCGAGAGGAGGCATGTGTGTTCGTGCTGTTGTTAATCTGTGCATGTGAGATATTATATGTATTCTGTGCTGTTGTGTCTGATATTATGTGTGTTCTTATCATGTATGTGATAAGTGTGTCTGATATGTGTATATGTAGACACAAAATCACATACATACTATGAACAGACATGCACACATTATATCACACACATATAATATCACCGACACAATAGTACACACATATCAAACGCACACTCAAGATACATGTGCACGCACAATATCACAGACACAATACATATAAGTATACACATATATTTGTATATGTGATATGTGTATACTTATATACACATATCACATATGTGATGTGATATTATATACAAATATGTGTATACTTATATGTATTGTGTCTGATATTGTGCGTGCACATGTATCTGAGTGTGCGTTTGATATTATGTGTGTACTATTGTGTCGGTGATATTATATGTGTGTGTGATATAATGTGTGCATGTCTGTTCATAGTATGTATGTGATTTTGTGTCTGTGCATGTATGTGATATTGTGTGTGTGACATTGTGTGCGTGGTCTTGTGTGTATATCTGTTAAATCGTGTGCATGTCTGTGATTTCATGTGTGTATACATCTCAGTGTCCTGCGGCAGGCCAAGCAAGATCTCCAGGGTGCACAAACATGCTGGAGAAACTCAGCGGGTGCAGCAGCATCTATGGAGCGAAGAAAATAGGCAACGTTTCGGGCCGAAACCCTTCTTCAGATCTCCAGGGGTTGGGGTAACAGTTGCCCGACAGACAGGCAGGCGATAGTGCGAGGGCAGTGGGCCGAATGGCCCTGGAGGCGGGGTAGGGACAGGCAGCGGGCGGCGGCACCACCTGCAGATCTCCGGCAGTCGCTGCGGCTCTGGGTGGGAGGTCCCAACCCCGGGGAATAGGCGGTCCCGGCCCGGCCAACACGCACCAACACGCACCAACACCCCGCTCCACGTGGCGGCACCAACTCCCGGCCGGATTTCATCAGCCGCTGACGGGGTGGAGGCGGGACAGGGGGCGGGGAGAGAGGGAGAGAGGGAGGGAGGGAGGGAGAGAGGGAGGGAGGGAGAGATACACAGACAGACAGAGAGACACACAGGAGACGGGCCCGGGCATGAATCCTGGGACTGGAACCGGGCCCCGGGGGAGGGTGTGATTGGGGCCGGGCAGAGGGGAGCCCGGGGGAGGAGGGGAGGAGGGACGGCCGGCCCGGGCCGGGGGGTGGAGCCGGGGCCGGAGCCGCCCAGGAAGAGGCGGGGGGGCCGCGGGATTCCCCGCCTCGCTTTCCGGGTCCTCGCTGCTGCCGGTGGCCGGTCCGCGGCCCGGGGGTGAAGGGGTGAGGAGGGGGTAGCGTGGGTGTTGGAGCTGCAGCAGCGAGCACCTTCCGTGACCCCATCACCACCAACCCTCCCTCTCCCTCACCCTCACCCTGACCCTCTCCCCGTCCCTCTCCCTCTCCCCTCCTCATCCTGACCCCCCCTCACCCTGACCCCCCCTCACCCCGACCCTCCTCCCCGTCCCCTCCTCACCCTGATCCTTTCCCCCTAACCCCCCTTCACCCTGACCCGCCTCACCCCGAACCTACCCCTCCTCCCTGTCTCCCCCTCACCGTCTCACCCATACCGCCCCTCACACCCAGCCAAACCAGGGCGGTGGGCTTGGGGTGGGAGGTCAGGGGTCTTGCCCTGACACCCATGCATTCATTGTTTGTTTTTTTCCGCAGGTGCCACCATGCTGCTGAGAGCTGGCCTCAGCCCCGTCCTCCACACCGCCCGCTACCCGCCCGGTAAATGTGAGCAGCGCGTCCGACCCATGGTCTGCTGGGGCTGTGACAACCGCCACGTACAGCCCTGAACAGACCATTCGGCCCAACTCGCCCATGCTGTCCCGCTTGCCCATACTCCTCTAAACCTTTCCTATCCATGTACCTGTAGAAATGTCTATTAGATGTTGAGATAGTACCTGTCTCAACTACCTCCTCTGACAGCTTGTTCTATTTACCTCTGTGTGAAAACGTTACCTCTCGGGTTCCTATTAAATATTTCCCCACTCACTTTAAGCCTACGTCCTGTGGTTCTTGATTTCCCCCACTCTGGGTAAAATACTCTGCGTTTACCATATGTATTCCTATCATGATTTTATATACCCCCATAACATCACCCTTGGCCTCCTGTGCTCCAGAGTCCTAGCCTGCCCAATATCTCCACATAGCTCGGGTTGACAAAAACTGAACACAATACTCTGAATGCAGCCTCACTAATGTGATTGTAGGGGTGACTGCTCCATCACGGGCAATGGGAGTGGGGTGGAAGAGTTGTGGTCAGTAATCAACCTGTGTGGTTTCAGGGTGCTTATAAATCCTTTGCTGCTCTACGCACCATCCCTGTGGTTCTGGTGCCCTTCCTCTCCCCCCAGAGTTGTGGGTGCGAGGAAAATGTTTCAGCGCTTCAGTTGCACGGAGAGGTCGCATAATCTGCGACCTGTTTCTGTGGAGCTCAGGAGGCCGAGGGGTAACCTTATTGAGGTGTACAAGATCATGAGGGGCACGGATAAAGTGAATGCTCACAGTCTTTTCCCCAGGGTGGAGATTTCTAAATGTAGTGGGTACAGGCCTAAGGTGAGAAGGGAGTGATTTAAGAGGGACCTCAGGGGCAACCTATTCACTCGGTGGGTGGTCCATATCTGGAACGAGCTGTCAGAGGAAGTTATAAGAGGACATAATTCATGTTTATGTCATAGGAACAGAATTAGGTAATTCGGCCCATTTAGTCTGCGCTGCAATTCCATCATGGCTGATCTGTCTTTGCATTTGACTTTCAAAAGGCATTTGGACAGATATATAGATGGGAAGTGTTTAAAGGAATGTGGGCTAAATGCAGGCCAATAGGCGTAGTTGTCAGCATGGACAAGGTGGGCCGAAGGGCCTGTGTCCGTGCGGTACGGCTATGTGATGCTGTAAATGGCTGCACTGATCAGTTAGAATCCCTCGCACCGACCCTGCTTCCAATCCACGGGATGATCGGGACTCCGTGTGGGAAACACACTTGTTAATTCCCGGTGACGCCTGCCGCTGTCAGTCAGCAAGACCCGCATATCAAGTCCCCACCCCCCCACTGCATAGAAACATTGAAAATAGGTGCAGGAGGAGGCCATTCGGCCCTTCGTGCCAGCGCCGTCATTCATTGTGATCATGGCTGATCGTCCCCTATCAATAACCTGTGCCTGCCTTCTCCATATCCCTTGACTCCATTAGCCCCTAGAGCTCTATCTAACTCTCTCTTAAATTCATCCAGTGATTTGGTCTCCACTGCCCTCTGTGGCAGGGAATTGCATAAATTCACAACTCACAAGGTGAAAAAGTTTTTTCTCACATCAGTCTTAAATGAGCTCCCCTTTATTCTAAGAAGCAGTCCCGTAACACCTCCATTCTTTCAGTGTGGGCTGATCTATCACTGGGTCTCCGACCTCTCTCACCCCGAGCCCTTCCTCTGACCTCTCACTTTGGCTGAGGGTGATCTACCCCTCCCCTGCCCCACATCTCATGCCCCCCAACTCCTGCACCGTCTCTCCGCCCCTCCCTCTGATCCCTCTTCCTCTCAGTGCCCCTCCTCCTGATCCGCCCCTCCCTCCAACTGACCCCTCTCTGCCCCCGCTCTCTGTCCTCCCCTGAGGGCCGCACTCATTGTCTGCTCCCTGCAGGTGTGGTGACTGCGGGCTGTGTGGCGTCGGTGCGGTGCTGGAGCTCGGTGCCGCTGCAGAGCCGGACAGTGGGGAAGCCGTTTGCTCACCGCAGTGAGTTGCGGCAGGCCAAGCGGGTGGTGGTGAAGCTGGGCAGTGCCGTGGTAACCCGCGGTGATGAGTGTGGCCTGGCCCTCGGCCGCCTCGCATCCATCGTGGAGCAGGTAGGGGCACCGTGACCTCTGCCCCCCCCCCCCCGTGCCGCAACCTCTGCCCCCAGGTGCTGCAACCTCAACCCCCCCCCCGTCGCCGCCACCTTTGACCCCGTTGCTGCAAAATCTGTCACTGCGACTTCGTACCCTGGAGATGCGACCTCTGACCCTGGCACCTCGACCTCTGCTCCGGCCGCCATGACCTTTGACTGAAGATGGGTCGAAACGTCACCTATCCATGTTCTCCAGAGATGCTGCCTGACCCGCTCCAGCAGTTCCTTATTTTCACATGTCGGGTTTGACTTCCCGAAGGAATCCCCTCGCACTGGCCGCCATTACACTCCATCTGCCAACATCTCTGCCCAACATCCCATCAGGTGGCACTAGTGTAGATGGGGCATGTTGGTCGGCCTAGGCAAGTTGGGCCGAAAGGCCTGTTCCCACGCTGTATGACATACCTATATCCTCAGCCTTCCATACTGTCCACAAGTATGGCAATTAACCCTTGTTTTTCCACTCTAGTCCCTCCCTCACCCTAGTTCTCTGACTAGTTTCAATGCTGCTTTACCTGCTGAGTCGTCCTGCCAACTCTGCTCTGCGCTGGCATTCAGCCCACACCTGCTCCCGACTCACACTTGCCATGTCCTGCATCTGAAAGCAGCCTTCCCCTAACACAAGACTTGAACTCTACCATCAACCCTGCCTCCCTCAGGAACAACCTGGAGAGTTCCAGAATCACAGTTGCTGTTCCCGCTGACCCTGTTGTGCTTGCGTGTTACGTGTGGCGTGCTTATGTGGCCCAGGCTTTGCATACGGTTGCATGCCTGTGTCTGCATGCACCAGTTAGGCCATGTGCCACGTGTTTGAAAGCCCAGGGCATGCCACCTCGTGTGCCTGTGCACCCAGTCACGCCGTGTGCAGCGTGTTCGCTGCCTGGTCATGCTGCGGCCCGCGCAGCCCGATCACATTACATGTTCACCGCTGGGTGAAGTCGCATGTGGCGTGTTCATCACCTGGTCACACCGCCTGACTGTCACGCCCGTGTTCCACAGGTGGCGATGCTGCAGAACCAGGGCCGGGAGATGCTGATCGTGACAAGTGGCGCGGTGGCCTTCGGCCGGCAGAGGCTGCGGCACGAGATCCTCCTGTCGCAGAGTGTCCGGCAGGCCCTGCACTCCGGGCACAACCAGCTGAAGGAAATGGTGAGGAGGGGAGGAGGAGAGGGGCGGGGGCCCAGTGGCAGTGCTGGACACGGGCCACAGCCAGCTGAAAGAAATGGTGAAGGGTGGGAGGTCTTGGAGTGTAGGTCCAGGGGGTGGAGGTGTGGGGATCGTGGGGCCGCAGGTGAGGAGTTCTGGGAGTGAGCCAGGAAGGGGGGTGGGGGTGCATGTTGCGTGTCGGTGGGTGGATCTGGGCGTTCCGTCGGGCTGTGGGATGGGGTAAAGTGGGTTTGGGTGCGGGTTGGGGTGCAGGGTGTGAGTGACAGTGACGTTGTTGCCGGTTGCAGACGGTGCCAGTACTGGAGGCGAGGGCCTGCGCAGCCGCCGGTCAGAGCGGCCTCATGGCATTGTACGAGGCCATGTTCACCCAGTACAGCATCTGTGCCGCACAGGTCAGTGCCCTCCGTCTCCCCAGTGTCTCTCTGTCTGTTGCATTTCTCGCGTGTCACGTATCGCGTGTGTCTCCTAGGTATGTCACAAAACTTACCTTCAGCGGCGCTGCAGTTCTGTCACTGCCCATGTGCGTGACTTCGGCGCCTTTGAGAGGGAGGCGGGTTTAAAATGCGTTTTTTTTCCAGCATGTTCAAATCAATTTTTGTTAGGGTGTTTAGCTGCTGAAGAATAATCGCTCCGACATCAGTTTTATTCATTTTTTTTAAACTGCACTGGATAATTTAATAGCGGGAGTCAATTAAAAAGCATCTTCTAAAGCTGACAACGGGGACGAATTTCATGTTCGGGACGGGTAAAAGAAAGCCGTTTATTTTACATAAAAACGTGCTTCTTAGGATGCCTTTATTCAAAATTTCACGTTGCGAGAAGATGATTATGTAAATATTCTAAACGGCAGTATTTTTCCTGCTGATATGGGGTTTAAATTCACCGCGAATGCAACGTTCCAAACGATCGCGGTCCACTTCCACAAAATCCCACTCGCAAGATGATTTAAATGGCCAGTAATTTACGGGAATTAAACATTAAATTCCTTCCATTTGGCCTATAAATCCATGAGTTTTAAAAATCATGTTATATTGTGAATTCTTATGTGAATGTTATTTGGACACTTAGGCTATTAAAAAATGTTAACCTTTTCTTAAGAAATGGATAGATGTTTAGATCTAGTAATTGAATTTTGTAATTAGCTACAATTAGGTAACTAACTAATTATATGCTTTCATTTCAGGTCATCCAAGTAAGGTTGTTTCATATTTGTTTCAGAATGTTTCAATCTATAATAATTGAAAATTTCATTCAATTCTCTTAATTTTTAAGAAAGTTGTGGGCTTTTGAATGTCCTTGATCACAGCTTTTGAGTTCAGTCAATGGAAAAGCAATAGAGAACAAGATGCTAATTTCCGAGTATGAAAATGGCCATAACCTTTTTAATACTGAAGATGTGAAAGTGAGTTAGGTGTCAAATTAAACTTATTTTTATGCTTTATCTGAAGGGATACATTGCTGACTTGATTTTTTAAATCTAAAAATTTTGTAACATTGCTATGTCTCCCATGTCACGTGTGTCTCCCGTGTCACGTGTGTCTCCCGTATTGCGCATGTTCCTGCCCCAGATCCTGGTGACCAACCTGGACTTCCAGGACGAGCAGAAGCGTCGCAACCTGAGCAGTACGTTGCATGAGCTGCTGCGCATGAACATCGTGCCCATCATCAACACTAACGATGCAGTCGTGCCCCCCCCAGAGCCCAGCGCAGACCTGCAGGGGGTGAGCACTGGGGGGGTGGGGTGAGAGGGATTGGGGGGAGGGGCGAGGAGAGAGGGTCGGGGGTGGGGGACGATGAGGGGTGAGGCTTGTGGGGGTGGGGGTGAACAGGTGATGGGGCAGGTTCGATGACCTGTTCTCCAGGGTGGGGGGAGTTCGCTGGGGGTAGTGGGGTGGGTTTGCATTGGGTGGGAGTCGGGGGAGGGTGCGGTTTGCCAGGGGAGGGTGCGGTTTGCCGGGGGAGGGTGCGGATTGCCGGGGGACGGTGCGCTTTGCCGGGGGAGGGTGCGCTTTGCCTGGGGAGGGTGCGGTTTGCCTGGGGGACGGTGCGGTTTGCCGGGGGACGGTGCGGTTTGCCGGGGGACGGTGCGGTTTGCCGGGGGACGGTGCGGTTTGCCGGGGGACGGTGCGGTTTGCCGGGGGACGGTGCGGTTTGCCGGGGGACGGTGCGGTTTGCCGGGGGAGGGTGCGGGTTGCCGGGGGAGGGTGCGGGTTGCCGGGGGAGGGTGCGGGTTGCCGGGGGAGGGTGCGCTTTGCCGGGGGAGGGTGCGCTTTGCCGGGGGAGGGTGCGCTTTGCCGGGGGAGGGTGCGCTTTGCCGGGGGAGGGTGCGCTTTGCCGGGGGAGGGTGCGCTTTGCCGGGGGAGGGTGCGCTTTGCCGGGGGAGGGTGCGCTTTGCCGGGGGAGGGTGCGCTTTGCCGGGGGAGGGTGCGCTTTGCCGGGGGAGGGTGCGCTTTGCCGGGGGAGGGTGCGCTTTGCCCGGGGGACGGTGCGGTTTGCCAGGGGAGGGTGGTCTGGTTCACTGAGGGTTGGAGGGGTTCACTGAGTGGGGAGGTTCATTGGGTGTCTTCGAGGGGGGAGGGGGGTCACTGGGGGCCGGTCCACTGCTGACTGCAGGCTGCGACTCCAGCAGGTGATCAGCATCAAGGACAACGACAGCCTGGCGGCGAGGCTGGCAGTGGAGATGCGGGCGGACATGCTGATCGTGTTGTCTGACGTGGAGGGTGAGGGAGAAACCAGGGGAGTATGAGGGTGGGGGTGTGTGAGGGTGTGTGAGGGTGCGTGTGTGTGTGTGTGTGAGGGTGCGTGTGTGTGAGGGTGCGTGTGTGTGAGGGTGCGTGTGTGTGAGGGTGCGCGTGTGAGTGTGAGTGAGGGTGCGTGTGAGTGAGGGTGCGTGTGAGTGAGGGTGGGTGACCCACAGTGTGTAGATGACAATTGTGAAAGTGTGAGCAACACCTGTAGAGACAGTAAAGTGTTATTGTGGAGGTGGGGCGTAGATTGTGGACCGCGTGGTGCGTGTGTGGGTGGGGCGGGTGTGTGTGGGTGGGGCGGGTGTGTGGGTGGGGCGGGTGTGTGGGTGGGGCGGGTGTGTGGGTGGGGCGGGTGTGTGGGTGGGGCGGGTGTGTGGGTGGGGCGGGTGTTTGTGTGGGTGGGGCGGGTGTGTGTGTGGGTGGGGCGGGTGTGTGTGTGTGGGTGGGGCGGGTGTGTGTGGGTGGGGCGGGTGTTTGTGTGGGTGGGGCGGGTGTGTGTGGGTGGGGCGGGTGTGTGTGTGGGGTGGGCGGGTGGGGCGGGTGTGTGGGCGGGGCGGGTGTGTGTGCGGGTGGGTGTGTGGGTGCTTTGTGTGTGTGGGTGTGGCGGGTGTGTGTGGCGGGTGTGTGTGGCGGGTGTGTGTGCGGGTGTGGCGGGTGTGTGTGCGGGTGTGGCGGGTGTGTGTGCGGGTGGGTGTGTGGGTGCTTTGTGTGTGTGGGTGTGGCGGGTGTGTGTGCGGGTGTGGCGGGTGTGTGTGGCGGGTGTGTGTGCGGGTGTGGCGGGTGTGTGTGCGGGTGTGGCGGGTGTGTGTGCGGGTGGGGCGGGTGTGTGTGCGGGTGGGGCGGGTGTGTGTGGGTGGGGCGGGTGTGTGTGGGTGGGGCGGGTGTGTGTGGGTGGGGCGGGTGTGTGTGGGTGGGGCGGGTGTGTGTGGGTGGGGCGGGTGTGTGTGGGTGGGGCGGGTGTGTTTGTGGGTGGGGCGGGTGTGTTTGTGGGTGGGGCGGGTGTGTTTGTGGGTGGGGCGGGTGTGTGTGTGGGTGGGGCGGGTGTGTGTGTGGGTGGGGCGGGTGTGTGTGTGGGTGGGACGGGTGTGTGTGGGTGGGGCGGGTGTGTGTGGGTGGGGCGGGTGTGTGTGGGTGCTTTGTGTGTGTGGGTGGGGCGGGTGTGTGTGTGGGTGCATTTTGTGTGTGTGGGGCGGGGGTGTGTGGGGGTGGGGAGGTGTGTGTGTGGGTGGGGCGGGTGTCTGGGTGCATTGTGGGTGAGTGTGGGGCGGGTGTGTGGGTGCGGCGACTTTTGCATGGTGAGGGTTTGATGCAGTGTCTGCAGAAATGCATCAGTGGCAATTGTTGGCATGCAATGTTAGCGCAGTCGGCATAACCTTGACCCCTTTCCTACCCCGGCCCTCCCCCCCAGCGGCCAGTGACCCCCTCCTCCACATGTTGCAGGCCTGTACGACAGCCCCCCTGGTCTAGACGACGCCAAGCTGATCGACACCTTCTACCCAGGGGACCAGCAGTCCGTCACCTTCGGCACCAAGTCCAGGGTGGGGCTCGGCGGCATGGAGGCCAAGGTGGGTGTGGAAGCCAGGGAAGGTGGGGGGGGGGGGGGGGGGGATGAGGATGCCACGGTTGGTGGGGGGAGGTGAGGCCAAGGTGCGTGGGGGAGGCCAAGATGGGTGGGGGAGGGAGAGAAAGGGTGGGCACAGAGTGAGGCACGCAGGGGTGGGGTCCCTGTGAGAGGGTCTCTCACCGTCCCCCTGACTCCGCTCCAGGTAAAGGTCCTGGCGGTAGAGGGGGAAGTCTCGGTGTGAAGGGTCTCTCACTGTCACCCCCACCCAGATGAAGGCAGCCTGGGCCCCACAGGGGTGTCTGGGGTTGGCTCCTGGTGGAGGGGGGGTCCCCGTGTGATGGGTCTCTTCCCCACCCGTGAAGGCGGAACTCTGGGCACCACAGGTGCCTAGGGGGTGGGGGGGGGTCACAAAGCGATGGGGTTCCCGGTGTGATGGGTCTCCCTCTCTGTCTCACTTTCCCCCAGGTGAAGGCGGCTCTCTGGGCCCTACAGGGGGGCACTTCGGTGGTGATCGCCAGCGGAACCCACCCAAAGGTGACGGGTCACGTGATCACAGACATCGTCGATGGCAAGAAAGTTGGCACATTCTTTTCCGAGGTGAAGCCTGCAGGTAGGTTGGGGGGGGGGGGTGGGGGCCAAGGAGCGGGGCGTGCGGAGGGAGAGGCGCGGTGAGGAGTGAACGGTGGTGGAGGGAGAGGGAGGAGCTGGGTGGAGAGTGAGGGGCATGGTGGGCAGGTAGAGGGGGTGGTGGCGAGGGTGGGGGGGAGAGAGAAGGAGAGGGGGGAGGGGTGGTGTTGGTCAGCTGGGTTGATGACACAGTCTGCAGAAGACCACAGTTGCTGAGGTTAGTGTTATGCAGTGTACAAGAAGCTGTCTTTGAACCTGGTGGTCATGGTTTTCAGGCTCCTGTACTTTCTTCCCAATGGTAGCAGCGAGTTGAGAGCGTGGCCAGGGTTGTGAGGGTCTCAGGCGATACTGCCTGTTGTGTACCACCCTGGTGCCGTCCCCACTCTGCTATGGACACCCCTCGCCCCCCTCCCCTCCCCTACATACAGGACCCCTTCTGTGGTCTCTGGGCCAGGTGTGGTCTCTGGGCCGGCGGTCAGCACCTCAGTTACCAGAACCCCATCCCACAGAATAGGTGGGGATTGAGTATCCAGCCTGTGGGAGGGGTCCACACTGATGCTCAGTGAGTGGGTCGGGTGGGGGGGGGGGGGGGTTGGGGAGTGAGGGCCTCCACACTGATACTCAGTGCCCAAACCCCACCTCCACAGGCCCCACGGTGGAGCAACAGGCCGAGATGGCGCGGGCCGACGGCAGAATTCTCGCCTCACTGCAGCCGGAGCAGGTGAGCGGCCTGAGGGCTCCGGACGCCCCGGGATCGCGGGGGGGGGGGGGGGGGGGGGGGAATAACAGCTGGGGTCAGGGCCGAGGGTCGGGAGTCGGGGGTGGCACCTGTTGTTCTGCCGTTAATCTTCAATTAATGTGCCCCAGGGGATGGGGTGCGCTGGGCAGAAGAGGCGGGGGTCGGTGAACATGATGAGACCCTCACCCCCTGACCCTGTGGCCATGCACGCGAGGGGGGGAGGAATCTGTGTCCGTGGTGGGGCTGTGAACTGTGATGGGAGGGGGTGCGGTCCTCGACCCCCCCTCTCCCCGACTCCACTCCTTTACAGCAGGTTGTGCGGGGGCGGGGAAATGGGTGGGGGGGGGGGGTCTGTGTCCGTGGTGGGGTTGTGAACTGTGACCTCTGACCCCGCTGTGTTGCAGCGACGGGGAGGGGAGGGTCTGTGCCCTTGGTGGGGTGGGGGAGGGACGTTTGCGATCCGTGACCCCAGATCCTGCTTCCACCCTGTTGCAGCGAGCGGACATCATCCACCGACTGGCCGAGCTGCTGACCGACAACCGTGAGGAGATCCTGGCCGCCAACCATAGAGACACAGAGAGAGCGGCTGCTACAGGTAACCCCAGAAACAGCAGCGCCCCCAGTGACTCCAGAGGGGTGGGGGAGAAGGAGCGACGGGTAACATTGTTCTGATCCACACCCCTGGCATTGCTGGGTTGGGGGGGGGGGCGGGGTGATGTGGTATCAGGGTGACGTTGGTCACCACCCCCCCTCCCCACCCCTCGCTGGTGTTGTGGGGGTGCAGGGTAACGTTATTCTGACCCTCAACCCAGGCCGTTTGCCCTCCCTTGCGGGGTTGGGGGTGGGAGTATCAGGATGATGATGGTCTCTCTTCCCACAGATTGTCTGTGCCCCCTCCTCTGCTGGGTTGAGGTGAGGGTCGGGATTAGTGCCGGGGTATCATAGTAACGTTGTTTCCGCCCCCCCAAGACCACCAGCCACCCCCCTGCTGGGTCGGCGTGGGGGCAATGTGAGGGTATCAGGGTAATATCGATTCCCGCCCCCCAGACCTATCGGGTTGTAGTTGGGCCGGGTTGTGGGGATTGGGGTCGTTGCGGGTTTATCAGTGTAACGTTGGTCTCTTTTGCCTCTCCCACCTCCCCAGGCCGCCTGCCCCTCCCCCTGCTGAATCGCCTGTCCCTGACCACGGCCAAGCTGAACAGCCTGGCCATCGGGCTGCGGCAGATCGCGTGCTCGGCGCGGAACAGCGTGGGCCGGCTGCTGCGGCGCACACGTGTGGCCAATGGGCTGGAGCTGGAGCAGGTCACCGTGCCCATTGGCGTCTTGCTCGTCATCTTCGAGTCCCGGCCCGATTGCCTGCCCCAGGTCAGGTGTGGGGGGGATGTGGATGGAGCTGATGGGGCGGAGGGGAGGAACTGGGGGCTCGGTGTGGGGGGGGGGGGGGTGGGGTTGAGGGCTGGGGTGGGGAAGGTGAGGGGATGCCGGGGAGGGTGGTGGGGTGGGGGCTCTGTGTAAAAAGAGAAATACCCATTGAGCACCTTTCCCATCTCCTGTAGTGCTGTGGGGGGAGGGGGGATCCGGGGTTGGAGAGCGGTACATGGAACGTCGGGGGTATTGGGGAGGTGGGGGGGGGGGGGGGAGTAACTAGGGTTCAGGGATGTTGAGGGACAGGGGGTTACCAGGGGTTAGGGGGTGTTGGGGTTCGGGAGAATTACTGGGGTTTGGTGGGTGTTGGGGTTCAGGTGTGCTGGGTTTCAGGGGGTTATCGGGATTCGGGGGCTGTTGGGGTTCAGGGGATGCGTTCCCCGGTCTGAGGTGGGTCTCTGCTCTTCTCGGCAGGTGTCGGCCCTGGCGGTTGCCAGTGGCAACGGTCTGCTGCTGAAGGGGGGGGCGTGAGGCGTCGCACAGCAACCGGATCCTGCACCGCCTCGTGAAGGAGGCCCTGTCCCTGCACGGGGTGGGGGAGGCCGTGCAGCTGGTGAGTGTCAGGCCCCCCCCCCCCCCCCCAACCTTGAACCCCTCCAACGTGGGCGAGGTCATGTAGCTGGCGAGTATCAGACCCGCCCCTCTCCCCGCCCCCCCCCCCCCAGTTCTGTCCCGTCCCCCCCCCCCCCCCCCCCCCAACCCTCCACCACCCCCTCACGCAGGAGTCCCAGTCCCTGCACGGGGTGGGCGAGGCTGTGCACCAGGTGAGTGTCAGAACCCCCCCCAACCACCCAGACCCATTCTCTTCCCCCCCCCCCCCCCCCAACCACTTCCCCCACCACCCTGATACCCCCCCACCCCATCCTTCATGCTGGAGGCCCTCTCCCTGCACAGAGTTGGCGAGGGTGTGCAGCTGGTGAGTGTCAGATGCTACCCCTCTCCCGCCATCCCCCCACACTCCTACCCCACCATCCTGAAACCCCACCCCCCGTGAGGCCATAGAGGCCAAGGTGATGGGTTCCCTTGTCCCGGATGAGTACGTTTCCTATGATGCTGCCCTCTAAACAGTTGGTGGAGTTGGTGATGATAGTCCCGGGGGTGGGGGGGGGGGTCTGGAGTAAGGGGGGGGGTGGGGGGGGTGGGGAGAGAGTGTTGCCCGTGTTTGGTGCCGTGTGTGCCGTGACGCTGCCGTCCCCGCAGGTGAACACGCGTGAGGATGTGGAGGACCTGTGCCGCCTGGACAAGCTGATCGACCTGATCATCCCCCGCGGTTCCTCCCAGCTGGTGCGGGACATTCAGCGGGCATCGCGCGGAATACCCGTGCTGGGTCACAGCGAGGGCATCTGCCACGTCTATCTCGACTCACACGCCAACATCGACAAGGCCATCAAGATCGGTGGGTCAGGGAGGGGGGCGGACCGGGATTCCCTGGGGGGGAGGGGGCCAGGGGCGAGAGGGGCTCGCTGCATGTGGCGGGGGCGGGTTGTTCAGTGGGTGAGAGATCCCTGTCAATAGACACGAAAAGCTGGAGAAACTCAGCAAACAGGCAGCATCTCTGGAGAGAAGGAATGGGTGACGATTAGGGTCGAGACCCTTCCTCAGATTGTTTATGGATAAGGGACACAAGAGTTATAGATGATGACGCAGAGAAATAAAGAAAAATGTATTAAAAATATGCACAAAGGTAACAAAACAGGCCATTGTTAGCGGCCTGTTAGGTGAAAACGAGAAGCTGGTGCAACGGGTGGGGGAGAAACATAGAAACTAGGTGCAGGAGGAGGCCATTCGGCCCTTTGAGCCAGCACCGCCATTCATTGTGATCATGGCTGATCGTCCACTATCAATAACCCGTGCCTGCCTTCTCCCCATATCCCTTGACTCCACTAGCCCTTAGAGATCTATCCTACTCGGATAGATAGAAAAGGAATACCAGGGCTACCTGAAGTGATCGAAATCAATATTCATACTGCTGGGCTGTAAGCTGCCCAAGACAAATATGAGATGCTGTTCCTCCAGTTTGCGTTTAGCCTCACCCTGATAATGGAAGAGACCTAGGACAGAAAGGTCTGTGTGGGAATGGGAAGGAGAATTGAAGTGCTTATCAATCGGGAGATCAGGTAGGTTCAGGTGGGCTGAGCAAAGGTGTTCAGTGAAACAATCGCCCAGTCTACATTTGTGGGTGAGAGATCCCTGTCTGTGTGGGGGGGGGGGTGTACAGTGGGTGAGAGGTCCCTGTCTGTGTGTGGGTGAGAGATCCCTGTCTCGGGGGAAGGGTTGGTGGGATAGACGGTGTGCCTGTCTGTAGGGGGTGAGGGCGCATGGGTTGAGAAGTGTCCTGTCTGTCGGGGGAGGGGAGGACTTGCAGGCTCCTGTCTTAGGGGCAGGGAGAGGAGGGCTGGTGGTTTGCTTGTCCTCGTGGCCCTGACTGTCCCACTTTGTCTGTGTCGTGCCTGTCCTGATCCCTGCCATTTCTAAACCCCTGCGCTTTGTCTCTGGAACTGTTGCACTACAATGGTGAGAACCATATTCTGCACTCTTTAGTTTAGATTACTTTAGAGATACAGCATGGAAACAGGCCCTTCGACCCGGGTCCTCACTGACCAGCGATCACTATCCTACACACTATCTTGATAGAGTGACTAGCACCAATGCACTATCCTACACAACAGGGATAATTTATCATTTTTGCCGAAGCCAATTAACCTACATGCCTGCACGTCGATGGGAGGAAACCGGAGCACCCAGAGAAAACCCATGTGGTCACTGGGAGACCGTACAAACTCCGCACAAACAGCACCCACAGTCAGAATCGAACCCTGGTCTCCAGTGCTCTAGCGAGGAGATCAAATCAACTTGGACCCTCATCAACCAAGTGCTAAATCGCAAAAAAGCCCCACCTGCTGTGCTCACAGAGATGTTAAGAAGAGATGGTACTATTCATAACCCAAAGGAGATAGTTGATGGTTTTAATGATTTTTTTGTCAACGTTGGATCCTCCTTGGCTTCAACCATTAAGGACTCTAATGAAGACCCTTGTAAATTGATTAAGGTCAATTCTCTACTTTGTCCACCTTCCATCCCTCTTGTCCCAAATAAGTCTACAACATAATTGTCTAAAGAACTCTGCAGAAGGCCATGATGGAGTTAGAACCACTCCCTTAAAAAAAGTTATTGATCATATTACTGAGCCACTAGCACATTTTTTCTTTCTCTCTCCAATCTGGTGTCATTCCTCAAGATTTAAAGATTGCCAAAGTCATACCTATCTATAAATCGGGTGACCGTAAAGAATTTGGTAATTACCGCCCAATATCTATTCTCCCCTGTCTCAAAAATCATAGAAAGATTAGTGTACACAAGAATCCTAAACCATCTAACTGTGAATAATATTTTGTATAACCATCAATATGGCTTTAGGAAGAAGTACTCTACGGAGCATGCATTATTACAACTTATTAATAACATCTCTACTGCTCTAGATGAAAATAAATTTGCTCTTGGTGTCTTTCTAGATCTATCCAAGGCATTTGATACAGTCAACCAATCTTAATCTCTAAACTCAATAGATATGGGATAAACGATGTAGCGCTTCTATGGTTAACCAACTATTTAGCAAATAGAATGCAATTTGTCTATCTAAATGGAAGCTCATCCAAAAAACTGAGAATTCACTGTGGGGTACCACAAAGCTCCATCCTTGGTCCTTTACTATTCTTGATCTATATAAATGACATCCTATACCTGTAGAGTACTTCTTCCTATCTTGTTTGCCGATGACACCAATCTTATAGCTTCACATAGTGATCTAAAATCATTGGTTGAATTAGTTAATGAAGAAATGTCTCATGTCTCTAAGTGGTTTGAAGTGAACAGGCTCTCTCTCAATATCAAAAAATGCAATTACATGATCTTCTGCAATAAAAACAATTTTTTTCCCAAAGACAAATCTAAAATTTTTATCAATGGACATGACATTCCTGAAGTAACATACAAAATTTTTAGGAGTAACCATTGATCAAAATCTATTTGGAAAGAACATATCAATATTGTCTGTAGAAGATCAATGAAAATGCTTGGTATTCTGAGAAAGGTTTGTACATTTATTCACCCATCTTCCCATCTAATAATATATTACAGTTTGATTTTTCCTTATTTCAATTATTGTAATATATTTTGGGGTTCTACCTATCCTTCCTACCTTTCTAAGCTACTCATAATAATATATTTTATTGTCATTACACATAAGTGCAACGAGATTTGGTTTGCAACTTCGAGATTTTGGTTTGCAACCCTCGAGAACAAGGTTTGTAAAAACGAACATTTCACCAGTAACATCAACACAGACTAAAGTTCGAGGCCGGGGGAGACAGTCCATGGGGGGGGGGGGGATACTCAGCAGGGCCGGTTCAGAGCCGCTATAGCTCTGGGAATGAAGCTGTTCCTGAGTCTGGGCGGGTCTAGTGCTGGCGTAGAAGGCCTTGTAACGTCTGCCGGAAGAGAGTAGTTCGAACAGTCCATTACAAGGGTGAGACAGAAGAAATTCTGTCTCATTATACAGAAGAGATTTATGAGATTAATTTCTCACTCAAATTCACAAGAACCTTCTGCCCCTCTCTTCAAGAAGTACTCAATTTTGTCTGTAGATAAACTGAATGCATTCCAAATATGTATTTTTATTTTCAAATATCTTAAATGTAAACATGATTTGCCTGTTTCTCTTCATGATCTTTTCACCCTTTCTTCTAATATTCACCATTACCCAACCAAACATCCAAACACCAACATTGCATTACTTTTAAAGGTCCTAAATTTTGGAATACCCTGCCTCTGTCATTAAAGTCTCACACCTCCTTAGCCACCTTTAAGATTGAGCTTAAAAAGTTTCTCATCATGTCCTGAGTTCTGACCTCCAGCTTTTTGTAATGCTATTTATGAGCTCAAACTACTTCTGTTGACTCTTATCTCATACTATACCTTATTATTTTATTTATTTTCATATTTTTTATCTCATATTTTTAATTTTCATTCTTAAACTGTATTATTGTCTTTTTTATTTCTCCTACCCCCTAATTTGCCATTAACGCTCATTTTCAGATGGGAGCGGACTTTGTATAAGTCCTCTGGGCTTCCCTTCCCTCCCAGCACTGTATGGTATTATAAATTGATCGTTTGTCTTTTAATGCAAATAAATAAACAATAAACAAATAAAAAACGCTGTGAAGCAGCAACTCTCCCGCGGCACCACTGTGCCGCCCTCCGTATCTTCCCCTCTGCTCAACCTATTGCACTCGAGTTTGACGTGACTGTATTTATGTGTAACATGATCTAATCTGATTGGAAAGTACCTCGGTACAGGTGACAATTATAAACCCCAGCCTTCCCGCTCCTCTGCAGTGCGCGACTCCAAGTGTGACTATCCCGCTGCCTGCAATGCCCTGGAGACGCTGTTGGTTCACCGTGACCACCTGAGGACCCCCTTCTTCGACCAGATCATTGACATGCTGAGGATGGAGCAGGTAGGGCCCTCGCACATCTATGTCACTGCCAGCTGTGCTACACATCTGTACAACTGCCAACTAGGCTCCACATCTGCATCACTGCCAGCTGTCTCCACATCTGTATCACTGCCAGATGTCATGTTATCGGAGTAGAATTAGGCCATTTGGCCCATCGAGTCTACTCTGCCAGTCAAAAATGGCTGATCAGTGCCACCTAATCCCATTTTCCTGCCTTCTTCCCATAATCCTTGACACCCATTCTATTCAAGAACTTGTCTATCTCTGTCTTAACAATATCCAGTGACTTGGCCTCGAGAGCTCTCTGTGGCAATGAGTTTCAGAGATTAACTACCCTCTGACTAAAGAAGTTCCTCCTCACCTTTTTAAAAGAGCGCCCTTTAATCCTGAGGCTATGACCTCTGGTCCAAGACTCTCCCACCAGTGGAAACATCCTTTCCACATCCACTCTATATGTGTCTTTCATTATTCTGTAAGTCTCAATAAGGTCCCCCATCAACCTTCTAAACTCCAGCGAGTAGAGGCCCAGTGTTGTCAACCGATGTCACCCCCACATCTGTACCACTGCAAGCTGTCTCCTCATCTGCACACTGCTATCCCCGCTCCACATCTATCTGCCAGCACTGCTCCACATGTGTACCAATCCCAGCTGGGCTCCACATCTGTATCACCCATACCAGCTCCACATCTGTCACTGCCAGCCCTTTTCCACATCTGGAAGGCCCGCACTGTGTGAGGGAGGGAACCCTGGGGCATGGACAGTGGGGTCACTGGCACTGGGGCCCTCCTGCGGTGACACCACAGCCCTCTGGCGCCAACCTCTGCCCTCTGGTGCTGACCTCTGCCCTCCCCACTGCCCTGTGTCACAGGTAAAGATCCACGCGGGGCCGCGGTTCGCCTCGTACCTGACCTTCAGCCCGTCTGAGGTGCGGTCACTGCGCACCGAGTACGGAGACCTGGAGTGCTGCATCGAGGTGGTGGACGGAGTGCAGGAGGCCATCGCACACATCCACAAGTACGGCAGCTCACACACCGACGTCATCGTCACCGAAAGCGGTGAGTCTCCCCCAACCCCCCCCCGCCTTGTCTCCCCCCTCCGTCTCCACAATCCGCCTCTCCACTGTCCCACACCGTCATCGTCACCATCACTGAGAGCAGTGAGTTTCCCCCTCCCCCGTCTCCCCCCTCCTCCTCACCCCGTCTCACACCAACATCATCGTCACGGAGAGCGGTGAGTGTGACACCCCCCCCCCCCCCCCCCCTCCATCCAGTACAGGTTCCTCCTGTGAAAAGCCCCCTTTCCCCGAGATGTCCCCTCCTCTGTGACCCACCCTCGTGTTCATCCCCCCCCCCCCCCCATCTGACGGTGTCCCTATTGCAGAGGAGACGGCGGAGTACTTCCTGCAGCACGTGGACAGCGCCTGTGTGTTCTGGAACGCCAGCAGCAGGTTCTCCGATGGATACCGTTTTGGGCTGGGTGAGTGGCCGGGACTTGGGGGGAGGTGAGTGGAGGTGTGGGGTGGGGAGCGTCAGCCCCAGTCTGAAGGTCTCTGTCTGTGGGGCGGTGAGAGGGAGGGAATGGGTGGCAGTGGGTGGGTTGGTGAGGGTAGGAGGGTCGAGGGTTGTGCAGGGGGGTTGGCGAGGGTGTATTGGTGAGGTGGTGGGGGGGGTTGTGGAGGGTGGATGGATGAGGTGTGGGCGGGGTGGTGAGCAGGGGTCCTGGTCTAACGGCCTATTTCTTTTTCTCACAGGAGCGGAGGTGGGCATCAGCACGGCACGGATCCATGCGAGGGGCCCGGTTGGGCTGGAGGGGCTGCTCACCACCAAGTGGCTGCTGCGGGGGGAGGGTCAGGGAGTGTGTGACTTCGCCGAGAACGGCAACATGAGCTACGTACATGAGAACCTGCCCGTGCCCCACCAACTGTAGGATCTCCCCCCACTGGGCCCCTCACTGCCCCCACTACAGGGTGTAGGGACCCCCCCTCACCGCTGGGTATAGGCCCAACCCCAAAGGGTGTAGGAACCCCCCCCCCCCCACCCAGATCAAACCACACTGGGTGGAGGATGACCCCCCACATAGACACCCCCACCAGCTGTAGACAGACTCCCGCTCCGCACAGGGTGTAGACGGCTCACCCCCACCGATGTGTCACAACCCCCTCCACCCCAGCACAAGACCCCCACACCCCCCGTACCACCCCACTCACCGTACACCCACACTCCCCGTCCCCACACATTCCCCCCCGTACCCCCACACTGCCCCCGTACCCCCACACTGCCCCCGTACCCCCACACTCCCCGTGCTGGTACCCTCCCCCTGTGTGGTGTCAGTAGGTGGATGAAAAGACAGAGACAATGATGGGGGAGGGAGCAACCCAGTCTGCCCTTTGATCTCAGCATCCATAACAGACGGAGAATGCTGCATCTACTCCACTGGTCAGACCTGCTGAGTTACTCCAGCATTTTGTGTAAACTAGCATCTGCAGCTCCTTGTTTCTGCAGCAGGAGCACACGACTATTTGTTGGTTGTGTCTGGCAGTGGGACCAGAGCTCGGCATATCTAGGGTCCCGGACACAAAAAGGTGGAGTAACTCAGTGGGATAGGCACCATCTCTGAAGAGAAGGAATGGGCGACGTTTCAGGTCGAGACCCTTCTCGGGTAGGGTCTTGACCCGAAACGTCACCTATTCCTTCTCTCTAGAGGTGGTGCTTATCCCGCTGAGTTACTTCAGCTTTTTGTGTCTATCTTCGGTTTAAACCAGTAAATGGTTTAAACCAGCAGTTCCTTCCTACACATCCAGGGTCCTGTCAGGAGCAGGCTCTGGACGTCCCACAGGGGGATGAACATCCTCCGTGGAACCCTGCAGTCACTGGGCCTTGGAGAGAGCTGACAGGATGGATCCCTAAGCAATGTCCAGCCTCCCCCCCCTCCTCACATTCATGTGGAGGCCCAGCAAGCAGGGTCCCGATTATCTGAGACTGGATTCCAGTTGGATGTGTGCCATTGGACATTTTGATGCACGAGGGGAATGTGGATGCAACAGCGCAGAGACGGGCGGCTCTGATCCATCCACGTAGCAAGTCTCCCGCCAACTGCCGACCCCCCCTTATTCCCCTCCCCCACCCCTCATCCCATCCCCCCACCCACCCCTCATCTTCTTTCCCTGCCCCCTCATCCTTCCCCATTCCCTCATCCTCTTATGCACCACATCCCACCCCCCCACCCCCTCATCCTCTTCCCCTGCTCCCACCCCCCTCATTCTCTCCTGCCCCCTCATCCCACCCCCCTCATCCTCTCCTGCCCCTCATCCTCTCTGGTCACAGGTTTTTACCACCACCAACACGTCCCTGGGGAGATTTGCTGTGATTTTTACTCTGGCTTGGTAGCAAGGACAGCAGATAGTTTTTAAGTATTTTGTATTTATCACAAAATAAACTTTTTGCTGAAGTGAATGAGTTGTGTCCAATCAATTATGCAACGTTACTGCAGGACTGTGTGACGATATACATTGCCTTCCATAATGTTTGGGACTAAGACACACCATTTATTTATTTGCCTCTGTACTCCATAATTTGAGATTTGTAAGTGCACATTATCATATTTTATTAAAGGCCATTTTTATACATTTTGTTTGCACCATGTAGAAATTACAGCTGTGTTTGTCCGCGATAGGATCTTTGGTTTGTACATAGTCTCCCTATTTCAGGGCACCACTATTTCCCAGGTACACAAAAATACTGGAGAAAGTCAGCGGGTGCAGCAGTATCTATGGAGCGAAGGAAATAGGCAACGTTTCGGGCCGAAACCCTTCTTCAGACTGTCCCTTCTTCACCACTAATTCCCAGCAGGCGCTGCGGGCAGGGCTAGGAGCTGCGCATGCGTGCCAGTGCCGGGTGCTGCCGGGAAGTGTAGTCCGCCGGGCATCGAGCTCCTTTTTGGGCGGGCGGGGTGCGCAGGCGCGGTGCCGGCCCGCCCGCAGCCCGGGCCATGGTTCCGTGTGCGGAGCAATGTTGTGATGTGAGGAGGGGATGGAGTTGAGTACACGCGCAGCGTCGGACAGCCGCAGCAGCTCGGCGGGGAACACTGACCTGGAGTGGTGGCAGGAGGAGGAGGACGATGAGGAGAGTAATGGCGGAGCTCCGGGCCAGGTTGAGGTGAGTGAGTGAGGCGAGGCTGAGCCCTGGGCGGGCGGGCCCTCGCTTCCTTCCCGCACTTTCCCCGCGTCGCACCTGCCGGGATACTGGAGGACCAGGCCGCTGCGCCTGCGCGCCGCCGGGTGGAGAGCGCGGCCGCACGTGGCGGGGCGTGGGTGGAGAATGAAGAGTGATCTCGACCACGTGGGGCCCGTTGGCTCCCAGTCACACGAGAGGGCTGGTCCCCCAGTGTAACCCACTCCCCAACGCAATATTCCACCACTCACCTGTTCCCCCAACACAACCCATTCCCCAACGCTATATTCCACCACTCGGGGAGGTGGGGTTGTGAGGTGGGGGAGGGGATGGTGTGGGGGAGAGGGTGTATGTAGGGGAGAGGGTGTGTATGTGTGGGAGAGGGTGTGTGTGTGGGGAAGGGAGGGGGGTGTGTGGGTGAGAGGGTAGTGTGGGGAAGGGGGGTGGTGGTCACAGCTCACACTCTGCTCACCCCGTACCTTCAGCTTTCGGCTTCACTCAGCAGATCCCGGTTCCACTCCGGCTTCACTCAGAGGCTTCTGGCTGATCGTGCTGGTCCCCGCAGAAGCAGCCCGCAGACTGCACACTCTCCGCGAGCTGCTCACTCTCCGCAAGCTGCTCAACACACTGCGCCCCTTCAGCCGTTTCTCCTCGCTGCCGTTACTGACAGTGGGTTCCGGAAGAGGCGGTTTTTACGATTTTTAAACCTTCATAACTTTTGTACTATTCACCGATCGGAACAAAACTTATTTGAATTGCAGCTGAGGAGAATGGTGAGTAAGGTGGCGAAAAATCGTAGCGCTATGGGGGATCGTTTTTGCACAAATTTAAAAACAACGCAGACTGGAAGTGGTCAAGATGAGAGTTTTAGTAATAGTATAGATGGATAGATGGGTGGAGAGTGGATGGGTGAGGAACGACCGGGGTGGAGAGTGAATGGGTGGAGGGGTATTGAGTGAATAGGTGGAGGGTGAATGGGTAGAGGGAGAGAGGGCTTGAGAGGCTTTTGGTGCTCCATTCTCCAGGCTGAGGAAGGACTGAGGGAATCTGTTCTCCTTCCAACAGAGTATTTGTCTGGCTGATGTGAATCCCTACATCCTGTGTCCCATCTGTGGAGGCTATTTCATCGATGCCACGACCATCACGGAGTGCCTGCACACCTGTGAGTATTTGCACTCGCACACACGGGTCAGTGGGAGCCTACTAACCATGGCATCTTCTCCGTCATCTGGGTGCCAGTGCCCGCTGTTGGCGTCTGTGGCCGATCGTCTTCAATTCAGTTTATTGTGACGTGCACCGAGGTACAGTGAAAAGCTTTTTGTTACCTGCTAACCAGTCAGCAGAAAGACAATACATGATTACAATTGAGCCATTTACAATGTATAGATAAATGATAAGGGAGTATCAAGAAATGTTGCAGTAGGAGTAGAGATTTAAGAGTGGAGCGATTGTGAAATGCGATTGTAGATCTACTGTGGCTAGCACGCAAATAGTCGCCTCCAGATAATGGTTCTGTCGTAATCCACGCGTTGTGAATAAAACTATCTTTATTGGCAAATACAACTTTTAAACACGTGCGTTAAATGAGAGCTCAAGCAAAGTCCCTGCTGTTGCCGCAGGACACACCCGTTGACTGATGACGTTCTTCACCCCCAACTCCTGCTATACTCAGTCACGTGACTCCCAGCTTTACTGACGAACTCAACCACCAGATGGCGCCACATGCCCCCGCTCCAGAACCGGAGGAATGAAAACGAGCAGGCAGACGAACGAAGCAGCCTGAACTCGTACACACATTACCGTTGCTCGGGGACAGAACCGGCAAAGACGAGGGCAGAAGCGGGCAGGATGGCGGACGCCCCCCGACGACGAGGCTGGGCTACCTACACTGGCTGACTAATGTCCAAATGAGCTGGCTTAAGGCGAGCCACCGACTCTTGCCTGCCCCCCATGTCGAGCACAAAGGTTGAGGTGCCATGCCGCAGCACCCGGAAAGGACCCTCATGGTCGTTGCAGCGGCATCCTATGAGCATCACGACGCAGGAGAACATACGGGCAGTCCTTGAGAGCAGACGGAACATGTGAGGGAGCGAGACCATGACAGGACATTGGAACAGAAGAGAGCATGGATAAGGGCAGCTCCTGCTGCCTATGCATCATCGGAATGAAATCCCCATAACAGTAAGGGGGGCGCCATACACCAACAGAGCAGAGGAAGTCGCCAGGTCCTCCTTCGGGGCAGTGCGGACTCCCAACAGAATCCACGGCAACTCTTCCATCCGATCCTGACCCGTGAGCCGCGTCTTCAAGGGGCCTTCAGGTGGCGGGATAAACCACTCGACCAAACCGTTGGATTTCAGGTGGTAAGCCATGGTGTGATGTAGCTGAGCTCCCAACAGCCGGGCCATGGCAGACCACAACTCGGAGGTGAACCGTGCACTCCTGTCAGACGAGATGTCCACTGGCAAACCAAAACGAGCAGTCCAGTGGGCAGCGAGGGCATGCGCATACGTCGCGGTAGAAGTATCAGCGAGCGGGATATCCTCCGGCCACCGCGTGAAGCGAACCACAATGGTGAGAAGATGAGTGACACCCCTGGACGGGGCAACGGACCCACGATGTCAACGTGAATATGATCAAACCGTCGGTGAGGTAAGGCAAAATCCTGTAAGGGCACCTTGACGTGACGCTGGACCTTGGACGTCTGACGGGAATACATGCCCTGGCCCAGTTGCCGATCTGCTTGCGCAACCCATGCCACATAAACCTGGCCACCACCAACACTGTCGTCGCCCGGATGGAAGGGTGAGCCAAATCACGAATCATATCGAACACCTGGCGACGGCAAGCTGCAGGGATGATTGGTCACGGCTGACCGGTAGACACATCACACAGGACAGTGGGTCCAGCGGAACCAAACCGCATATTCTCCAACACCAGGCCGGAAATGGCAGTGCGGTAGGCGAGCATCTCCTCATCCGTATGCTGTGGAGCCCCCAGGGCTGTATAGTCAACTAGACTAGGTGGGACCTAAGTGAGGAGGAAGGGGCTTTCTGGAGCGTTAGTGTGGGTGTTGTGGGCTGAAGGAACTGGTTTCCAGAGGGCTAGTATGGACATTGTGGGCTGATTCTTGGGCTGGCGGCTCAGTCACTCAAGCCTGTTGTGCTGGCAGCTCACTCACTCATGACTGGTGGGCTGGCAGTTGACTCACGGCTATTCCTTGAAATTCCTTTTCAAGCAGGGTGCAAGGCCACCAAATTCAAGTTCAGTTTCTTAACACTTCAAGCAGAGTGCAAGGTCACCAAATTCAAGTGCAGTTTCATACCATTTCAAGCAGGGTGCAAGGCCACTAATAACAGCGAGTCGTGACCTCTCCCTCCATCTGGCAGAGACTGAGCCATGCCCACACTTCTGGATTTTATAGTCCTTCCCGTCCCTCCCCGACCAGAAGGGGCATGGCCTTCATGGCATGATTGACAGGAGAGAGAGAAAAAATCAATATACAGAACAACAGGAAGTGGTCAAGATCAGACTTTTAGTAATATAGATGCCTGTGGCCAAATCGTGGACGGTATTGATGGCGGTGCGGGGTAACGCATCGGCGACCCGGTGGCTCTCACCTGTGATGTGACGGACGCAAGTCGTGTACTCCAAGACGTAGGCCAAGTGACGCTGCTGCCGTGATGACCAAGGATTAGAGACCTTCGCAAAGGCTAACATAAGGAGCTTGTGGGAGTCAAAAGCCATAACATTTCTGCCCTCGAGGAAATATGGCCAAACTCCTGGAGCCCTCTCACCGTGGACGGCCGAGGAAACTGACGAATGGCCTCAATCTTGCCTGGGAGCGGGACTGCACCATGCTGAGGAAATTGATGGAACTAAGACCAAACTGACACTTAGCCAGGTTGATGGCCAGGTCATGCTCGCTGAGTCGCTGACAGAACAACTGGAGATAGAGCAGTGCTCCTGGCGAGAGCAACTGGCGAAGAGGATACCGTCCAAGTAAATGACCAGGAAATCCGAACCACGGCCCACCACGTCCATCAGTCGCTGGGAAGCATTCATGAGGCCGAACGGCATCCGGAGGAACTCAAACAGCCCAAAAGGGGTGATGATAGCCACCTTGGGTACGTCGTCCAGATGGACCGGAATCTGGTGATAGTCCTGAACCAGGTCGACCTTAGAAAAAAAACTTGTCGCCGTCCAGATGAGCCGTGACATCCTGGATGTGAGGAACAGGGTTCTGGTCGGCTGTCGTGGCGTTATTGAGACGGCAATAATCCCCACAAGACCTCCCGCCCCCAGACACTTTAGGGATCATGTGAAGCGGAGGCCCACGGGCTGTCGGAGCGACTCGCAATACCCATTGCCTCCATCTGATGGAACTCGGCCTTGGCAATGTGGAGCTTGTTGGGGGGATGCATGTGTGCATGTGCATGGAGTGGCGACCCGGTGGTGGGAATATGATGCACCATCCCATGTTTGGGGCTGGCCGATTGAAACTGGGGGGTTAGCATTACAGGGAATTCTGCCAAAACCTGGGCATATACATTGTCAACGGAAGACACCGGGTCAAGGTGTGGCGTGGCAGCGGGGCGCAAGGAGATTGGTTCCAAAGTCGCAGAACGAACGAGACGCTGTCCCCTCGTGTCGACCAGCAGGGACTGTACCCGGAGGAAATCGCCGCCCAGTAACGGCAGGATCTGAAAATGAGGGGGATCATGTGAACACCATACATTCGGATGGAGCTGCCATTGACGGTGCTAAGAGAAAGCCCCCGCTTACTGGAACGTGTCTCGACTCCCGACGGGGACAAAACCCTGACCTCCTCACCCGTGTCGACGAGGAAACGCCGCCCGAATGACGGTCCCAGGTGTAGAGGCGATGCTTCTAGCCGGCCGCAGCTGCCACAACTGGTGGCTGGCCACGGAGTTTCCCAGATGCATGCAGGGTGGGAGCATCGATGGGCCTCGGAACCTCAGTGCTGGTGGTAATAGCACCACACACCTTTACCGGCGTCGCTCGGGACCCAATTCACTGCCGAGTCCTCGGTGGAGGCAGGATCCGGCCGCCGAGGCACCGCCGACACACAACCGATAGAAGCACCATCCTGTTGTTTGGCCTGCTACAGCTCATCCGCACGTTCAGAGAAATCGCCACCCGTGAGGAGCAGGCTGATGTCCTCGGGCGTCTAGGAAGGCGTGCTTGAACAGGAAGCAGGACTGATGACCGTCCATCAAGGTTAGCATCTCGCTCATTAGCACGGACGGCTTCCGATCGCCGAGACCACCCATGTGCATGAGCCTCGTGGCCCGGTCGCGGCGGCTGAGCCCAAATATGCGCAAGAGGAACAATTTGAGGCCATCGTACTTGCCGGCGGTTGGCGAAGGTACGGACGAGGCGACCGGCAGTGTCTTGGTGCAGCGCACCGACCACATAGCAATATTTGGTCTCGTCAGCCATAATGCGTTGAATGTGGAACTGAGCTTCAGCCTGTTCAAACCATAAGTGGGGCTGCGATGTCCAGATAACGGGCATTTGAATGGAAACTGCATTCTGCATTAGGTCAGTGAGGGAAGTTACCTGTCCACTCTTCAATCCTTCTGCCTTTTCATCACTGGCCTTTAACCAACTATCTATCAACCCCCCTCACCTTTATCAACCTATTATATCCCAGGCTTTGTCCTGCCCCTTCCTCTCTTCTAGCTTGCTTCCCCCTCTCAACTCCCCACCATCAGTCTGATGAAGGGTTCCGACTGCTGCATTCTACTGGGCGAGGTTGTCAGCTGCTTGCATTCCAAATATCCAAAATAAACCATTTTGGATCACCGGGGTCACCACTGTAGTAACCCACACGTGGTGAATAAAGCGATCTTTATTAGCAAATACAGCTTTTAAACACACGCGCGTTAAATGAGAACTCAAGCAAAATCCCCGCTGTTGCTGTTGGGCACACCCATTGACTGATGACGTTCTTCACCCCCAACTCCCGCTAAACTCAGTCACGTGACTGTCCCAGCTCTACTGACGATGGTTCGATCCATAAGTGGCTCAACCACCAGATGTTCTCCACCAGATGGCGCCACAGTTAAATGGTTTCTTTATTGTCACGTATACCAGATACAGTGAAATACATTTTTTGTATACGGCTCAGCAAGACAGTCCCAGTACATAAGCACAATCACCCTAGTTAGTACAGTATGCACAGAACAGCCCACCGGGTCCATGTGCAAGAAGCGGCATTTTGGTGTCAGTTTGCAGGCCCAGCTACAGCTGGACACAAAGCCTGTTGCAGCCATCGCCTCCATTCCGGTCGTCCCACGTCAAATAAGCTGGTTACGGGCCTTTTTTAATTCACTTCACATTTTATTCACTTCAATCTTGTAATATTAACATTTCTAAATAATAGCAAATTGGTTTTTAATTCATTAGAGGTGCCAGCACACCATACCAGGGTGCGCCATCATTAAGTATGCACTGCCTATTATCCATAGAAAAATCTCAGAGATGGGACAGAGAAGACTGTAGGGTCGGGGGTCAAACCTCCCTCTGTCTGAGGGTGCAGGGTCAGACCAAACAGTCATTCAGACTGGTCACATCATGGCAGATCTGTTGCCTCAGTCACATCATGCTGACCTGCTGCTTACCTCCACATATCACCCACACCCCTGCCAAACAAAACCTTGATCTGAGATTCCCAAACGCTCTCCAGCGTCCACAGTTCCACTGACGAGAGGCGCCGTGTGCAGGGATGCTTCCTGATCTCACTCTGCCACCCCTCACACCCATTCTGCTCTTCACCCTGATCCACCAGTCAATGAGACTGAAGCTAAACCTCTGTCTTGGCACCATTATCCTCGCTCTATCCCATATCCTCCGTCCGCTGAGCACACAAACATCCACCATATCAGCTCTGAGTTATACAAAGGCTGAGCGTTCTAAAGATTTATTAATCTCTCTGTGTAGAGGGACCCAGCATGTGGGGAGCCGCCAAGAGAACAGAGGGACTCGGTGTTGTGGGGGCCACTGAGAGAACATAGATGGACCTGGCATGGGGGGGGGGGGGGGGGACTACAATCAATGCTTTTGTAACTTTGTCAGTCCCCTATACCTGGCGACTTGTGTATTGTATGCAAAACAAATAATTTCAATGTACCTGGGTACATGTGATAATAAAGTATCATTCATTCATTTGAACTTCCACTTCCTCAAACTTAGCTATCTCCCTTGTCCTGGCCGTGCTGTCTGTGGAAACACCCTCTGTCTGTGGAAACATACTATTCAGTCCGGATCCTCAATGTTTGACAAGCAGCTTCTGGCCTCTGGAGTTTGGGCCCAGTCTCTCAGTTGTTCATTTCGCTCGGCCCCCACACCAGGAGTCAGCCTGTCACCCTCTGTGTCAGGCATTAGTTGTAGTGAGTTTGGGGTAATTCCTCTCACGTGTGTGTGGCTGGGATTTCTTCCCTTGAGGGGAGCGTGTTTGTCGTGCCAGTGTAACTTCATTGCAAGTCCCCACCTTGTGTCTCTGCAGTCTGTAAGAGCTGCATCGTGAAACATTTTGACTACAGCAACCGCTGCCCCAAGTGCAACATCACCGTCCATCAGACACAGCCGCTGTACAACATCAGGTGGGTGGGGAGCGGGAGGGGGAGGGTGGTGAGTGGCGGGGGGGTGAGGGTGGTGAGTGAGGGGAGGTTGAGGAGGGTGAGGGGGGGGCTGGGTGGTGAGTGGGAAGCAGGGAGTGGGCGGACCGTGGGGAGCAGGGAGAGCTCGATGGGTGGGGAGCAGGGGGCGGGCGATTAATGGGGGGAGTGTGAAGTGGGCGAAGGACGCTTGGACTACTGGTCATGGGAGTGAAATCGGGCTCACTTGCGAATCATTAGGTCGAGGGGGCAGAGGGACGTTAGTGAGGAGGGGCGTGAGTGTTTTGTGTGTGGTTATGGGAGTGACAGTGAGTGGGATGGTTAGTGGGCAGTCTGTGATCAGGGAGGGCATTGGGAGGTCAGTGAGGGAAGTTACCTGTCCACTCTTCAATCCTTCTGTCTTTTCATCACTGGCCTTTGACCTACCATCTATCAACCCCCCCTCACCTGTATCAACCTATTATATCCCAGGCTTTGTGCTGCTCCCTCCTCTCTTCTAACTTGCTTCCCCCTCTCCACTCCCCACCATCAATCTGATGAAGGGTCCCGACCTGTAAGGTTACCTACCCACGTTCTGCACAGAAGCAGCCTGACCGACTGAGTTACTCCAGCACTTTGTTTTATTTTGTGAACCAGCATCTACTGTTCCTTGTGTCTCCAAGTTATCAGGTGGTGTGGGTGTGCGACAGGGGTGGGTGGATGCATTCAGTGAGGTTCCTTGAAATCTCCAATTTTACATAACTAACCTACAAACAAACCCCCCCTCTACCCCGCCACCTTTCCCCCCCCCCTCTCTTTGTCCCATCTGAATTCGTACCCATTCTTCACAATTTGCACCCATATACGTTTTATCTTTTCATCCCTGGCCTTTGTCCATCTATCTGCCCATCAAAACCACCCCTCATCTGTATCTACCTATCGCTTGCTAAGCTTTGTCCTGCTCCCCCTTCCAACATTCTCTTCCCCCCCCCCCCCCTGCAAACAGTTTCTAGATGGGCCCCCTCCAAAACGTCACATATCCGTGTTCTCCAGAAATACTGCCTGACCCATTGAAGAGTCTCGACCCAAAACGTTGCCTATTTCCTTCACTCCATAGATGCCGCCTCACCCGCTGAGTTTCTCCAGCATTTTTGTCTACCATTGAGTTAGTACAGTACTTTGTGGGGTTTTTTCTGGTGAATCTCGTTTACACCATCCCCCGCGCCACCATGTCCTTCCATAGTGCAGTGACCAGGTGTGTACGTGGTATTCAGCTGTGGCTAATCCATCATCTGATGACTTGGCACTGCCTCCAGCTGACTGAGGCCAGTATCTTGGTCTCTGTATCGGGTCTGAAGAAGGGTCTTGACCCAGAACGTTACCCAGTCCTTCTATCCAGAGATGCTGCCTGTCCCGCTGAGTTACTTCAGCATTTTGTGCCTATCTCCAGTATCCTGTTGCTGCCTTCACACCCCCCCCCCCCCCTCCCATTGCTCTGTGCTGCCACCTGCAGGCAGCGATGCTTGGACATGTGCACAAGGCCCCTCAGATCTTCGTTGCAGGTGACCCCACATTACAGCAGTCTATCCAATTATTGTCCGTCAAAGGTTATGGGCAGATGGCAGGAGAATGGGGTTAAGAGAGGAAAAAAAGATTTTCCATGATTGAATGGTGGAGTAGACTCAAGGGGCCAAATGACCTAATTCTGCTGCTGTAACTTATGAACGCGTTGGTGTACATGGACTAATCTTGCACCTCCATCTCCTGACCATGCACTCCTGTGATGTTCTGATTTGCCTTCCTTGGATCAGAAGTGGATGCCCCTCTCCCTCTCTCCCCCACTCTCTCTCTCCCCCCCCCCCCCCCCTCCCCTTCATCCCCACTCCTCCTCCTCCTACAGTTTTGTTCCCTCGGGATAACGTGTTGTTTCCTTGCAGGCTGGACAGAAAGCTGCAAGATATTGTTTACAAGCTGGTGCCCAACCTGGAGAGCAGTAAGTACAGGACGCTCGCTGAGGCAGGGTGCAGACAGTGAGCCCTTTGGGAGTCGGGGCCAGGGTGAGCACGGGCAGTGACTCTCAGTGTGGGGAACATCCCAGCCCAGCGCACAGTGGGCAACGCCACAACCGTGCTGTAGAGCTGCTCATCCTCCTGTTCTTCCCCATCTGGGGACAGCAGAGGGAGTCTGCACTGACATCACTCAGGGTTGTGCTGGCCTGTTTACCCTTGATCCCAGTCAATCTGATGCACTTCCAGTCCATTCCATTCCGGGTGGTGAGATGGAGAGTGGGAGTAACCATCAGTGTCCCAGTCAACAGTGGGGTTAACCCTCTCTGCTTCTGTCTGGGTGAACAGGGTTAATCCCCTGTCCCACTCTGCGTGAACAGTGGCATTAATCCTTGCTATCCCAGTCTGGGTGAACAGTGGGGTTAACCCTTGCTATCATATATTGCATGGGCGAGAGAGAGGCTTTCATCTAGTCTGTTTGACCCAAACAACCTTCGGTGGACTTGACTTTCACAGTCTATAATTGGTGTGAAGCTACACTCGTGGATTCACGGACTGATATGAGCTGCTTTGATTCCAGGTGAGAAAATACGGCTTCATGAGTTCTACCACGAGAGAGGGCTTGAGGTTCCCAAGCCGGGTGAGTTATAGAGTTACACACTCACAGTTGTACAGCACAGAGACAGCCCTTCAGCCCGGAACATACATGCTGACCTTTACACAAATCTGCACTAATCCTATTTGCCCACATTTGGATCATACTGTGTACCTTGCCTGTTCCAGTGCTAAATGCCATCTCCCCTGGCAGTGCATTCCAGGTGTCAAACCCTGTCTGTGTAAAACACCCCTCAGATCCCTTTAAAAACATCTTGCTCTCAGCAACAGTGCTGTCTAGTTTTTGACACCACTATCATGAGAACACGAATCCTATCCATTTGTGCTTTTACCAGGCTAGTTGTCCAGACTTCGCCTGTACTAGCGACTGTAGCACCGCCTGCACCAGCCTAGTTGTTCCCTCAGCCGTCGAGCCCAGAGCTGAAAGCTGCATCACTGCAGCCAGCGTTGCAGCTTGCCTTGCCATGCGACGGGGCAACCTGCACCACTGCTTGAGTTCCCAAGTTGGGAGCTTCAGACCTGAATGCTGAAAGCTGCGTCACTGTGGCCAGCATTGGAGCTTGCCTCTCCCTGCAGCGGGCCACTCTGCACCACTGCTGGTGTCCCAGGGCCTGGAGCTCCAGTGTTACTGCAGACAGCATTGGAGCTTGCCTCTCCCTGCAGTGGGCTGGTCTGTGACACTGCCACTTGGTGCAGCAAAAGCCTGGGCAGTGGAAGGCGTGTTAGTCATATAATGTATGACCTCAGCATCTATCCTAAGAACCTCCCATTTCTCGTCCACACACTGCTCTTGATTATTTCACCTGAGAACAGGTTCAGCTTCCACAGGTACATTGTCTGCTCTCTGCTCTCCAGTTGTGCAGGTGCCCATCAGTGGCAAAGGGAGTCGTATCCGACCGCTGGGTAAGAAGCTGCCGCTGTCCGTGACCCCACCGGCCGAACCCCCGCCGCAACTCGACATCTCCCTGGTGCTCGAGTTCATTGGGTGAGTCACCTCTCGCGCATCAGCCCACAGTCAGGCAGGGTGTTACCTTTGGATAGAAGGAATGTGTGACATTTCTGGTCGAGACCCTTCTTCAGTCCCGCTGATTTACACCAGCATTTAGTGTCTTTATCTTTGGTGTAAACCAGCATCTGCAGTTCCTTCCAGCGGTGTGTTACCGTTACTGCAGCATCACTTGAGTAAACAGTGGAGGTGTCTCTCCAGTGTATATCCGGCTGTAGTTAGACCCACTGGGACTGGAGCATGTCCGGTCACCCAGCCCAAAGAGGGATGGATTTGCAGTGGAGCTTCATCAAGTTGGTTCCTGGCATGGCAGGTCTATCATAGTGGAGAAACTCAACTTATTTGTGATGTTCACTAGAGAAATTCAAGAGAGAGTTAGCTTTAGCTCTTAGGGCTAACGGAATCAAGGGATATGGGGAGAAAGCAAGAACGGGGTACTGATTTTGGATGATCAGCCATAATCATATTGAATGGCGGTGCTGGCTCGAAGGGCCAAATGGCCTACTCCTGCACCTATTTTCTATGTTTCTATGTTTTTGGAATCCTAAAGGGGCTTGACGGGCGAGGCTCGAAATGGATGTTTTCCTGGTTGGGATGTCTGGATCCTGTGTTCACATTCTCAGAGTAAAAAAGATCAAAGGTTTTTTATTGTCACGTGTACCAATTAAGGTACAGTGATATGTGAATTACCATACAGCCATACCAAAAAAAAGCAACAAAACATACGACAACATAAAAGTTAACATAAACATTCACGACCGGAATTTCTCACTGTGATGGAAGGTAAAAAAATGTCCAAACTTCGTCCTCTTTTATTCTCCCGCGGTCGGGGAAGTCGAATAATCCATCGGGGCGATCACAGCTCCCGCCTCGAGGCGGCCTCGAGCTCCCAAACGTCGGTCTCTAACCAGAGGCCGCGAGCTCCATGATGTTAAAGTCCGCAGGCAATCACGGTTGGATCTCTGAGGTCGATCCCTGGCAAAGGCATCGCAGGCTCCACGATGTTAAGTCCTGCAGGCTCCCGCGGTGGAGCTCTCAAAGTCGGTCTCCAACAAAGGCTGCCAACTCCTCGATGTTAGGACTTTGTGGACGGAGATATGATACGGAAAAAAATCGCATCTCCGTCGAGGTAAGAGATTAAAAGTTGCCCCCAAACCCTGCGTAAAACAAGTTAAAGAACATTAAAAACACACATTTAACACGTACTAAAGAGCTGTCCATTCACAACTGAGATGAGATGAAATTGCTTGCCCCATTCGTCCTGCAGTGAATCATTAGTAGACTACTCCACCCAGGAGGCGATGTGTGCTCAGTCACATGGTAGAGATTTGGATATTAAGGGAACCTTGGGAGACTATGAACACAGTCTCCCAAGAAAGCGGTGCTGAGGTATTGGTTTATTATTAGCATGTGTATCAAGATGCAGTGAAAAACGTTGTTTTGCCTGTTATACCATGTGTGAGTACATCGGGCAATGCAAATGAAACATAAACAGTGAGCACTATATAGTCTTACAACTACGGAGAGGTGCAGAGAAGAAAAACTGCAAGGGCATTTAATTGGAATTATTTGGGGACATTTGAAATACTAGGGGATTGAGGATCTAGTGGGAGGGAGGAACTGAAGGGAATCCACATTAGTCAGAAAATGGTGTTAGGTAAACTGTAATGGCAGATAAATCCCCAAGGCCTGATGGTCTGCATCCCAGAGTACCCGAGGAGGTGGCCCTAGAGATTGTGGATGCATTGGTGATCATTTTCCAATGTTCAATAGACACTGGATCAGTTCCTGTGGATGTAACTTCACTTTTTTAAGAAAGGAGGACGAGAGCAAACGGAATTATAGACCAGTTAGCCTGACATCGGCAGTGGGGAAGATGCATGAGTCGATTATTAAAGATGTAATAGCAGTGCATTTGGAAAGCAGTGACAGGATCTGTCCGAGCCATCATTGACTAATCTTCTGGAATTTTTTTGAGGATGTAACAAGTAGAATGGATAATGGAGAGCCAGTGGATGTGGTGTATCTGAACTTTCAAAAAGCCTTTGACAAGGTCCCACCAAAGAGATTAGCAAAATTAGAGCACATGGTATTGGGGGTAGGGTATTGACATGGATAGAGATCTGGGTGGCAGACAGGAAGCAAAGAGTAGGAATCCTTTTCAAATGTCAGACAGTGACTAGTGGGATGTCGCAAGGCTCGGTGCTGGGTCCCCAGTTGTTTACAATATATATTAATAATTTAAACAAGGGAATTAAATGTAACATCTCCAAATTTGCGGATGATACAAGGCTGGGTGACTGTGTGAGCTACGAGGATGATGCTATGAGGCTGCAGGGTGACTTGGATAGGTTGGGTGAGTGGGCAGATGTATGGGAGATGCAGTATAATATGGATAAATGTAAGGTTATCCACTTTGGTGGCGCGAACAGGAAGGCAGATTATTATCTGAATGGTGTCGGATTAGGAAAAGAGAAGGTGCAACGAGACCTGGGTATGCTTGTACATCAGTCACTGAAAGTAAGCATGCAGGTACAGCAGGCAGTGAAGAAAGCTAATGGCATGTTTGCCTTCATTGCAAGAGGATTTGATTTTAGGAGCAATGAAGTCCTAATGCAGTTGTACAGGGCCCTGGTGAGACCGCACCTGGAGTATTGTGTGTAATTTTGGTCTCCTAATTTGAGGAAGAATATTATTGCGATTGAGGGAGTGCAACGTAGGTTCACTAGGTTAATTCCAGGGATGGTGGGACTGACATATGAAAGAATGGGTCGACTGGGCTTGTATTTACTGGAATTTAGAAGGATGAGAGGGGATTTTATAGAAAAACAAAATGTTTAAAGGATAGATGCAGGAGAAATGTTCCCGATGTTGGGGGAGTCCAGAACAAGGAGTCACAGTTTAAGAATAAGAGGTAGGCCATTTCAGACTGAGACGAGGAAAAACTTTTTCACCCAGAATCTGTGGAATTCTCTGGCACAGAAGGCAGTGGAGGCTAATTCGCTGGATGTTTTCAAGAGAGTGTTAGATTTTCTAGGGACTAAAGGAATCAAGGGATATGGGGAATAAGCAGGAACAGGGTACTGATTCTGGATGATCAGCCATGATCATATTGAATGGCGGTGCTGGCTCGTAGGGCCAAATTGCCCACTCCTATTCCTCTATTATGTTTTTGAAGGTGGAGATATAGTCATTGAATAGGAATCAAAACTGCATCACGTGCTTCACAAAGGCTTTGCTCTGTGAAAGAAACCCTGGTGTGTGGGTGATGAATCTGTGGAATTCATTGCCACAGAGGGCTGTGGAGGCCAAGTCAATGGATATTTGTAAGGCAGAGGTAGATAGATTCTTGATTAATACGGGTGTCGGGTTATGGGCAGAAGGCAGGAGAGTGGGGTTTGGAGGGAGAGATAGATCATCCATAATCGAATGGCAGAGTAGACTTGTGTTAAAGAAGGAACTGCAGATGCTGGAGAATCGAGGGTTACACAAAAAGCTGGAGAAACTCAGCGGGTGCAGCAGCATCTAAGGAGCGAAGGAGATAGGCGACGTTTCGGGTCGAGACCCTTCTTCAGACTGCTGGGGCCGAATGACCTAATTCTGCTCCTATCACATGAATTTGGGTGGGGGATGGTGTGCAATGAGAATGTGGGTTTAAAATGTGGTGTCTGTAAATGGGTGATTGTGGTCGGCACGGTTAGAGTGGGCTCTTGCCTGTGTCTGCTCCTCTGTCTCTCTACGAACTTGGCCGTTTCCTGCTGCCTGATGCAGAGCTCTGGTTGCAGTTACCGGCTATGGCCAGTGGGTGTCGGCAGAGGCCAGGGAGTCGATGAGTAACCTGCCCACACAGCTCCACTTCACAAACAGGTCTGTGGATGCTGTCTGTGGACAACTCTGCCGGGGGATTAGGTCTTTCCAGTTCACCTTTCCAGGCCTCTCGTAGTGTTGTATACTTGGGCACTACCAAAGAGAACAACCCGTGGGGGTAATCGGAACCTGAGGGGCAGCTTTTTCACACAGAGGGTGGTGGGTATATGGAATGAGCTTCCGGAGGAGGTACTTGGGGCAGGTACAATAACAGAATTTTAAAAGACACTTGGACAGATGCATTGACAGGAAAGGTTTAGGGGAATATGGGCCAAACGCGGGCAAGTGGGATTAGTTTAGATGGGCATGTTGGTGGGCATGGACAAGTCGGGCTGAATGGCCTGTTTCTGTGCTGTGTCAAGTCAAGTCACTTTTATTTCTATAGCACATTTAAAAAACAACTCTCGTTGACCAAAGTGCTTTACATTGGTGGAGGTACTAACGTTATACAACAGTGGTTCATAGATTAAGTACATACATAAATACATACATGTAGCCCCCCCTCAGAGGATGTCAAGAAAGGCTTGAGAGTAAAGATGAGATTTAAGTCTCGACTTAAAAGAGTCGATGGAGGGGGCAGTTCTGATGGGAAGAGGGATGCTGTTCCACAGTCTAGAAGTTGCAACCGCAAAGGCACAGTCGCCCCTGAGCTAATGCCTAGACCGCAGGATGTTCAGTAACCCCAAGTCGGCCGATCTGAGGGACCTCTAGGTAGTGTGGTGGGTAAGCAAACCTTTGATGTAGGTGGGGGCAAGCAGCCCGTTAAGGGCTTTGTAAACAATGACTTTAATCCAAGCGACTGAGCCTGTCCTGATGGCTGTACGTTCGTAGCTGTGGCAACAGCTCGGTGAGTGTCTGTGCTGTTCCCCAGTGTGGTCACATCCTGCCGTGGCCTGGTGCCGGATCCTCACCACACAGCGCCTTTCCTCTGAGGCTGCGCTGGCGCCAAATACACCTTTCCAGAATGTTCTCCTTGTTCACATTCTCTGCTCTCCGGCAGCTGCCCCATTTGTCATACCTTATCTACCAGACTGGTGCCTTCGTAAATCCCAGGGCATGTTCATTACCGTTCTTCTGATGCCGTCATGCTGCAAGGCTCCTCCCGTTCACTCTGAATCCTGGGCCTATTAGTGCGGCAGCACTGTGGTGCAGCGGTAGAGTTGCTGCCTTACAGTGCTGGACACACGGGTTCGATCCTGGCTACGGGTGCTGTCTGTACAGAGTTTGTATGTTCTCCCCGTGACCTGTGTGTGTTTTCTCCGGGAACTCCGGTTTCTTCCCACAGTCCGGGTTAATTGGCTGGGGATAATTGTAAATTGTCCTTGGTGTATGTCGGATAGTGTTAATGTACAGGGTGATCGCCGGTCGGCACAGACTCGGTGGGCCGAAGGGTCTGTTTCCGCGTTCTATCTGTGAACTAAACTAGTGCCCCCTAAATGCACCCCCCTCACATTTTCTGCATCGTTCCACTTCTCATTGTTTTGCCCCTTATCCACTGTTCTATGACATATTATCCTGATGAATGTAAAACTGATATCAGTTGTCGGTCTATTTGAGAATCCCAATGATTAGGCATTTGGCACACCAAATTTAAGGTCTGTTGGAGTATTACTAGGTGTACCATTGAATATTTGGAAAGTCTTGCCAGTACAACCTCCAAATTCATAGACATGCTGAATTGACACATTAACCATCAAATGTTGTGTGTCCTGTGAACTTACTCACTGTATCCCGACCTTCGCATGCTGCAGAGAATATAACCGCAAGTGTCCTAGGATGTAATCCAGTGGTGCACCTCTAGTCACAGGCTTCCAGTCGCTGAAGTAACCCCCCACCAGCACCCCCTGCTCCGTTTATCAAACCGCCCTGAGTTCCATGGATCCTAGTCTCACGTGTGGGACCTTTCCTCAGGCCCGACTGAAGCCCGTCTAGACTAGGTCAATGCAACGCCCTCATCAACATATTTAGTTGCCTCTTTGGAAAATCTCAGGCTAATCAGACTGGATCCTGTGTAACAAAGCTGTGCTGATTATTGTTGACTAATCCCCACCTCGACAAGTGCAGGTTAATCCCGTTCCTCCGATATTTCCCAATAATTATCCGACTGCTGTTATTAGGCCCAGCAGCCACTAATTACCTGGCTTATCTCTGTAGCAACTTCCTCCGTCGCCTCCCAGCACAGTGACCTCACCTGCCCCTGGGGTTTACCCACCTTTGACCCCACGGAGACCTTTAACCCCAGCTCCTTGTACCTGAATCTCCCTGTCCACCTCTGCATTCTGCACAGGGTGGGATCTGCTGCCCTGTGTTAGTGTGCACTGTCCATGGTTCTCGTTACCGCTCTGAGGCACAGATCTCCTTTATTCAGCTTGACTCTGCCTACTGTGGATGGACGTGTCTGCCCTTTGCTGGCCAACTTCCCAGCGCCCGGGGTACTGACAGATCTGCTGTTCTCTACACTCCTGACTCTCTGTCTCTGCAGATCAATCAGTCTGTCTGATGCGACATGCACTTCACAGAACAGTCCTGTAAAATTGACAAAGAATAACCAAGGTCAAAGTTTAGTTCAGTTTAGAGACACAGCGCGGAAACAGACCCTTTGACCCACCAGATCCGCGCCGACCAGAGATTCCCGCACACCAACACTATCCCACACACAATAGGGACAATTTACAATTTTTACCGAAGCCATTTAACCCACAAACCTGGGCGTCTTTTGAGTGTGGGAGGAAACCGGAGCACCCAGAGAAAACCCATGGGGAGAGCGTACAAACTCCTCACAGACAGCACCCATGGTCAGGAATGAGCCCGGGTCTCTGGCGCTGCAAGGCAGCAACTCTACCACTGCGCCACCGTGCCTACCCTGAGGTCAATGGTACATGGACAGTTGTACTTGGGGACCCAGCTTCCTCCCATGTGGCTGTGAAGGAGGGTGAAATGCAGCGACTCTTGGTGACAGGCTCTTGAGATATATATATATATATATCTCTCTCTCTCCCTCTCCCTCTCCCCCTCCCCCTCCGCCTCCGCCTCCCCCCCTCCCCCTCTCCCCATCTCCCTCTCTCCCCTCCCTCTCTCCCCTTCCTCTCCCTCTCCCTGAATGGGTTGGTTAATGATGAGAATTGTCGGGAGAGTCACGGGCTACCCAGTCTCTGACAGTAGAGGTTGAGATGGTTGTTACTGGCCCTGAGTGACCTCCAGGAAGTCGGCAGCATGGAGTCAGTTGCTTTGGTCCGTGTGGTGAGCTTGTGAGAGGGTCGGGTTTGTGTTGGTCAGTCTGTGAACCCAGTGGGTGGGTTGGGCGCGTGGCTGTCAGAGTTAATACTTTCTCAACTCTCTCAGGCCGCAAAGTTAATTGTAGCAGAGGCTGGACAGAAGCACGTGTTTCTCCTGCGAGCAGACCCGGTTCATTTGTGGTATATTTGTCAGGAGATGTGCAAGCTGACCAAGCAGAGAATGCTTCCTGACACCAGACATTGCTGAGGGTTTATTGCTCCGAGCTCACTTGTCATTGAAGACTCTCGGCTCCAGTCAGACTGCTGGGCTGTCAGTATTTTCCTTGCTATCCATTCCCTTTGTCCTGTTTTCACACCTTACACTTCCTTATGCATGTATCTCCCTCTCCCCTGACATCAGTCTGCTCTCGACCAAAAACGTCACCCATTCCTTCTCTCCAGAGATGCTGCCTGGCTCACTGAGTTACTCCAGCATTTTGTGTCTATTTTCGGTTTAAACCAGAATCTGCAGTTCCTTCGGACACAGCCAGTCTAACCCACGTGTCCAGTAGTTTGATGCAGGCCTCTGTGTTTTAACATGCTGTGCTTCTGCTCGGAGCCAGATATGTTTGTCTTCTGAGGATGTTTGAGGCTGTGCTTTAATCCACTGAATCAAGATCAGGGAAGGTAGAATGAGCTCAAGGGACTGAACGGCCTCAGATCCAGAGAGAGATGTGGGCAATGAGTTAATATGTAGTCATGGAAGAAAATTATGGGTCCTTTGGCTCAACTTGTCCCTGCCGAACAAGATGCCCCACCTAAGTTATTCGCACCAGCCTGTGTATGGCCCATATCCTTTTAAACCTTTCCTATCCATGTACTTGCCCATATGTCTTTTAACTGAAACCAATGGGCCACACACTGCAAAGTGTAGGGAGGAGCAGTTTACCACTGATTATGGGTCAGCAAAAAGAAGCATATGTGTCAAACACTGTGTACATCTGATAAATGGCTCCATGCTTCGCTCTTTGTTCAATCGGTGAGCTTTTGATGTGTTATTAATGTTGGTTAGGAGGCTGATTGGCAGGTCTGATTGTCTGAGAAATCACACTTCATTAGTCAGGCCGAGGGTTTTTAACTGAAAAGAAGGGTCCCGACTTGAGATGTCGTCTATCCATGTCCTCCACATATGCTGCCTGAACTGCTGGCTTACTAAAGCACTTTGTTTTGAACGTTTACCTGAGCTAATCCATACCAGACTGCAGACTGGTCTCACTTGATTAACGATGCAGAAACTAGTTGCAGTCTAGACCGTCGTCATTCTAATGACTGTTGTTCTGTTTCTGCAGGGCTGACCTTGGAATTGGTGACTATAAGGTAGGTGGACTGGAATCAGCCTCTCTCCATGCTCAAGACGTTTATACTGAACCTACTGACCGATTGCATTTCCAGTGTCCAGTCGGCCATAGAGTCACTGCAGTGTCCAAGCTCAGGAGCACCGTCCCGCAGCTGGGGAGGAAAGTCCTGGTGAATTCCAGTGGTTGGGAAACACCGACTGCCCTAGGTTTGGTCAGACGTTTCCTGTGGGGACAGTCTGCTGCCATGTGTACTGGGCAGACTTGGTGTTCCCTGTATCCATGCTGGGAGTTAACATCCCACTGAGTGGAAAGGCCCTGATGTAGGTACGCACCGGTGATTAATCCTTCAGCTGTCTGCATTGAAAGTGTTGACCTCATTATCGCATTGGGGTCGAAAGTGTCCGGCCTCGCATGTGCGCTCCCGGCCTCATGTGCACGTGTATACATGCTAATTAATAAACTGGGCAATTGTATGAACATCTCTTCTTTAATCAGCACCTGCATTACCCCCTTGCCAAAATCCAGTTGCTGCCCTGTGTTGCGATCACACACGAATGAGACTGCCATTAAACCATGGTCAGAGTGATCCTAGCCCTGACATTGCCTTTGTCCCAGGCAAATGCCGGGCTCCTTTCCTTTTATCCGGAGATGCTGCCTGACTTACTGAGTTAGTCCAGCACTTTGTGACTATTTGCCGGGCAGCAATGTTCACCATGACCTAGGCTGCCTAGACTCGGAACAGTTGCGATAGAAGCAAGTCCTCAGCTGTGCTGGAGATCAGCTTGAATTGAAGCCAGGTCTTGTGAATAATTCTGCTTATAATTATTACTCAAGTAATAAGTGGACTCAGCAGCAAATCTCCCGAGCATGGCAAAGCTGCCAGCTTTGATTTAAAAACAATGTAGGTGTGAGCACTGGTGTGTAAAGTGGAGCCAGGCTGAATAATTTGCAGTATTGAGCTGTCAGCAACTGTCTACCAGCTGGCAACAAAGCACCACCGATCTGTGAATTGAGCCAGGGTTCAGGGCATGGGGGGCAGTGTGGAGGACAAGAGGTGGGTGGTCGTGGCTGGACTGGGTGGCTGCAACAGCCTTGGAGCTGCTTCTGCTGCAGTAGTTGAGTGGTGAGATCTACATAGTGCAGGCGTGAAGAGTGTGTGTAGGCCGTAAATGTTTGCAGACTAGGAAGGAGAGTGAGCGATGGATGAATACCAGGGGACGTACTCTGGTGGTTGTTGGAGTTGGGACTGTTGCTATCTCCACCCACCATTGCCTGGGTGCAAAGGGGAAAGGGAAACCCCGACAATGGCTCAGATGCACGGCCAACCTTCATGTGGCAGAGAGTCAGGGTCAATCACTCATTCTCCCCTTTCTTTTTGTCTCTGTGCACACTCACACAAACACACGCTCACAATCGTGCTTTCACACACACACGCACACGTGTGCATGAGCATGCACTCGCTCACGCACCCACACGGACATGCAAGAAAGTTTCACATGAGCAGGCGCTCATTCATGCACACACGTGGGCACACGTGCGCGTGCACACTCGCATGAGCACTCGCGCACAGAGGCGGACTCACGCACACACTTGCACTCACTCTCACACACACTCACACACTCGTACACGCTTGCAAGTCGAGTGCGTTGCAGGAATCTCGGGTTCTGACCTGGAGCTAGAATTCTGGTTGAGTTTCATTCAGACGTTACAGGGATCAGTCAGCTCAGCATAGAACAGTGATCAGACGTGGCACCTTCCTCGGGGCAGCGTGTGTCTGCATTGAACCCTTGGAGATGGCACATTTTATCTGGGCCACATTTCTGTGACCACAAACTTTTTATCATGAGGCATTGTGAGAGTTGCTTGTGTCACAATAGACAATAGGTGCAGGAGGAAGCCATTCGGCCCTTCGAGTCAGCACCGCCATTCAATGTGATCATGGCTGATCATCCACAATCAGTACCCTGTTCCTGCCTTCTCTCCATATCCCTTAACTCTGCTATCCCCAACTCCGCTGTCACTGTTTGGTTTCTGCAGCAACTCCAGTTGTGAACGGAGCTTCACGCTGCCCTGTCTCCTCCCTTCGGGTCACTCACGGCGGCAGCACCTGTCGACGTGCCCCAGCGCAGACATTGTTTCGTCAGAGCCCATAAACCCCACTGTCCAGTGGTCTCTCACCAACCACTTGACCCTTGAGATGTCCTCTTAAGAGGTTCTTATTTGACATGATCTTGCTGCAAAACCTCTCAGGACCTGTGATGGGGCATCATACTGTAGATACCTGGCCACTAATGGGATGCAGTAAGGGGGTTAGAAACTTGGGAAGGTGCAGCCCAGGTAGCCACCAGACAATTCTTCCCCAGAGTCTCTGTGTTTGGCACAGTAATGGACAGCTGTGTTTTGGTGTTGTCACGTGTATCAGAATACAGTCAAAAACGTTGGTTATCTGCTTGTCAGGGAGAGCAGTTTGGGGACAGAATCAGAGGATATGGTGATAGTACCAGTGAGTGGGAAGTATGGGGACAGTATCAAGGGGTATGGGGGCAGTACTAGAGAGTGTGGGGATAGTATCAAGCAGTGAACTGTATGGGGACAGAACCAGGGAGTGTACAGGGGACAGAGAAATGGAAAATTCACAGTATCCAATAACAGATCCCAGTAGCTAAACATTTACTTGCTGCTGTTGTAACTGATATCTACCTGCATGGTCTCACGGGCAAGTAGTGTAGGTTCTGAAATGAGGGCATTTGACACCGAGGTCCTCAGTTGCAAGAGCTGGCCATTCAGCCTGTCAAACTCTTTCTGCCCCTGGCTTCCAGGTTGATTTTCTTTTGTTTTTCTTTCAGCCGCTGCAAAAGAAATATGTCCGGGTGTCGGAGGAGGCGACAATCCGACACGTGGAAAAGTTTATCCGAAAGAAGCTGGAATTGGACCCCATGTATCAGGTGAGGGTGAGTTTCAAGTTGAACTGATTGGCAAGGGTCATTAGCTAAGCACCAGGTGGGGAGGGCCATCAGTGTGGGATTCTGTTTGAGGGGAAGGGAGTGTCTATTGAGCTCCAGTGTTGTGGGGCATCGAAGGCTTTGAGTCATTCCGTGGTGGGTCAGAACAGCTTTTATTGAAGTTAGACACAAAAAGCTGGAGTAACTAAGGAACGGGCAGCGTCTCTGGAGACGTTTCGGGTCAAGACCCTTCTTCGGACTAGTCAGGGGAAAGGGAAACGAGAGATGTAGAGAGATAAAGAACAATGAATGAAAGATATGCAAAAAACTAACGATGATAAAGGAACCAGGCCATTGTTAGCTGTTTGTTGGGTGAAAACGAGAAGCTGGTGTGACTTGGGTGGGGAAGGATGGAGAGAGAGGTTATGTCGGGGCTAAAGTTTGCAAAATCAATATTCATACCACTGCCCAAGCGAAATATTAGATGCTGTTCCTCCAACTTGCGTTTAGCCTCACTCTGACAATGGAGGAGACCTCGGACAGAAAGGTCAGTGTGGGAATGGGAAGGAGAATTAAAGAGTTTAGCAACAGGGAGATCAGGTCAGCAAAACGATCGGCCAGTCTATGTTTGGTCTCGCTGATGTATAAGAGTCTACATCTTGAACAACGGATACAGTAGTTGAGGTTAGAGGAGGTGCAAGTGCAAGTCTTTATTGACTTGTCCATGAGAGTGGAAACAAGCTGTGCGAATCCCATTACGCCCTCAAATCCAGTGACTCTCCACGGATTTGACTGTCCGACTGAGGAGTTCATGGATTTTGGCTTTAACCCAATGATGGGGGGACTAGTCAGCAGTGTTCACTGTGGTGGGTGGGCTTCCATCATGTGGTTATGTGTTGTAGCAGTGCCACTCCTCTGGGCAGTTGGAGCATGATGCACCGCAATCCTGCCTAGTGCCGTATTGGTAGCTTTGGTGAGTCAGGAGGAGGTGGGTCCCTGCTGCAGGATCCCAATCCTCAAGCCTGCTCTGTGGATCACATGTTGTCCCTGTTGGTGGGGATTCGGCAAAGGTAATGCCATCGAATGTCATGGGAAGCAATCAGATGCTGTGTTGATGATGTTGCATGACGTTTACTTGCCACCTACTAGTCCAAGAGTCAAGAGTATTTAAATGTTATAAGTACTGGCAACTGAACAATTTAAGTCTTACTTGTTGCACCTTGACAGGCCTGTAAATGCAATCACAAACGGAGAAATAATTTAATAACCATAATACTAAGTATCATCATAGTGCCAACACCAAAGTCCGTAGTGCAATCAGAGTCGAGAGTGTTTAATTGTCATATGTACTGACAACAGAACAGTGGAAATCTTACTTGCAGCAGCTTAAGACACAGTTCACAGAAGATCATAGTTGCTGAGGTTGGTGCTGCGTAGTGTTCAAGAACCTGAAGGTTGCTGGAAGAAGCTGTGCTTGAACCTGGAGGTTATGGCTGCACTCAGGTGCAGGTGTGGTTCCTCACGCAAGTGCAGACCTGTTTCCTCGTGCAGGTGCAGGTGGGGTTCCTCGTGCAGGTGCGGTTTCCCACTCAACCATGGTTTTGCATCAGATACTGATGCTCATGGCAGACTGAGGGATTCATCAGACCCATAGTTGGTGGTAAATATTTCTGCCACTTAGGCCCCCCCCCCCCCCGCCACCTCCAACATCCTGTCAATGCCCAGCCTGAACTACTGTTTATGCTCGTAATGCATCTGTTCTTCTTGCGTATGGCGTGCACAGCCTGAAGTTGTAGGACAACTTGTTCTATTTGATCTTATTTGATTGTGCACACCAGGTTGATTTCATTTGTCGAAGCAGGGCGGACCACGTGAAGGTTGCAATCTCCCACCTCATGCATCTGTTGATATACTGTGTGGCATTCTGGGCATCGATTTGCAGGAAGGATGCAGAAAAGGGTCTTGCAAGGGCATACACATGAATGTGGATGTAGAAGAGGGTCACCAGAATGATGACTGGCTTGGAGGGTGTTAGCTTAAGGAGATGTTGGACAAACTTGGATTGTTTTCTCTTTGAAGGAAAACCTAATAGAAGTTTATAAAATCATGAGAGGCATAGGTAGGGTAGACAGTCAGAACCTTTTTTCCCAGGGTGGAACTGCCAAAGACGAGAGGGCACGGTTTTAAGGTAAGAGGGGGAATGTTGAAAGGAGATGTGCAGGGCAAGTTTTTAAACACAGACGGTGGTGAGTGCCTGGAACCCACTACCAGGGGTGGAGGTAGTTATGACAATAGTGCTTAAAGGGCCTGTCCTACAAGCATGCAACTCCATGCGATGAGCGCGACCTAACGTGGTCGCTTGAGCCGTCCACCGTCGCGAGGCCGGTCCCCCTTCGATCGCCGGAGTCGTGCGGAGTTCGTCCCGACATCGTGCGGGGCTCCGAAAAACCGACTATGTTCAAAAATTCCGCGCGGCAACAGCTTGTCGGCTCGCACTCGCCTCGACGCATTACACACCGCCTCGACATCCTGCTTCCGTGAACCTATCTGTAGGTGCCTCCATGACCCTCTCTGTGTGTGGCTCCATGGCCCTCTGTGTGTGTGCCTCTGTGCCCCTCTCTGTCCTGGCGAACTTACCTTAAGACTTCGCTCCAAGTTCGCCTCACTTTGCGCCGCGTTGCGCCACTCACCCGGCCTCCGCGCGGCCCCTGCTGCCGGTTTGGTCGCGCTTGCCGCATGCAGGCGCATGCTGGTGGGAACGGCCCTGTACAGGGGATCACCCGACCTCCGCGCGGCCCCCGCTTCTAGTTTGATCGCGCTCACCGCATGGAGTCGGATGCTGGTAGGACAGACCCTTAAGTGGCTTTTAGATCGGCAAATGGATATGCAGGGAATGGAGGGATATGGATTATGTGTCGGTAAAGGGGATTAGTTTAATTTAACATGACGTTCATCACAGACATTGTGGTGTGCTACTCACATGGTGAGTACGTACTCCTCGTATTCCAGCAGGATAATGCCTGCCTCATCTGTGGCAGAGCTTACCAACTTGTTCTGATGTTTGTGAGCAATTTGCAGTATCACCTGGGAATCATCCTGGTTTAATGCCTGTGCTGGGAATGGGCTGCCGGCCAGCCTGCCTTCTCTCCTTGAAACAGTGGGCAGGATGTTGGGGGCATGGGGAGTGCCAGTGGGTGGGAGAGGGCTCCATCCCTCTCACTCGCCTTCCCTGTCAGCTGAGGGAGCAGGTGGTGCTGCACTCCCTTGGTTACAGGAGTGTCTCTGACCCAGTCGAGAGCTGCTTCAGTCGGCACCATCTTTCACTGTAATTGAACAGGAGACGGTCGGATCCCCTGGGAAGTTGTGGGAGGAGGAGACGGCTGACGAGAGCCTGAATGTATGCAGAGGCTGGGCGTCGCAGACTTGCACAAAGCAATTTATAAAAACATCAGGTCCTGCCCTCTGGGATGAATCTACTTGTTTGTGAACCTTCTGAAGGAAGGATGGTTGTTTTCAGAGTGTGAGGCGCCATATCTCCCTCCTTTACATTTATATCATGCCTATTGTACATTCTTTTTAACTTCCCTCATTCTCACTTTGCTGTTTTCCTCGCACCTCACTCATCGCTTCCTTCATTTGTTATTTTATTCTCTACTTATTTTTTTATTCTCTCTACTCTTGTTAAAAAAAAAAAAAAATTTTAATTTTCCTCTCTCCCTGCCCCTCCATTCTCTCTCCCTGCCCCGCCCATTCTCTCTCCCTGCCCCCCATTCTCTCTCCCTGCCCCGCCCATTCTCTCTCCCTGCCCCCCCATTCTCTCTCCCTGCCCCCCCATTCTCTCTCCCTGCCCCCCCATTCTCTCTCCCTGCCCCGCCCATTCTCTCTCCCTGCCCCCCCATTCTCTCTCCCTGCCCCCCCATTCTCTCTCCCTGCCCCCCATTCTCTCTCCCTGCCCCCCCATTCTCTCTCCCTGCCCCCCCATTCTCTCTCCCTGCCCCCCCATTCTCTCTCCCTGCCCCCCCCATTCTCTCTCCCTGCTCCCCATTCTCTCTCCCTGCCCCCATGATGAATTCTCTCTCCCCCCTCTCTCTCTCTCTCTCTCTCTCTCTCTCTCTCTCTCTCTCTCTCTCTCTCTCTCTCTCTCTCTCTCTCTCTCTCTCTCTCTCTCTCTCTCTCTCTCTTATTCTCTCTTTCTCCATGCCTTTCACTCCGTCTTGTTCTTTCTCCCCCTGTATCTCCCTCCCCCTCGCTCTGATTTTCTCATTATGCACTGCACCACTCATACTCTGGTTTATGCATCACGATGCCTACGGTTGTTAGTTACTGGTTCCCCATTGATCTCCAGGTGGCCTTTGTAGCCTCTGCTGCAAATGTGGATGGGTTTTGTAATTAGCTTTCGATCTTTCCTGGTGATTGAGTGCTGCCTCATCTGGTGACCTTTGTTGTTTTGCAGTTAGCTGCACAAATCACACGTCTGAAGACTGCTTCGAGCCCCAGAGAGCCTGGCAGCCCCAAGTGAGATGGAGACAAAGGGACCATACATGGGGAGCAGTTACGATTGCTTCAATTAATAGGATGACAGGATGGGGCTCTGAGGTGTGACAGTGTGTGCCAGGAAATGTCTGGTTGACACTCCCGGGTCAGCCACACAGTGTCCTCGCCACTCCCTGGCCTCCACTGGTAACACCACTTCTGCCCAATACTGTGGGACATTGCCCAGGCGTCTTCCAAACCTAAACCCGATATTGTATCATTCAACCTCCTAACAATCTTTAAACAAGTGAAAGCCATCGGGCTACACCCAGAGACCAGAAACTGCTGCCGATGCTCACCACTGCCCCCTGCTCCCAGTCGTGCCTCTACCTCATCCACTTATTCCAATGTGTACTTGAATATTTGTTTGCACAACTTCAGTCTTGCACCACTCTGCTGTTTTGAACTCGTATTTACAATTACTCTGTATGCACCGTTTACTCTTGTCAACTTCATGTGGATTTGGGATTCCATTCCGACTTGGTGCATGTATATGACAATGAACTGATCTCTCTCCCCCCCCCCCCCCCATCATTTTTGGGGGGGGGGGGGGCAACAGCTGGAGACAGTGCAGAGGTCAGCACTGGCACTGCTCCACTGAGAGAAGCCCAGATTGTTGCAATATCGAGGGAGTGCCGCACTGTCAGAGTACCTTTCACCTGAGCCTGTTCCTTTTGGTTTCCATTCATTGAAGAAGTGTTTAACCACCGACAACGCTTTGTGTGACCAACAGGTCGACATCACATGTGGGAACAAGATCCTCGAGCACCACCACACCCTGCGGCACATTCGGCGGAGTGTCACCCACGGCAGCATCCGGGTGAGTGCTGGTCTGTACATCAGAGAGATTTCCCTGCATGGGAATGGTGGTACAGGTATGACTGGGGCTGTGTGTCCAGAACCAGTGTGAAGGGTGATTGTGGGTTTCTGTACCGTGAGTCCGTGAGGAAATTGATACAGGGTTTTGTCCCACAGGGAGGTTTTAGAGATACAGCACGGAAACAGCTCCTTTGGCCCAGAGAGTCAGCGCCGACCACGGGTTCTCACACATTAACCCTGCCCTACACACACTGGGGATGATTTACATTTATGTCAAGCCAATTAACCTACAATCCTGTGTGTCTTTCCACTGTGGGAGGAAACCCAAGATCTTGGAGAAAACTCACGCAGGTCAAGGGGAGAACGTACAAAGTCCGTACAGAGAAGCACCCCTAGTCAGGATCAAACCCGGGTATCGCTGTAAGGCAGTCGCTCCACCGCTGCCCCACAGTGCCGCCCAAACTTATGCAATGACTTGTTACATATAACAGTGACTTGTTGCAAGAGGTGGATAAGGCCCACTAGTGACTGAGTGTGAATGTAGTGTTGGGATTGTGTACTCCGTGGCAACAGCCTCCGGGATTGTGCCGACTGTGGGAATTCCGGAGGGTGCGGTACAAGGCTGGAAGATCTCGGAACAGGGGCAGCAGCTCCAGCCTGAACAGCCTTGAGGAGCTGTGAGCCATGCGCAGTAGCAGAAGTGCATGCCCCGACATCACAACCTCACAGTGCAGCATTTCTTTCACTGCCGTAAAGTGGGAATTGAGTTCGGTCCCTGGGGCTGAGACGGGCTGTCCCATCAGAGTTCACTCTGCCCCAGTGATGAGACAGAGAGCCATGGGGCTGCTACTGACTGGCGCAGAAAGCCTGGTGCTGACTGGCTCTGCACGAGTGCCAACAGCATGCCATTGATTGAGCAGGGCGATGCAAGGCCAAGAGATCAGATCAAAGCTCCGCACTCATGGCACATTTAATTGTGAATGGTGTTAAAGAAGGAACTGCAGATGCTGGAAAATCGAGGGTACACAAAATGCACGAAACTCAGCGTCTGAAGAAGGGTTTCGGCCCGAAACGTTGCCTATTTCCTTCGCTCCATAGATGCTGCTGCACCCGCTGAGTTTCTCCGTAATTGTGAATGGTGATGGACAGTTTAGTTCATTGTCATATGTGCCGAGGTACATAGGTTCATAAGTTCCAGGAGCAGAATAAGGCAATTCTACTCCATCATTTAATCATGGCTGATCTATCTTTCCCTCTCAAACCCATTCTCCTGCTTTTGCTCCATAATCCGACACCTTTACTAATTAAGAATCTGTCAATCTCCGCCTTAAAAATATCCATTGATTTGGCCTCCACAGCTGTCTGTGGCAATGAATTCCACAGATTCACCACCCTCTGACTAAATAAAGTTCTTCTCATCTTCTTTCTAAAGGTACGTCCTTATATTCTGAGGCTTTGACCTCTGGTCCTGGACTCTCCTACTAGTGGGAACATCCCGATCAAATTCACTCCATCCAGGCCTTTCACTATTCGACTACAGTGCCCTCCATAATGTTTGGGACAAAGACCCATCATTTATTTATTTTCCTTCTGTACTCCACAATTTGAGATTTGTAATAGAAAAAATCATGTGTGGTTAAAGTGCACATTATCAGATTTTATTAAAGGCCATTTTTATACATTTTGGTTTCACCATGTAGAAATTACAGCAGTGTTTATACATTGCCCATTTCAGAGCACCATAATGTTTGTGACACATGGCTTCACAGGTGTTTGTAATTGCTCAGGTGTGTTTAATTGCCTCAATGCAGGTATAAGAGAGCTCTCAGCACCTAGTCTTTACGCCAGTCTTTCCATCACCTTTGGAAACTTTCAATGCTGTTTATCAACAAGAAAACCAAAGTTGTGTCAATGAAACTCAAATAAGCCATTGTGAGACTGAGAAACGAGAATAAAACTGTTAGAGACATTAGCCAAACCTTAGGCCTTATCAAAATCAACTGTTTGGAACATCATTAAGAAGAAAGAGAGCACTGGTGAGCTTACTAATAGCAAAGGGACTGGCAGGCCAAGGAAGACCTCCACAGCTGATGATAGAAGAATTATCTCTATCATAAAGAAAAATCCCCAAACACCTGTCCGACAGATCAGAAACACTCTTCAGGAGTTAGGTGTGGATTTGTCAATGACCACTGTCCGCTGAACACTTCATGAACAGAAAAACAGAAGCAAACCATTGGTTAGCTGCAAAAAATGGATGGCCAGGTTACAGTTTTCCAAGAAATACTTAAAAGAGCAACCACAGTTCTGGAAAAAGGTCTTGTGGACAGATGAGACTAAGATTAACTTATATCAGAGTGATCGTAAGAGCAAAGTATGGAGGAGAGAAGGAACTGCCCAAGATCCAAAGCATACCACCTTATTATCTCTGAAACACGGTGGTGGGGGTGTTATGGCGTGCGCATATATGGCTGCTGAAGGTACTGGCTCACTTATCGTCATTGAGGATACAAGTGCTGATGGTAGTAGCACAATGAATTCTGTTGTGTGTGGACACATCCTATCTGCTCCAGTTCAAACAAATGCCTCAAAACTCAGTTCATTCTACAGCAGAACAATGATCCCAAACATACTGCTAAAGTAACAAAGGAGTCTTCCAAAGATAAAAATTGGTAAATTCGTGAGTGGCCAAATCAATCACCCGATCTGAACCCAATTCAGCATGCCTTGTATAAGCTGAAGAGAAAACTGAAGGGTACTAGCTGTAGATCAAACAGTATTGCTGATTGCCAGGCCGTCCGTGAGTGATGATATCAGCAATACTGTTTGATCTACACTAGCCCCCACAACAAGCATAAGCTAAATATGGCGGTAATACAGACCTGGCAGAGCATCACTGGAGAAGACACCCAGCAACTGGTGATGTCCATGAATCGCAGACTTCAAGCAGTCATCACATGCAAAGAATATGCAACAAAATACTAAACATGACTACTTTAATTTACATAGCATTGTTGTGTCCCAAACATTATGGCGCCCTGAAATGGGGGGACTATGTGTAAACACTGCTGTAATTTCGACACGGTGAAATTACATGGCCTCTATTAAAATTACATGGCCTTTATTAACATGGTGAAATTACATGGCCTTTATTAAAATCTGACAATGTGCACTTTAACCACATGTGATTTTTTTTAAATTACAAATCTCAAATTGTGGAGTACAGAAGCAAATAAATAAATGATGGGTCTTTGTCCCAAACATTATGGAGGGCACTGTATATAGTGAAACACTTTTTTGTGGTGTAGTATCCAGTCAGTGTAAAAACTATACATGATTACACTCAAGCCGTCCACAGTGTACTAATACAGGATAAAGGGAAACATCTAATGGGAGAAGGCAACCGCCAGGATATTTCCATACTCGGGCCCAGTGTGGGAGCTAAAGGCAAGGCTGAAGCATGGTCAGCCATGTTCGGCCTGAAGTGCTGAGTGATGATCCATTGTGGTTCCCCGAGGTCCCCACGGGCACAGAAGCCAGCCTTCGTTCAATTTACTTGTAACATGTGCTGTCGTGAAATAGCTGAGTGCACAAGATGCACTTCAGACTGGTACAATGTCTCTGCCGTGCTACTGGTGACCTGCCCTCCAGAACTGACCACATCTCTAGCCGAGGTGGTACAACACTGGCATCCACGCTGTGTGAACTTGCCCTGGTCTGTCTTGTCTACCAACAGATCCAATCACCGCTCTCAATTATCAGCATGGTGGCTGAACTTGTTACCTCCCGAGGCTGTCAAACGGCAGATGCTCTGTGATAACTCCCCAATCACAAGTTATCATGACATGGCAGTATCTTGTTGGTCCTTTGTATCCTGCAACTCCCTCAACAGCACTGCAGGGACACCCTACCCCAGGATTGCCGAGGTTTGGGAAGCTGTTCTACCAGAGACAGTGGGACGGGCAGGGAATGCTGATCAGCTGCATGGCCACCCCACATCCCCTGAATGGATAAAGTGTTTCTCTGGAAGGCAGCTGGGTGTGACAGGCTGCCCTGCTGCTGGTGACAGCAACGTTACACCAGGTGTTGCAGAGGGTGTGCTTGTAGATAACCCTCTTGAAATAGCCGGTGCCTTCAGCTCACCGTTGCTGCCCCATCCTTATGGATGTGTTGTCAGTGTTGTGTGAGTGACGTTTTATAACTCACTAAATGCTGCTACTCTGTGATCTATGGCGGATCTTTAGAAAGGTCAATAGCTCTTGCAGTTGCCAAGGAAACTGCCTCCTGGGGCTGACTGATAAATTCAAGATGCGTTTAGTTCTTATTTCCACTGAATGTGATTAAAGGTTGACCCGTCCTTGGCCTCTTGGTGAAGGATGTCTGCAGGGAGAAGTGGTCACTGTAGTGACTGCTCTAAGGATCTACTGATTTAACTTGTTACCGGGCAATTAATCTATTTATTCACACTGTTTCACCGTTCCCACTTTGGGATTGTGCAGCAGTATTGTTCAGAATGCAGATAAAAATCCTTCTTGATTACTTGAAACTTAAAAGGAACTCCTTATCGGCTCTCACTCTTTGAAAGTGTAATTTGTCGCCTGTTCCATCCGTTTTATCTCCCTGTTTTTCCCGTATGCAAATACTTGTTCCATACCTTTCTTGGGCAGTGCATTCCATCTCATATCTTGCATTTATTTAAAGAAAAGTATTTGCCTGCCTGCTCTCTCCCCCTGCTGCTGATTGCTTTCATTTTGTGTCCTCTGGACACCGAGACTCCTGCCACTGGAGGCAGTTTCTCATTTATCAAACGCGTCATCGATTAGAACTGTTACATCTGCCGTTGTGATAGCAGTCTCACCCCACACCCAGTCTTCATCCCTCTTGCCTTTTCCTAAAATGGTTGTCCTTGCCCACCCTCCCACTGGTTGTTACAATCCACTAATGCCCTGGGAATGTGTGGATCGTTGGGGGTGGGGGAAGGAATAGCGTGCATTCTTTGCCCGTCCTGCAGTCTGCACCCTTCTTGTCTCCAAGGGAAGTTCATTGCTTCCCCCTGGTTCCGACAGTAGAACGTGGTTTCTCACGACCTTCAATGCACTGGATTAACGCAGCGGGTCAGGCAGCATCTCTGGAGAAAAGGGATGGGTGACATTTTGAGTCGGGACCCTTCTTCAGACTGGGGACAGGAACAGCCCACCAAACTTCCCATGGGAATGCCACTAGAGTAGAGCATCGCTTGAGTTTTTCTGCTTTTTATGTCTGGAAGTCTGTCTTTCCAATGCGGAACTGGAGAGAACCCACACCAAGAACGAACTTAATCTCCCTCCCATTCTCAGGAGTTCTAGTTAAGGTTAAAATCCAAAAGGAAGTTGGGTGTTGTTGATCAGGTAGAGCGAGAATGCCAACAGTCTGTGTCCTTAGGGTGAACCTCAGCATTTTCACATTCTTCATCTGAAACAGAGAGCAGGTTAATCCTCCAAGTGAACGGCATGTAACCTGCCTTTATATTATTCCTCCGTTCCTCATCAGCTTCTCCTTCCTTCGTCGGGCGTCCGCTGGTATCTGCGGGAACAGTCGGTGGACTTCCCTGTGGGGAGATGCTCGGCACACGGGATCTGCCCCTTTGAAAGCACCTCACTGCCTCCTGGTTCTCTTCTCACCCAGTCCCTCAGGGTCAGGGATCACTTGTTTCCACTCAGAATCATCGAGTCATACAGCATGGACACAGGCCCTTCGGCTCAACTCATTCATGCTGACTCTAAGCTTTCTTGTCCATGGCCCCATCCAAATGTTGTTATTGAACCTGCTGTTACCACCAGCTCTGGCAGTCACCATCTGAGTCCAAAAGTTGCCCCTCAGGTTACTGTTAAATCTGTTCCCTCTCACCTTCAACCTATAATCTCTGGGATTCTCATTTCCCCTACCCAAGGAACCTAGCTTCTGGTTCCATATGTCAGCGTTCCATCACGTGCCATATCTTGTCTCAACACTTGTTAATGAAGTTTCTGTCACTGCAGTGGATGCCGTGGTTGTAATTCGGCAATGATAGATAGCTGTTCAGCTCAAAGGCTCGGGGGTCGGGTGGCCTGGAACGAAGCGAGAGGCCTGGCTTGAGGGGCCGAGTGGGCTGGGCTCGAGGGGGCCAGGCGGCCGGGATAGAGGGGCTGCAGGACTGGGCTCGAGGGGCAAGGGGCTTGTTATTCCTGGGCCATATCCATGAATTGGAATGAGAGATTTTATTCCTTTAAAGGGCATTAATAAACACCAACTGTGGTTGTAGGGATTCAGGAACAGTTTCTTCCAGCTGTTATCAGACTACTGAACGGTCTGCCCAGAAGCTGGGGTGTAGTCCCGATCTCCCAACCTACCTCATTGCGGCGCTTGCACTTTCTCTATAACTAACACTGTTGTGTTGTAACATTTACATTCCACACTCTGGTATTTTTCTCATTGCACTACCTGTTGTACGTGTGTACGGCTTGATTGTACTCTGTATGAGTACGATTTGACTGGATAGCACGCAGACAAAAGCTTTCCACCGTACCTCAGTACATGTGACAGTAATAAACCAATGCCACTATTAGTGCCCATAATTCCATGATCTCCATGTGATCACCATCTTTTGCAGAAAGCTTCCCCACCTCTCCTTGGCTGACTGCGGTATGGTGATGATTTAAAATGTGTCTCAATGGTTGTAAGCTGTGAGCAGCTCTATGGAGTGTGACTGGGAAGGGAAGGGAGGGAGAGAGAGAGGGTGAGGTATGGTGTACTCTGCGATTGAGCCGTGATTTACTGCTCCCCAGAGGGTGCTTACAATTTACCACACTGCGGCAAGGTTAGCGGGCACTTAAATCTGTTCTCGATGGAGGGTGGGTGGAACGCTTGGAGTGAACAGCTCCTGTTCTTCTGTGATAAACCTGATGCAGGGTTTTTTGTTTAACATTAATCAGAAGATTATTGGTAGACAGAATAACTGCTGGAAACTATCCCAGGTCTGAGCCGGTTTTGTGGGCAGAAATTGATGGCCATTTGGCATGAAGCAAACCTCCAGCCGCAGATAAAAGCAGTGTAACATCAGTAACGGGCTGCCTTACACCAGCCGAGTGTGGGCTCACTGTAACACGCCGCTCCACTCGACTCTGAGCAATCCCTGCCTTTTCCAGTGCAGATTAATTATGTGATCACATGCTGTAAATAAGCAAAAATCACATCTTCCAGAAATCACACTTGCCTTGGAGGTGCGAGGAGATGAGTGCGAAATCGCCTAGCAGCCTTGTGGCTTGTGAATATAGATGCAATCATGTAGATCACTATCTGTGTGTAGTTCTGGTCATCCACCTATAGGACCAATATCATTAAATTGGAAAGGGAGCAGAAGAGATTCACCAGGGTGTTACCTGGGCTTGCGGGATTGAGTTATAGGGCGAGGCTGGTTTGACATGGAATTAATTCTAAACATATGGGAGGACTGTTCAAAAGTGGGGAAGAAGCTGTTCTTCAAACTGCTGTTAATTGCTTTTGAGCTTCGGTGTTTGCTGGATGGGAGAGGAGAGAATAGAGAATGACCAGGGTGTGAGTGGTCCTCGATTATGTTAGCTGCTTTTTAGGATAGAGAACTGGCTAGCAGACAGGAGGCAAAGGGTAGGAGTAAACGGGTCCTTTTCAGAATGGCAGGCAGTGACTAGTGGGGTGCCGCAAGGCTCAGTGCTGGGACCCCAGCTATTTACAATATATATTAATGATTTGGACGAGGGAATTCAATGCAACATCTCCAAATTTGCAGATGATACCAAGCTGGGGGGTATAGTTAGGTGTGAGGAGGATGCTTGGAGGCTGCAGGGTGATTTGGATAGGCTGAGTGAATGGGCAGATGCATGGCAGATGCAGTACAATGTGGATAAATGTGAGGTTATCCACTTTGGTGGCAAAAACATGAGGGTAGACTATTATCTGAATGGTGGCAGATTAGGAAAGGGGGAGATGCAACGAGACTTGGGTGTCATGGTACACCAGTCATTGAAAGTAGGCATGCAGGTGCAGCAGGCAGTGAAGAAAGCAAATGGTATGTTAGCATTCATAGCGAAAGGATTTGAGTATAGGAGCAGGGAGGTTCTACTGCAGTTGTACAGGGTTTTGGTGAGGCCACACCTGGAGTACTGCGTACAGTTTTGGTCTCCAAATCTGAGGAAAGACATCCTTGCCATAGAGGGGGTACAGAGAAGATTCACCAGACTGATTCCTGGGATGTCAGGACTTTCATATGAGGAAAGATTGGATAGACTCGGTTTGTACTCGATGGAATTTAGAAGATTGAGGGGGGATCTTATAGAAACCTACAAAATTCTTAAGGGGTTGGACAAGCTAGATGCTGGAAGATTGTTCCCGATGTTGGGGGAGTCCAGAACAAGGGGTCACAGTCTAAGGATAAGGGGGAATTCCTTTAGGACCGAAATGAGGAAAACATTCTTTACACAGAGAATGGTGAGTCTCTGGAATTCTCTGCCACAGAAGGTAGTTGAGGCCAGTTCATTGGCTATATTTAAGAGGGCGTTAGATGTGGCACTTGTGGCTAAAGGGATCAGGGGGTATGGAGAGAAGGCAGGTACGGGATACTGAGTTGGATGATCAGCCATGATCACATTGAATGGCGGTGCAGGCTCGAAGGGCCGAATGGCCTACTCCTGCACCTATTTTCTATGTCTATGTTTCTATGTTTTCTGGAGGCATGGTGGTGTAGATTAAGTCAATGGTGGGGATTCTTGTCTGTGAGATGAACGGCTGCATCTACACTCTACAATTTCTTGGAGTCTTGGGCAGAGCTGCTGCCAAACCAAGCTGCGATGCAACCCGAGAGGTTTCTTCCTCCGATGCATCGGGAGAAATTGGTAAGAGTTGCTGGAGACGTGCAAAAAACCTCAGTCTCTGAACAAATAGAGGTGTTGGTGAGCTTTCTTAGCTGCAGCGACAAACTGGCCACTCCTCTCTGCACCCCAGTCATTAGCACAGCAAGGGTCTCTGGGAGATGTCCCCTCCCTGTGGAGAGGGCCTGGTGAGGGGAGCTCTGAGAGGCCGTGAGTGATAAGGGCTCCTATGGCTCTGCCCAGTTGCAATGACCATGGCTTTGTGAGGGTGGCACAGTGGTGCAGCTGATAGAGCAGCTGCCTCAGCGTATCAGAGACCTGTATTCGATCCCGACCTTGGGGTGCCTTCGGTGTGACCGTGTGGGTTTTCCCCCAGGTGCTCCGGTTTCCCCCTACATCCCAAAGACGTGCTGGTTTGTAGGTTAATTAGCCTCTGTAATTTGGCCCGCGTGTGTAGGGAGTGGTTGAGGAAGTGGAAAAACGTAGAACTAGTGTGAACGTGTGATCGATAATCGGCCCAGGCTCAGTGGGCCGAGGGGCTTGCTTCCACACTGTATCACACTAAACATCGGGACGACATCACTGCAAGTTGTAGTGCTGGGAGAACGGGCTGAGGGCCTCTGGCAAATACATTCCTCTTTGCTGTTTCAGGACGGACTACTGATTCTGCACTACGGGCTCGTGCGATCCCAGAAGTGACAGCGGCTGCAGTCCAGCGGTGGTGGCACCGGAGCTGCTGGCACCGCCGCCAGATGTGGCACGGAGGCCACCGTGACGACAGACTGTGATCCAGTGCGCCAGAACCTGGAGCTTGCTGCTCCGGGCCCGTGCCCCGTGTCCCGCCCGGGATGTGCAGGGATCAGACACCCACTCGCACTGCATTCAGGATCTGGCCATTGGCTCCAGGAGTCCTCTCCGGTGTGCCCAGGGATTGCACTGCATTCAGGAATTGGTGGCTCCGGGAATCTGCTCCGGTGTGCCCAGGGATCGGACATCGTCTCGGAGTACGTCCAGGATCCGGTGATTGGACTTCGGCATGAATCCGGGGACGGTTGTCTGCAGGCGGATCCTCGGCTGGATTGGCGCGGTGAGTTGGAGCGTGTTACGGCACTCTCTGAGCAGCCTCACCCACCCCCCCCACATCCGGTCAGCGCACAGTGGATCATATGTGACCTGTGTGTCACCCACACCCACCCTCACTGAGTCAGCTGTAACCGCACACATCCTGGGACTGACTGCTGACTGTGCTGAAGGGGGGGGGGGGGGGTGAGGGGTGAGGGGTCAATTCCTGGGACTGACTGGGGGAGAGGGCAAGGGGTCACTCCCTGGGAACTGACCGGTGGTGGGACGGGTAGAGTGATGATTATCCTTTGTGACTATTGTCAGCATTCAATCTTTGCCTTTGTACAGGCTGTTTTGCTGTTTTGTTTTCCTTACATGTTCAGCAGACTTTTAAAATATTTTTCTCCAGTTTGTAAAATTCTTTGCTGATTAATAAAATTTGGAATGAAGTAGTTTACTATAGAAAATGTGAAGGCTTTTATTTAATTTGAAGAAATGTATTAAAATGTTCTGTTAGGTGCAGGAAATCATTCTCCTTCACGTCATCCCATCGCACTGCCTGGGATGGAGCAGCAATGGCTGGAGTTCGAACAAAGTTGCCTCTGCATTGTTCAATGGACACGTGGGGACATCCTGTACTGGTGCAGTTCTGGAAGTGTTATCCAGTGGGTCTACTATGGAACTGCGTGCACAGGAAACGATTGACAGACTCAAGATATCCTGATGATCAGTGGGGCAGCGGTAGAATTACTGCCTTACAGTGCCTGCAGCATGGGAGACCCAGGTTCAATCCCGATTGCGGATGCTGTCTGTACGGGGTTTGTACGTTCTCCCCGTGATCTGCCTGGGTATTCTCCGAGTCCATTAGTTTTTTCCCACACTCCAAAGACGTTCAGGTTTGTAGGATAGTGTTAATGTGGGGGGATCGCTAGTTGGTGCAGACTCGGTGGGCCGAAAGGCCCGTTCCTGCGCTGTATCTCTAAACTAAAACTAAACTAAAACAAGCTAGGAAATCAGAGGTCCTGTCTGTGACTAGGTCAGCAGTCCCTTTAATGGCTGTGGTCACTTGTTGCATGAGCTAGACTGGGACTAACAGCTCACTGGGACTAACGGCACAAGCATGGGCCCTAGCTATGCCTGCCTCTTTGTAGGGTACGTCGAACAATCCTTGTTCGAGACATACCGTGGCCCTATCCCCAAACTCTACCTCCGCTACATCGACGACTGCATTGGTGCTACCTCCTGCACCCACACACAACTCACCGACTTCATCCATTTCACCACTAACTTCCATCCGGCACTCAAATACATGGACCATTTCCAACATTTCCCTACCATTTCTTGACCTCACTATCTCCATCGCAGATGATAGACTCCTGACCGACATCCACTATAAACCCACTGACTCCCATGGCTATCTGGACTACACTTCTTCCCACCCTGCTTCCTGTAAGGACTCCATCCCCTTCTCCCAATTCCTCCGTCTACGCTGCATCTGCACCCAGGATGAGGTGTTCCACACCAGGGCATCGGAGATGTCCTCATTCTTCAGGGAACGGGGGTTCCCCTCTTCTACCATAGATGAGGCTGTCACCAGGGTCTCTTCTAGACCCTGTGACTCTGTTCTCACTCCCCATCCCCCCCACTCGTAACAAGGGCAGAGTCCCCCTTGTCCTCACCTTCCACCCTACCAGCCGTCTCATACAACAAATAATCCTCCGTCATTTTCGCCACCTCCAACGTGACCCCACCACTTGCCACATCTTCCCATCTCCTCCCCTGTCTGCTTTCCACAGAGACTGCTCGCTCCGTAGCTCCCTGGTCAATTTGTCCCTTCCCACCCCCTCTCCGGGCACTTTCCCTTGCAACCGCAAGAAATGCTACACTTGTCGCTTTACCTCCCCTCTTGACTCCATTCAAGGCCCCAAGCAGTCTTTCCGGTTGTGGCAGAGGTTCACCTGCACCTCCTCCAACCTTTTCTGTTGCATCCGCTGCTCTAGGTGTCAGCTGCTCTACATTGGTGAGACCAAGCGTAGGTTTGGTGATTGCTTCGCCGAACACCTCAGCTCTGTTCGCAATAACCAACCTGATCTCCCTATGGCTCAGCACTTCCCCTCCCATTCCGAATCCAACCTTTCTGTCCTCGGCCTCCTCCATGGCCAGAGTGAGGACCACCGTAAATTGGAGGAGCGCACCTCATATTTTGCTTGGGCAGTTTGCACCCCAGCGGTATGAACATTGACTTCTCTAATTTCAGGTAGTCCTTACTTTCTCCTCCCCTTAATCAGCTCTCCCTCAGCCCACTGGCTCCTCCTCTTCCAATTCCACCCACTCTCACATCAGTCTGAAGAAGGGTTTCAGCCCGAAACGTTGCCTATTTCCTTCGCTCCATAGATGCTGCCTCACCCGTTGAGTTTCTCCAGCATTTTTGTATACCTTCGATTTTCCAGCATCTACAGTTCCTTCTTAATCAATTCTGATCAGTGTTCACATTGCGAATTAACTCCAATCCTGCTGATACACTGCTTGTCCTGATGAGTTACTCCAGCATTTTATGTCCCTCTGCTGATACACTGCTTGTCCTGCTGAGTTACTCCAGCATTTTGTGTCTCTCTGCTGATACACAAGTTTGGACCAAAGCCCCTGAGGGATGTCTGAGACCCAGTTAAAGTTTATATTTAGCCCGAGAAGAAAATTGAATGAAACATTCGCAGACAGTGGAAGATTTCTGAGGCACAACTCCACAGGTTCCCGATGCAAATCGATGCTCAGTGATTTCAGGGTTGCGTTTCACTGATGGTGAACAGAGTTGGCAGCATGACCTTCTGGCTGTGTGGAGAGAGCTATAAACAGATCAGTGGTGAGATGGCCGTCTACCTCTGTCAATGCTCCTGTCTGTAACCCGCTCCAGGAGACATCCCAGACAGACGCTCATCAGCTGCACTGCAAAACTAACCAAGGCCTCATCATTCCACACGACTGCTCCTCCTGTCTCCTCGCTGGGTCACAAGGTGAGAGAAAGTTTTGCATAACTTTGTACGGCAAGTATTACCCACCCCCAATTGCAGGTGCCGTTGAGTATTTAGTCAGGACATTGAGGCTGGGCAATGGTGGTTCGACCCTTCCATCATGGAAATGGTCATTGGGAATATTGGTCTGGGCTGGAGTGATCTGCTGGGTATGTTGAACCGAATTTTGTGCCGGGTCAGTGTCCTGCTGGGATTGTGGTCTGGACAGGCGTAACCAGAAACATATTGATCTTATGTTCAAATGAATTAGATGACTGTTTCCACGAAAAAGGACACAAAGAGCTGGAATAACTCAGCGGATCAGGCAGCATCTCTAGAGAACTCTGAAAGTTGTCTGTAGAGCTCTGGCTGAGTCTCTACAGCGCTGCGAGGTGGAGAACTCCGAGCTTGGCGTCATGTTTGTCACGGACGTTGACGGTGGAAGAGCCTGTCGCCGAACTCTACTGTTCCGTGGCTCCTGATGATGAACTCGACAGCCAGAGGAAGCTTCAGCTGCTATCCCATCTCCACCTGCTGCGCGCTTTAATCGTCTGTGTTTCAGTGAGCTCACCGCTCTTGCCTATTCACCCGGTCTCATCCTGTAGCACGGACCTGTCGTCCGTCTCAAGAACCAGTCTGGCGAATCTTCACTCTGCTCCTGCTGCAGCAAGCGTAGCTGCCTTTCGTTAAGTGCTCAATACTCGTGTGTGTGATCCCACCAAGGTCCTTTATAGTTGTAGTACGATGCTGTTGCGCTTGTACCCAATCTCTTGCAGTAACGGCCAACATACCATCTGTGGAGCAAACGTTTGGGGTCAGGACTCTTCATAGCAGGCTATCCTAGACTGGGTATTGAGTAATGAGGAAGGGTTAGTTAGCAGTCTTGTTGTGCGTGGCCCCTTGGGCAAGAGTGACCATAATATGGTTGAGTTCTTCATTAGGATGGAGAGTGACAAAATTAAGTCAGAAACAAGGGTTCTGAACTTGAACAAAGGTAACTTTGAAGGTATGAGATGTGAATTGGCCAAGATAGACTGGCAGGTGATTCTTAAAGGGTTGACAGTGGATGTGCAATGGAAGGTATTTAAAGACTGCATGGATGAAGTACAAAAGTTGTTCATACCAGTTTGGCAAAAGAATAAATCGGGGAAGGTGGTGCATCCATGGATAACAAGGGAAATCAGGGATAGTATAAAAACAAAAGATGAGGCATACAAATTTGCCAGAAAAAGCAGCCTACCGGAGGACTGGGAGAAATTCAGAATCCAGCAGAGGAGGACAAAGGGCTTAATTAGGAAAGGGAAAATAGATTATGAAAGGAAACTGGCAGGGAACATAAAAACTGACTGCAAAAGTTTTTATAGATATGTAAAGAGAAAGAGACTAGTTAAAACAAATGTTGGTCCCTTGCAGTCAGAAACAGGTGAATTGATCATGGGGAACAAGGACATGGCAGACCAATTGAATAACTACTTTGGTTCTGTCTTCACTAAGGAAGACATAAATAATCTGCCGGAAATAGCAGTGGAACGGGGGTCAAATAAGATGGAGGAACTGAGTGAAATCCAGGTTAGCCGGGAGGTGGTGTTGGGTAAATTGAACGGATTGAAGGCCGATAAATCCCCAGGGCCAGATAGTCTGCATCCCAGAGTACTCAAGGAGGTAGCCACAGAAATAGTGGATGCATTAGTGATAATTTTTCAAAATTCCTTAGATTCTGGAGTAGTTCCTGAGGATTGGAGGGTAGCTAATGTAACCCCACTTTTTAAAAAAGGAGGGAGAGAGAAAGCGGGGAATTACAGACCAGTTAGTCTAACATCGGTAGTGGGGAAACTGCTAGGGTCAGTTATTAAAGATGGGATAGCAGCGCATTTGGAAAGTGGTGAAATCATTGGACAAAGTCAGCATGGATTTACGAAAGGTAAATCATGTCTGACAAATCTGATAGAATTTTTCGAGGATGTAACTAGTAGAGTGGATAAGGGAGAACCAGTGGATGTGTTATATCTAGACTTTCAGAAGGCTTTCGACAAGGTCCCGCATAAGAGATTAGCATACAAACTTAAAGCACACGGTATTGGGGGTTCAGTATTGATGTGGATAGAGAACTGGCTAGCAGACAGGAGGCAAAGGGTAGGAGTAAACGGGTCCTTTTCAGAATGGCAGGCAGTGACTAGTGGGGTGCCGCAAGGCTCAGTGCTGGGACCCCAGCTATTTACAATATATATTAATGATTTGGACGAGGGAATTCAATGCAACATCTCCAAATTTGCAGATGATACCAAGCTGGGGGGTATAGTTAGGTGTGAGGAGGATGCTTGGAGGCTGCAGGGTGATTTGGATAGGCTGAGTGAATGGGCAGATGCATGGCAGATGCAGTACAATGTGGATAAATGTGAGGTTATCCACTTTGGTGGCAAAAACATGAGGGTAGACTATTATCTGAATGGTGGCAGATTAGGTAAGGGGGAGATGCAACGAGACCTGGGTGTCATGGTACACCAGTCATTGAAAGTAGGCATGCAGGTGCAGCAGGCAGTGAAGAAAGCAAATGGTATGTTAGCATTCATAGCGAAAGGATTTGAGTATAGGAGCAGGGAGGTTCTACTGCAGTTGTACAGGGTTTTGGTGAGGCCACACCTGGAGTACTGCGTACAGTTTTGGTCTCCAAATCTGAGGAAAGACATCCTTGCCATAGAGGGGGTACAGAGAAGATTCACCAGACTGATTCCTGGGATGTCAGGACTTTCATATGAGGAAAGATTGGATAGACTCGGTTTGTACTCGATGGAATTTAGAAGATTGAGGGGGGATCTTATAGAAACCTACAAAATTCTTAAGGGGTTGGACAAGCTAGATGCTGGAAGATTGTTCCCGATGTTGGGGGAGTCCAGAACAAGGGGTCACAGTCTAAGGATAAGGGGGAATTCCTTTAGGACCGAAATGAGGAAAACATTCTTTACACAGAGAGTGGTGAGTCTCTGGAATTCTCTGCCACAGAAGGTAGTTGAGGCCAGTTCATTGGCTATATTTAAGAGGGCGTTAGATGTGGCACTTGTGGCTAAAGGGATCAGGGGGTATGGAGAGAAGGCAGGTACGGGATACTGAGTTGGATGATCAGCCATGATCACATTGAATGGCGGTGCAGGCTCAAAGGGCCGAATGGCCTACTCCTGCACCTATTTTCTATGTTTCTATGTTCAGTCTGAAGAAGGGGCCCATTCTAAATCGTCGTCTGCCTATTTCCTCCAAAAAATGCTGCATGACCCACTGTGTTCCTCCAGAACTTTGTACTTTGCTCAGGAGTCCAGCATCTGTAGTCTCGTGTCTCCAACAGACCACGGGTTTGTCCTATTTGCTTGTTGCCTCTCTCGTTGTAGCAAGCACCAGAAACGCGGTTTACAACCAATGCAGGTTGTTGCACATTAGAAAATCTGTGACTCTCTGAGAGAATCGCGCCACGGCTTCCAGGAATGAGGAATCATGCACCAGTGAGACTGGAGGCTGAGGTATGTGAAGAGAAAGAGACTAGTTAAAACAAATGTTGGTCCCTTGCAGTCAGAAACAGGTGAATTGATCATGGGGAACAAGGACATGGCAGACCAATTGAATAACTACTTTGGTTCTGTCTTCACTAAGGAAGACATAAATAATCTGCCGGAAATCGCAGTGGAACGGGGGTCAAATAAGATGGAGGAACTGAGTGAAATCCAGGTTAGCCGGGAGGTGGTGTTGGGTAAATTGAACGGATTGAAGGCCGCTAAATCCCCAGGGCCAGATAGTCTGCATCCCAGAGTACTCAAGGAGGCAGCCACAGAAATAGTGGATGCATTGGTGATAATTTTTCAAAGTTCCTTAGATTCTGGAGTAGTTCCTGAGGATTGGAGGGTAGCTAATGTAATCCCACTTTTTAAAAAAGGAGGGAGAGAAAGCGGGGAATTACAGACCAGTTAGTCTAACATCGGTAGTGGGGAAACTGCTAGTCAGTTATTAAAGATGGGATAGCAGCGCATTTGGAAAGTGGTGAAATCATTGGACAAAGTCAGCATGGATTTACGAAAGGTCTGACAAATCTGATAGAATTTTTCGAGGATGTAACTAGTAGAGTGGATAAGGAAGAACCAGTGGATGTGTTATATCTAGACTTTCAGAAGGCTTTCGACAAGGTCCCGCATAAGAGATTAGCATACAAACTTAAAGCACACGGTATTGGGGGTTCAGTATTGATGTGGATAGAGAACTGGCTAGCAGGAAGCAAAGGGTAGGAGTAAACGGGTCCTTTTCAGAATGGCAGGCAGTGACTAGTGGGGTACCACAAGGCTCAGTGCTGGGACCCCAGCTATTTACAATATATATTAATGATTTGGATGAGGGAATTCAATGCAACATCTCCAAATTTGCAGATGACACCAAGCAGGGGGGTATAGTTAGGTCTGAGGAGGATGCTTGGAGGCTGCAGGGTGATTTGGATAGGCTGAGTGAATGGGCAGATGCATGGCAGATGCAGTATAATGTGGATAAATGTGAGGTTATCCACTTTGGTGGCAAAAACATGAGGGTAGACTATTATCTGAATGGTGGCAGATTAGGAAAAGGGGAGATGCAACAAGACCTGGGTGTCATGGTACACCAGTCATTGAAAGTATGCATGCAGGTGCAGCAGGCAGTGAAGAAAGCAAATGGTATGTTAGCATTCATAGCGAAAGGATTTGAGTATAGGAGCAGGGAGGTTCTACTGCAGTTGTACAGGGTTTTGGTGAGGCCACACCTGGAGTATTGCGTACAGTTTTGGTCTCCAAATCTGAGGAAATACATTCTTGCCATAGAGGGGGTACAGAGAAGATTCACCAGACTGATTCCTTGGATGTCCGGACTTTCATATGAGGAAAGACTGGAAAGACTGGGCTTGTACTCGCTGGAATTTTTTAAGATTGAGGGGGGATCTTATAGAAACTTACAACATTCTTAAGGGGTTGGACAAGCTAGATGCTGGAAGATTGTTCCCAATGTTGGGGGAGTCCAGAACAAGGGGTCACAGTCTAAGGATAAGGGGGAATTCCTTCAGGACTGAGATGAGGAAAACATTCCTTACACAGAGAGTGGTGAGTCTCTGGAATTCTCTGCCACAGAAGGTAGTTGAGGCCAGTTCATTGGTATATTTAAGAAGGTGTCAGATGTGGCACTTGTGGCTAAAGGGGTCAGGGGGTATGGAGAGAAGGCAGGTACGGGATACTGAGTTGGATGGTCAGCCATGATCACATTGAATGGCGGTGCAGGCTCGAAGGGCCGAATGGCCTACTCCTGCACCTATTTTTCTATGTTTCTATGTTCCCCTTGGAGTTGGGCAGGATTGTTAGAGCACAGGAGGCCAAGGGGTAACCTTATAGAGGTGTTGATGCAGAAACGGTGGGTAAGCACAGGAAGGGAAGAAGGATGGGAGATGAAATGAACATCAGGGAGGCACCTCAGTGGGGGAAACCCAGGTTTAAAAAAGGCACAGAGTGCTGAAGTAACGCAAGAGGTCAGGCAGCATCTGTGTAGGCATGGGCAGGTGATGTTACATGTCTGGACCCTTCCTCAAACTGAAACATCACCTACTCTTGGCCTCCAGAGATGCTGATTGAGTTACACCAGCATTTTGTCCCTTTTTAAAATAAACCAGCATCTGCAGTTCAAGTATCACCAGGAACCCAGGTCAACTGTTCGTTGTTGGTGAGCTTTACTCACGAAAAGATGTGGGAGGAGAGAGGAGCTGGGTGCCCATGGGTGGGGCTCAGGGCTGAGGGGCGGGGGAGCTTGGAGCAGGAGGGAGGGTTGCTGGGTTACATTTAGGGGAGCTGTCGAGGGGAGCTGGGTGCCTGTAGGTGGGGCTCAGGGCTGAGGGGGGGCTTGGAGCGTGAGGGAGGGTAGCTGGGTTAGGTTTAGGGGAGCTGGGTGCTACTAGGTGAGGCTCAGGATGCTGGGGTCTGGGGAAGGGAGCTAAGGGAGCTGGATGCAGGTGGATGGGAGTGTGACTACTACAGCCTGAAGCAGTTTACAGTGGTGTCTGTTTAAGCTGTACGATTCCCTCGAGAGCGTTACCATGGATATTAACTGCGCTCTTTCTTCAGCATAAGTGGCGGCAGCAGGTTTCCCCGGGGAGTGAGCTGGAACATTCAGAGCGTCAAGTGAAGTGTTTACAGCAGCTGAGACGGTGACTGTGAGCCGCTAGCTTTCAGGGTGTGAGCCCTGGGCAGGGCTGGTGTTGACTGCACATCCCCAGCCTCCCTGTTGGGCTGTGGTTAATCATTACTGAGGCTAGGCTTCTAACTCAAATGAAGATGAATGTTAGTTAATTCTCAAGGAATTATGATCCAAATCTGATCCACACCCTCTGCAGCGATCTTCAGTCTGGCGGCTTTAAGTTTGAGGAGTGAGAACCTCTTTTATCTGCTGTCAATGCTGGGAGCTGCTCGAGCAATGGTTAACGCTGTGGGCGCATGGGGATCTGATCACTACAAGACCACATCGATCAGCAGCTGCCTGGCTCAGTGATTGACCTTCATCTCCGAACCCCCGCTGCAGACTAACCCCTTCTGGGGCCCTCACACCCCTGACATTAAAACTGCTGCAACAAATTGCTTTGAAGCTGCCTTTGAGATTCAATATTTCTTAAGCAGAAAATCAATCTTTGACTTCTTGCCTGAATATGTGATGTTTTGGATCGAGATCCTTCTTCACTTTATCACTTACAGCTGTCTGCCCTTCACAGCCTCCAACCTTATCGTTCCTCAGCCCCGCTCGGCCCGTTTTACCTTCTCCCCAAAATCCATAAACAGAACTGCCCTGGCAGACCCATTGTTTCTGCCTGCTCCTGTCCCACTGAATTAATTTGCACATACCTAGACTCCATCCTATCCTCCCTGGTCCAATCCCTCCCGACCTATGTCCAAGATACCTCACGTGCCCTTCGTTTCTTCAACGACTTCTGTTTTCCAGGCCCCCACTCGCTCATCTTTACTCAAGGTCTTGACCCAAAATGTCCTTCTCTCCAGAGATGCTGCAAGTCCCGCTCAGTTACTCCAGCATTTTGTGTCTACGGTGTAAACCAGCATCTGTGGTTCCTTCCTACACATACTGACTTCTTGCCTGTCAGGTCAGGTAAGAGTATTAAAGCTTGCAGTCGTAGGCATTGGAACAGGTTCTCCAGCCCATCTTGACAATTTCTCTGCGTTTGGCCCAAGTCTTTTAAATGTCGTAATTGTATCCGCTTTCATAGCTTCTCTGGCAGCCCATTCCAGATGCGGACTACCCTCATGAGTTTGAAAAGTTGCAGCTGAGGTCCCTCTTAAATTTCTCTGCACTCTACTTAAGCCTGTGCCCTCTAGTGCTGGAATCCTCCAGCCTGGGGAAAATGACTCACTTTATCCGTGCCCCTCATGATCTTGTACACCTCAATAAGGTCATCTCAGCCTCCTAGACTACAAAGGAAAAAAGTCTCAGCCTATCCAGACTCTCCCTATAACTCAACCCCGCAAGGCCAGGTACCGTCCTGGTGAATCTTTTCTGCACTGTTTGCAACTTAATCACATCCTGAAGGCGAGCCCAAGATGACGATAACTTGTGGAACAGAAACCAGGGTTGGAGCGGCTGGACTATACATTCAACCTTTGCCCACTCCTGTCCACTATTACCCACACAGTGCCCCTCAGACTGACACCCCGACAGCATCGGACCTGCAACTCGGATTCAGATTTAATGTTTTAAGACCACCGTCAAGATGCAAAAGTTGAAACAAACAAAACATAACACATTTTGGCAAGGTGCCCATGGTAGGCTGGCCTGAAATGTTCGATCGCACAGGGTCCAGGGTCAATTTATACCAAATTGGCTTGGTGGTAAGAGTCGGAGGGTGGTGGTGGAGGCACGATTAAAGATGAAAGACCTATGACCAGTGGTGTGCTGCAGGGATAAGTGCTGGGTTCACCTTGGTCAGCACGGCCAGGTTGGGCCTCAGGGCCTGTATCTGTGCTGTAGAACTCTGATGTGTAAATAATTTGAGAGAAGCAGGCTGGTTAAATTTAAGTTGCTGCGTGCAGGGATAAAGGAAGTTGGGATTGGAATAGTAGTTAATGTAAACGGGCCCCAGTGGGGTTGCATAGGTTTGACAAGCCGATTTCTTCACTGATCCACTTGCCCACTACTAGTTTAGTTTAGAGATATAGCGCGGAAACAGGCCCTTCGGCCCACCGAGTCCGCACCGACCAGCGATTCCTGCACATTAATACCATCCTACACACACACGCGCGCGCATTAGGGACAATTTACACTTATACCAGCCAATTCACCTACAAACCTGTACCTCTTTGGAGTATGAGAGGAAACTGAAGATCTCAGAGAAAACCCACGCGGTCATGGGGAGAACATACAAGCTCCGTGACCGCGTGCAGACAGCACCCGTAGTCAGGATCAAACCCGGGTCTCGGGCACTGTAAGGGCTGTAAGACAGCAACTCTACTGCTGTGCCACCATGAATGACATTCCCCTTCCCTGACTGTTTATTATAAAACTTGTAAATATAAAGCTCCAGTGTATAATTGCACAGGTGGAGTCCATGGTGGGATATGAACTAGCATCTCCTGTTTCCTGCAGACCAGTGCTTGATCCACTCCCTCCCCATCAGGTGACATTAAATAAGCATGAGGGATTTGTGGAGTCTGGGTGTAATGCGGATTAGAGGCAGCTGCAGAAGTGAGTTAACACAAAACTAAAAGCAAGGTCGGGAGGAAGTTGAAGATGGTTGTACAAAGGTACAGGGAGGACAAGAACCAGAAATGATTAAATTCAGTGCGGTGAAAACCTGCATCAACATGCTGGAAGAGGAAGCACAGAATCAGGTGTGACAGGGTAACAGAAGAGTTGCTAACCTCGGGGCAATGGGTTGACTGGCAAATTGGTTGGCTGAATAGATCGGGTAAATGCACAGAGTCTTTTACCCAGAGTAGGGAAATCGAGGACCAGAGGACATAGGTTCAAGGTGAAGAGGAAAAGATTTAATAGGAATCCGAGCGGTAAGTTTTTTTACTTTTTGGGTGTATGGAACAAGCTGCCAGAGGAGGTAGTTGAGGCTGGGACTATCCCATCGTTAAAGAAACAGTTGGACAGGCACATGGAGAGGACAATTTTGGAGGGTTATGGACCAAGCGCAGGCAAGTTGGGACCAAGGGTCACTGGGACATTGTTGGCCAGTATGGGCGAGGTGGGCCGAAGGGCATGTTTCCACACTATTAATCTATGACTAATTAGATCCATGAATGATCAGAGCATCTTTGTGCGATTGGGACACTACTGACAGAGGCTGAGCAGAAAATAACCAGAGCAGTCTTTCATTGTCTGGCAAACCATGGAGCCTTAGCCAGACCATTCACCATTCTGACTTTGCAAGCGGTGCCAACTCGGTGGTTGGAGGTGTGTTCTTCCTATTCTACATGTTGATGCACACAAAGCTTTATTGGAGTGGAAGGCTCTCTCCCAATGTTTAACCTGGCTTGACATCGTGTATACAACACAGTGAGACCTCCGGCAACAGCTCAGACTGACATTCACACGTTAGATTGAAGAGTCAACAAAACTTGATTGTGTTTTGGGTTTATTTACTGAAAAGTTTGGCATGTACGTAGTTTCTGGTTACTGCGTCAACACCCAGCAAGGTATCGTGACCCTCCACCCTTTACACTTCACAGCTACACAAACCAACATCTTCAGACCCGACCCTGGAACCATCCCAGCAGCTGCTGGCTCTTAAGGCAATTCTGTGGAGAACTCTCAGCAGAAGGTGTGGGCACCAGAGGGACCTCAGAGATGGGGTCACAAGTAACTAACGCCTACACAACATGGACAACAAGCTACGCAGGACAGACCAACAGGCAGCAATTCTGCTGCGCTCGTGATGAATGGCAGACACCAGTCAGCATCTCCAATCCCACCGGGCTGTGGTCACCCAAGTTTGGCTTTCTGGGCACAATTACAGGAACAAACCAATCACCCCACAAGGATAACATGATTCTTTGCCTCAATCAATACTGGCTCGAGGTCATTCACTACTAGGCTGAGGATTGAAATCTGATCCTACACAAGGGAGTGACTGGGATATCCACCCGTGGACACGGCAGCAGCTTGGGCAAGAACTGTGCTTCTTCGATCTACCCTGGGTGGAGGGGGGCAGGGGACGTTCAAGGCACTGTGACCTTTGGGGGACTGCTCTTAGCCACCTTGTGACCACTTGTGGTCTGCTCCTCCCGGTCCACCTTCTTGGTGGACACGATGGTCTCTTCAATGATTTCCTCATAAGCCTCAGCTTTTGGCTTGGAAGATTTCTCCGGTGGTTTGCCCCCCACTTCCTGTTTGTTCTTGGAGGCACTAATGATGGAGGAGGAGGAGGAGGAGGAGGAGGTGGTCTTGGCAGCGGTGGTGAACCGTGGCTGGACGGGAGGCAAGAGGCTTGGCAAGCTGGTGAGTGAGAAGCTGGTGATGTTGGTATTCAGTCTGGTCTCCTCTCCCTCCAGAAGCTTCCTGTGGAACAAAGGCAAAGGCATAGAGTGTCATGTTTCCGCTATCCTTGTTGCTTACAATAACTGGCCAAGTCTCAGTGAAGGAATGATCAAGGCAAGCCCAGACCAGCCTTTCCCTCCCCTTCTCGGGAGATTCAACAACATGCTCCAGCATGGCATTCTGGCACCTATAACAATTCAAGTCGGGTGTCAGGGGTTATGGGGGGTAGGAAGGAGAATGGGGTTAAGAGGGGAAGATAGATCAACCATGGTTGAATGACTGACTAGATTTGATGAACCAAATGTCTGAATTCTGCTCCCATTTCCTATGAACTTTTGAAGTCATGTTCCCCGACCATGTGAAGCATGTTTATTGAAGATGTCCAGCAGCACCATCATGTACAAAGGAGCACACCTCAATAACATTGGCGAGCTGCCATTTTATAAATGCCCAAACAATGAAACACACCCACACCAACAGGCCCACGGTACTGACAAGCAGAACTCAGGGACAACATCCAGTTGCAGATGGAGAGGTTTCCCGTGGGTTTATCTGCTGATGAGCCTCCCTTGACCAATCAAGTTTGTGAGAGACACCACAGCCAACTGGCACCCATGCCAGGTCTAAGCAGGTGGACATCTTGCTTGCTCCAGGTGCCCACAAAGACCAATAAAGCTATTGTGCCTTCCAGCTCAGGCTGTGCTGGTCTTCACAGCTGGTACCTGGGTGCAGACAGGCAAATGCTGGCTTCCCCAGTGACACCCACGCCCTGTGAAGAGCTCACGCCAGTGGTTGTTGTGCTCAGACCATTCCAGGAGCTTCATCAGCTGCACACAGAACTCTTGCCAAAAACCATCCCACTTCTAGGATAGGGCAGAGAATCAATGTCAACCTAGTGCAGGCACGGACTCCTGCCCACAGCCCCATTTCAGTTTAGTTTACGGAGTTACAGTGAAAAGCTTTCGCTGTGCGTTAACCAGCCAGCGGAAAGACAATACATGATTTTAATCGAGCCGTTTATGACTGGTTGCTGGAACAAGGCATTGATACCCGTCAAGCTCCATACACAAAGCACCTCCACGGGGTTGAGTCTCCGTGCAGGAGTGTACTGCACGTCCAGTCTTACCTGTAGGCAGCAATCTCTATGTCCAGGGCCATTTTCACGTTGAGGAGATCTTGGTACTCCCGGAGGTGACGGGCCATCTCGGTCTTGGTGTTCCTCAGTTCATCCTCCACCTGGCCGATTGTATCCTAGAGGGCAGAGAGCTTGCACACTTCAACATTTCCCAAAGATTCAGGAGCCTAGCTTTAGACAGCACCCAAAGTACAGCCTTACTGCAAACACGACAGAGCATCAACCACCATCAGAGGCACAAAATGCTCGAGTAACTCAGCGGGACTGGCAGCATCCCTGGAGAGAAGGAATGGGTGACATTTCGGGTCGAGACCTTTCTTCAGAAGTCTAAAGGGTCCCGACCTGAAACGTCACCCATTCCTTCAATCCAGAGATGCCGCCTGTCCCGCTATCTTCGGATTAGCTTCAGTTTCACCACCATTATCTGAGTTAACTCATCTTTACAGCACGACATTATCTAGAAAGGGGCTGGCTGATACCCCTCCACAAGTCATCGGGCCAATTGCACAATTTGCCAAACGCGAACCATCAAACAGAGGCTGAAAACAGGACAAGCGTGTTACTGTCAGCAGCCCAACCGATGGCTGTGTTACACAACAAGCCACCAACCACCCACCCACCCAATCCTCAATCCCAATTAGCAGCCTCTGTAGTTGAGAACATTGCAGAGAAATCCCTCAAGTGTAAGTCGCTACTCTGGTAATTTGCACCAGTTCTACACTCGCTACAGATGGGAAACGTGCTGGGCGCTGCCCCTACATCTTCAACAACTACTTATCCATCCTTCACAACTGGGTCAGACGTTACAACTTCACATCACACCTGCTGATAAGTGACAGACGATAATTCCTAGACCAGGCTGCGGCAACCCAAAGTCAGTCTCCCAAAGGCAGGCTTACAATGATCAGATTTCAAATATTCCTCCGCTGAAAACAAACCTTCACAGCCCCTCATTCACAGCTGCTGCCAGCTGTCCCATTCCATAAACAAATCTGTGCAGGAAGGAACTGCAGATGCTGGTTTACACCGAAGGTAGACACAAAAATGCTGGAGTAACTCAGCGGGGCAGGCAGCATCTTTGGAGAGAAGGGATGGGTCCAGACTGCTTCTCCAGACAGCAGGGTCTCGATCCGAAACATTGTCCATTCTTTCTCCCCAGAGATGCTGCCTGCCCCGCTGAGTTACTCTAGCATTTTGTGTCTCTCTTCGACAGAAACTAATCTGCCAGGAATGAATGGTGAGTGGGAAAATAAGGGGAACAGAATTAAACAAGTTTCAATTCCTACCACGTGGCATTTAATAACTTAAACTGTACAAGAGTCCCACTGCATTTAACTTGCACTCGGGGGGGGGGGGGGGGGGGGGGTGTAACGGGCCGGTGTGGAGGGAGCTTCACTCTGTCTGACCCCGGGAGTGTGTGGCAGGGAGTGGCGGTCCCGGCGGTGGACGTGCCATTTGTGGCGCTCGCTGTCCGTGGTGCTGAATGAAGCGGGTACCTGGTAGCCGGCGACCTCGGCGCCGTGGCGATCCTCCATCTCCTGCAGCTGGCGCTCCAGCGACTGGTTGGTGCCTCGCACCGCCTCCACCTCGATGATGCGGGACTGCAGCTGCCGCCGGTACTCGCTCAGCTCCTCGCGGTTGGCCCGCAGCGCCTCGCTGTTCTTGGCCGCCGCCTCGGTCATGTCGGCGAACTTGGTCTTGTACCAGTCCTCTGCCGACTGCGTGTTGCGCGCCGCCAGGCTCTCGTACTCGGAGCGGATGTCGCGCAGGGCGGTGGTGAGCTCGGGGCGGGCCGGCATGGCGTCCACCTCGGCCGGCTGCTGCGCGGCGTGGAGCAGGGCCCGCAGCTCCTGCACCTCCTCGCCGTGCAGCTTGCGCACGAAGGCCAGCTCCTCCAGCAGCGCCTCCGCCCGCTTCTCCAGCTCCAGGCGGGCCAGCGTGGCGCCGTCCACATCCCGGCGGAGAGCCCTGGCCTCGGCCTCGGCCTGGCCGCGCTGCCGCTGCTCCTCGTCCAGCCGCTGGAGCGTCTGCTGCAGCTCCAGCTCCAGGCCGTCCCGCTCCAGCAGCGCCTGGCAGCGGCCCGAGTTCAGCTCGTCGGCCCGGGACCGCAGCTCCCGCACCTCCTGCTCGTACAGCTCGGCCAGGCGGGGCGGCTCCGCCGAGCGCTGCCTCAGCGCCGCCAGCTCGGCCTCCAAGCCGCGATTCTGCTGCTCCAGCCCGCGCACCTTGTCGATGTAGACGGCGAAGCGGTCGTTGAGGCCCTGCAGCTGCTCCTTCTCGCTGGTGCGGGTCAGGCGGAAATCGTCGCCCAGGCCAGCGGCCGCCGGCAGCATCTCCAGCGCGGTGGGCGTCCGGTAGTGGCCCCGGGGCACCGACTGCGAGCGCATGGAGCCGGCGCTGCGGGCCGACGAGGCCGCGTAGCTGGGGTAGCGGGCCCCGGAGCGGGGACCATCGCCGAAGACGCGGCGGTAGGAGGAGGATGATGAGGAGGACAAGAACATATCCGAGCCCAGGCTCATGGTGGCGCCGACTGAGCGCTGCTGGGGCGCGGCGTCGCTCTTATAGCGGGAGGGCGAGCGCAAGGTGGCCACGGGGCGGGGAGAGCCCGGAGCCCCCGCTGTCGCCCCTCCACCCCGGGCTTCGTCACTCCGGCCCCAGTGCTCCTCCCCTCCGCCTCCTGGCCACTCGCAGCCGCTTCTGTCCGGGTCTCTGGCCGGGGATCAAAGATCCATCCCTCCCTCCCCCCGCCGCCCTTGCACCCCTCAACCCTCCCACCTCCCCACTCTCTTTCCTCCTCCTCCGCCCCCCTCCCCTCGCTCCTCCTCCTCCTCCTCCTCCACCCGGTCCTCCCCCCGCCCTCCTCCTCCCTCCCCCCGCCCTCCTCCTCCCTCCCCCCGCCTCCCACCTCGTGACCCGCATTTGAATCGCGTAAATTAGCGACGTCGCCGCCCAACCACGGGGACCGCGCCCTGGGCAAGACGGCGGCCACTCGGCCGGGGCTGGGGGCCAAGCTGGCTAGCCCGCTGCCGCCTCTGGGGTGGAGGGAGTCGGCGGGAACGGGGGGGTGGTTTCGGCGGCGGACAGCGGCCACCGCCACCCGGTGCATAGCCGGGTTTCAGCACCGGACAGCGTCCAGCTCCCGCCGGGGTCAGCACCTGCTCCGGGACCCCATGGAGACCCGGGGATATTTAACCCGGTACCAGAGAGGTTGTGTGTATGAAGGAACTGTAGATGCTGATTTACACCGAAGATAGACACAACATGCTGGAGTAACTCAGCGGGAAAGACAGCGTCTCTGGATAGAAGGGATGGGCGACGCTTCGGGTCGAGACCCTTCTTCAGAATGATGTCAGGGGAGTGGGAGGTATACTCTGGCCTTTTTTGTCAGAAGGATCTTGACCCGAAATGTCATCCGTTCCTTCTCTCCAGGGGTACTGCCTGTCCCGCTGAGGTTACCCAGCATTCTGTGGCTATCGTCGATTTAAACCAGCATCTGCAGTTCCTTCCTACACAAATGTAGAGCATTGTTGGCGGAGAAGAAGGTGACAATGAGGCATACAATCCGAAAAAATAATCAGGAGGACAGTGAAACTAGTCGGAGAACTAGGGTGGGGGAGGGATGGGGAGAGAGGGAAAGCAAGGATAAAGAAGTTGGATAAATCAGCTCCCCAGCGATATATGAGGTGCTGTTCCTCCAATTTGCATTTGGCCTCACTGACAGTGGGGTCTCCGACAGAAATGTCAGAATAGAGGGGTTGTGTTGGTTCTACAGGCGCAGTCCAACATATGAAACGAGCTTTTTTTAATAGCATTAGAATATTGACTTGCTACTGTGTCTTTTCTTTCACCGGGATGTTGCCTGGGATAATGGGCATTCGTTATGGGGAAGAGATTCAATATAGTGGGAAGACTAGGAACTGCAGATGCTGGAATCTCGAGTAAAACGCAAAGTGCTGGAGGAACTCAGCGGGTCGGGCAGCGTCTGTGTGTGGGTGTGGGTGTGGGGGGGGGGGGGGGATAGACAAATCACTGAAGAAGGGTCCCGACCCAAACCATCCACTGTCCATCCCCTCCACAGATGCTGTCTGGCCCGTGTGTCTTTCTGTTTCTCTGCCAGCGTTCAGTGCGTTCATCCCCGGAGACCTGGACTCTGAGGCTTGGATAGAGTGGATGGTCATAGCCGCAGAATAAAAGGACGTTCCTTCAGGAAGGAGATGAGGAGGAATTTATTTAGTCAGAGAGTGAGTGGTGAATCTGTGGAATTATTTGCCACAGAAGGCTGTGGAGGCCAAGTCAGTGGATATTCTTTAAGGCAGGGATAGATTCTTGATTAGTAAGGGCGTCAGGGGTTATAAGGGGAAGACAGGAGAAGGGGAAGATAGTGCAGCCATGATTTAATGGAGGAGTAGACTTCATTGGCCGAATTGCCTAATTCGGCTCCTATCATTTAAGAACTTAGATATAGCTCTTAGGGCTAACGGTATCAAGAGATATAGGGAGAAAGCAGGAACGGGGTACTGACTTTGAATGATCAGCCATGATCATATTGAATGTCGGTGCTGGCTCGAAGGGCCGAATGGCCGACTCCTGCACCTATTTTCTATGTTTCTAACTAATGAACATGAACTTAAGGCAAGACGCTCGCTAACACGTTGCTGTTGGTGTGTAATATTTTTTGCCTCGGTGACGATTCCTTATATTTAAAAAAAACGCTGCTAAATGTTTGGATTTTGTTGATGTCTCTGAGAAGTCAGTTTGCGAGCGGTGTTTTGTTGAAGTTGGGCTGAGATTCTTCTGTCTGTTTACTGGTAGCTCCTCACACTCTGGTAATTAATTAACCGTTCCAAGCCCGATCTTTCCGACATCTGCTGCCTCGTATCTCAGGGACCTGCACTTTCCCGACCTCAACCACCTCGCACCCAGCCTCTTGGAAGCGCCAGGGCGAGGCTGCGCTTGGGCGGGTCGCGGCCGCGGTCAGTGGGACCCAGACAAAGGCTTCCGTCCCCAAGGACTGCAGTCAAACTCCGGGACGCTGGCGACACGGGCTCCAGGCCGCAGGGAGACCGGCCGAGCCGTGCCGAGGCACCGGGAAGACAAAAAGGATGAGGGAGGAAGCGAATCCGAGAAGCAACTCTCGGGCTGGCGGTGACCAGGGAGGGCGAGGAGGCACGCAGCGCGGAACAGGCCCTTTGGCCCATCGCGTCCGTGCCGGCCATTTACTACCCATGTACACAGCTCCGATTTACCGGCACTTGTTCCGTGGTATATTCTGCCTTAGGACGGAGTGTTCACAGTCATAGAGTCCCAGAGCTGTGCAACCAGAATCAGGCCCTTCGGCCCACCTTGTCCATGCCGACCAAGTTAGCACACAGGGCGCTTCCCATGTGTCTGCATTTAGCCTAACCGCCTCTGAACCCTTCCCATCCACTCATCTGTCCAAATGTTATCCAGATACCTTAGTGAAAGTATATGTGTCCATCGCTCACATAGATCTCCCCATCAACCTCCGCCCACCAGCGAAATCTGACCCAACCTTAACCTCGTGATTGTACCTCGCCATCGCCAATCATAACCCCCTCCTCCGTTCCCTGCCCAGTGGAGTTACATCCTGCCCACAGTGTGTGACTCCAACTGCACACAGTCCCCCAGCCCGATGTTTTATAAAGTTAAGCCGCCTGCTCCTTGTGATACTCCAGCGCAGCGAGTGAAGGCGGACGTCCGGAACCCTTCCACACCCCACGGGCCAGTGCTGCCACCTTCTGGGGAAACTTGGATGTGGACAGTGAGGTCCCTCTGTTCCTCGATCCTCAACTCATTGTGAATATCCTACACTGCCCACTCCCCACAAAGTGCACCGGCTCACATTTTTCAGGGATAAATCCCATGTGCCGTCTCTCTGCCCAGCTCGCCAACCGATAATTACCGTCCTAAGCCATAGATTCCCACACCAGAAACCCCGGGTCTGCTTCGGCCGCGTGCATCTCAGCTTGGTTTGGGAACAGCTCTCTCTGCCCAAGACCACATGAAATTGCGGAGAGTTGTAGACGTAGCCCAGTCCATCACACGGACTAGACTCCCCACCATCGACTCCTTGTACACTTTTTTTAATGTTTTATTTATTTTTAGTCATTTTATTGGACACTAGCATCACATGTAATCAAAGTTAGGCACACCAAGGATGAATTCTAATTTCTATACAATAATGTTCAGGCACAATTAGTTATTTTTTACCAATCAAAATCAATGCATTTATTTGTTATAGAAATCAGCAGAAACAAATATACACATTGCAGGTTTTGCAGGTTCATTCTTTATTTCGAACAGAATAAAATAATAAAAAAAGCAAGTGTGAAACAGCATACAAAAACCAAAACAAGAATATTTATAAAGTGTCATAAACAATATTTATAAATAAATGAACTCGTATGTGTCCGAAAAGGAGCAGGAAGAAGCCAAAGCTTATTAATTCCCACCCCTTATTCAACTGCTTATAATTATCTTATACAAATGTAGCAGCTATATGTACACCATATGTACACCAGCAGCTATATGTACACCAAATGTTTTACATTTATACACTAATCAAATATTTACAAAGCCATACAAAAAATGAGAGAAAAAAAAAAAAAAAATTAAAAAACCCTCATATACTATAGTATCTCTTAGTCCTATATACAACCCATCACCCTATAATCACCCTTCCCAATACAATCAGTATAACAAATATCCCACTCACAATCACCTATCCTCATCCCAATATCCTTTTAAAAAAGTGTTTTTGTACATCTTTTTAAACTGAATTATGTTGGTGCTAAGTTTGTATCTCCTGTTGCAGACCATTCCACAAATTCACCCCACACTTCACGCTGTTTCGGAAAAGCAGCCAACATCATCGAATACTTGTCCACCCCAGTCATTCCTTCTTCTCCTCACTCTGAAACAGACGCGCTCCAATGCTGAGTATATTCTGCACTCATATCTTCCCCTTTGATCTACCTATTGTACTTGAGTTTTAACTGATTATATCTATGCATGGTATATCTGATGCTACGTTTTTTCACGGTATCACTGTACCTTAGTGCGCGTGCCAATTATAGACCTAAACCTAAACCTGGAAGGAGGTTTTGCATTTACGTAGCATCTTTCATCTTTAGCAGCACTGCTCGTTTCCATGGGAAATCACAGATGGGAAGTCACTGGTTTGCACTCTTGCCCACAGCTCCGGCCCAGAGGTAAACAAGCTGCAGACAATATCACATAATCACTAGGACCCATTACACTCCTCACACATTCCCAGTACATCACCAGCACATCCCAGCACAGTCCCGCACACCCAGCACAGAACCACACACCCAACACAGTCCTATATAGTCCCAGCACAGGAGCACAGTACCACCACTACCACAGCCCCAGCCACACACCCAACACACAGTCCCACACAGTCCCTGCACAGTCCCACACAGTCCAATTCGGTCCCAGCACAATAACAGTCCCACACTGTCCCAGCACAGAGCCGGCACACTCCAGCACATACCCGGCACCGTTCCAGTAATGCCCACAAAAAATCAATGAATTAGTAGCCCCAATACTAGTGTAAAATAAAACCTCAAAGTCTGTAGCGGAACCAAAGACAATCCATATAGTTCATAGTCGAGATGTGAGCTGCCAATAAATGTTTCCGCTACACAACACTAACCTCCACAATGCACTGTGGATAATCTGTGGTTGCACTACGGACTTTGGGATATTTGTACTCATTTTGGGGTTATTGATTTTTCATTATTTATTTATTTATTTATATTATCTGGGTGTATTGTGTTTACAGGCCGCTGAAAGTAAACATTTCATTGTTCCATTCATGGTGCACAAGACATTTAAAGCCTCCTAACCCGTGCTTCTTAAAGTGCCTCGAAAAATAAATCTGACCCCTCGCGGCTTCTCAGGAACATTGGAAAGCAATGCTGGGCTCAAGGGCTTGAGTTATGAAGGAGAGACAGGGATTTTTTCCTCTGGAGCACAGGAGGTTGAGAGGTGACTTTACAGAGGCCAAAACAAATCATGAAGAGCATCGATAAGGTTAATGTTCGCAGTCTTTTTCACATATAGATAGGTGAGCCTCAGGACAGGTTTAAGGTGAGAGGGGGAAGATTTAATAGGAACCTAGGAGGGAGCTTTTTTCACAGAGGGTCGTGGCTATATAGAACAAGCTGCCAGAGGAGGTAATTGAGGCGGGTGCAACAGCAGCATTAAAAAAAACACATTTGGACGGGTACACGGATAGGAAACGTTTAGTTTAGTTCAGTTCAGTTCAGAAATAGAGCATAGAAGCAGGCCCATCGCCCCACCGACTCCACGGCGACCATCGATCACACTAGTTCTATGTTATCCCATTTTCTCATTCATTCATTACACACGAAGGGCAAGTAACCTACAAACCCGCACGTCTTTGGGACGTGGGAGGAAACCGGAACACCCGGAGGAACCCCACACGATCACAAGGAGAACGTGCAAACTCCACACGGACAGACAGCACCCGAGGTCAGGGTCGAACCCGGGTAAGGCAGCAGCTCTACCCACCACTGTGCCGTCCGTTCAGAGGGATATGGGCCAAAGGCAGGCAAATAGGACCAGCCCACTAGGCAAACTTGGTCGGCATGGATGTACTGGGCCGAAGGACCTGTCCCGTAATTCCGATCAATTTGACAGTGTAGGTTTTTTCAGTCTCCTCCCGACTCGCTGCTTCAAGTAAATCCCACCAGAGGGCAGCAGTGTTCCACCGATCCACACAGTCCTGCGCGACCTCCCTTGGCGTCGCTCACACCAGGGACGGGGGGAGCATGAGACCAATGGGGGGGAGTATGAGGCTGACGGGGACCGCCTACTGCCTCCCAGCCACAACAGTCGCCAGCACCAGGGAACCCCAAGTCACGGGGGAACAGGCGAGCCCGGCACAGGCGACGCTGGGGGCTGAGTGCCGACTGGGGCTGAGAGGCGCCACGCAACAGTGCTGGTCCCTGAGATGAACACAAAATGCTGGAGTAGCTCAGCGGGACAGAAGGGTCTCGCCACACATTCCTTCTCTCCAGAGACGATGCCTGTCCCGCTGAGTTACTCCTGCATTTCGTGTCTATCTTCGGTTTAAACCTGCATCTGCAGTTCCTTCCTACACACAGTGCTGGTTCCTAAACCATTCCCATCAACAGCCTCCAGACACGTGGACAAGTATGGTGAGATCAGCAACAGGTTGGTTTGATGCCGGGCCGCAGTAGCCACTTGCTGCGGCGACCCAACATCCAATGACTGCGCCCAGGGCGATGGTTATTGATCTGGGGTGCCGGCTTTACGTCACGCAATGGAATATGCATTCAGTAAATTAAATAAAGCTGGAGATTTAAAAAAAAGCTGATTATATTACCAAGATAGAGAAACTTTATTCACGTAACTCGATTAGAGTGAGAGGCCGTGTCAGTGACGGAATCGGATGCCGTGAAACCCCAGACTGTCCCTGATCTGCCCGAGTTACGTGCTCCGCTCTCACCACTCAGCCCACCAGGCGCTGTTCATCCATCCACTTAGCGCCCACACCCCGGGAAACCCTTCCAGCTGAAACTTAACGATTCCTGACATTAAGAGTCAAGGGCATTTGTCGTGTAATTACTTTACTCGCTGCAGCTTTACAGGCCCGTGTGCGCAATAACGCATAAATACATGTACAATAATCAATAGTACAATGATTCAATTTTGCTTCATTATCATGTGTGCGAAGGCACAGTGAGATTCTTTTAAATTAATAATACCAAGAAGCGGACGATTGACAATAAATTAATGACTGTAATACAGGGTAACCGTAATGGTACAAAACCGAAGTCCGAAGTACAACCAAAGATCCAATCCGTCGGAGATCATAGTTGCTAAGGTTACACAAAAAGCTGGAGAAACTCAGCGAGTGCAGCAGCATCTAAGGAGCGAAGGAGATAGGCGATGTTTCGGGTCGAGACCCTTCTTCAGACCGTCTGAAGAAGGGTCTCAACCCGAAACGTCGCCTATCTCCTTCGCTCCTTAGATGCTGCTGCATCCGCTGAGTTTCTCCAGCTTTTTGTGTAACCCTCGATTCTCCAGCATCTGCAGTTCCTTCTTTAACACATAGTTGCTAAGGTTAGTGTTGTGCAATGTTTAGAAGTGTTTAGCCTGGCGCTTTAAACCTCTGGCCAATTATTATCCCACTGATTTGTTTGCTGACAGATTGGGATGTCGGTGACAGCACTGTGTTTCATTGCCCGTCTGAACCGAGGGAGCAGTTTAGATTAGGAGCAGGACTTGTTGGTGGTTGAACCAGCGCCAGGATTTCAGTTCCCGCAGCGACCTCGGCCTGAGGTGAACTCCGGATAAATGATGTAGAACGCTGTTGTTGGCATGGGCGCAGTGGGCCGAAGGGCCTACTTTGTGCTGCAAAACACACCCTGCTGTGATAACCCAGAAACATCCGGCAACTAAACGTTTGCCCTTCCAATCCCTTAAATATAAACGGTGCACGAAACGCTCTCAACCGGAACCGTGGACTAGATGCCTGTCCCTTTGTCAGCTGTCCCTTTGTCCTTTCTTCTCCCCACCCACCCACCCTCCATCAGTCTGAAGAAGGGTTTCGGCCCGAAACGTTGCCTATTTCCTTCGCTCCATAGATGATGCTGCTGCACCCGCTGAGTTTCCCCAGCACTTTTGTCTACCTTTGTCGGCTCACGGGTACTGATGGGGTGCCTGCCCCTTTAAGGCTCTCTCAGGCACTGGCGGGGTGCCTGCCCCTTTAAGGCTCTCTCAGGCACTGGCGGGGTGCCTGTAAAGAGGTTTACACCTACACAGTGTCTCTTTACCAAGTCTTTTATTAATCACATACATCGATGCCCTAGTTGCACATGGTCTTCACGTTTTACTAGAGGAGGTACTAGGGATGGAGAGACAGTAATATACTTGGTGAAAGGGGAGTGGCTACACAACCTACAATTAAAGGGACATGCACTAAACATCTACATCCTTCCTCTTACAAAAGAAAGGAACGTGACAGCCGACCATGTCTCATACACTAGAGCAACTGGAAAAGGATAAACAGTAAAATAGCAGCAATCAAACATAATCGCCATAACGGTCAGGCGCCCTCACAATCCGCCCCGAGCGGGTACGAACCCCGCTCACACCCTCTCCCCCCAAAGAAACGGGCACCGGGGGAGACCCCACGACAGAAGGACTACAATGTGGGGACTTGCGTGGTGACAAAGGGATTGGAGGCGAGCGACCTGGCGATGGGGAAGAGACGGCCGGAGGCACGGGAATAGGCACAGGGAGAAAAACCGGGACAGGGCGAGCAGGCACAGGCTTAGTGACCGCTACAGGCGGGAGAGCGGACAGAGGGGGAGCATGGGGGTCAGCAGGAGGAGGAGGAGAAGGCTCGTTCACCAGGCGGAGGTGTCGCCTGGACCGACGGTAAACAGTACCATCGAGGTTCACCAGATAGGAGCGAGGTGAACCAGCCGTCCCAACAACAACCGCAAGGCCAGGGTGACCGGAGGTGGAATGCATGCGGACAACCTGACCAGGAGGCAGAGGAGGCAGGGCACGGCAAGACCTGTCGTGGGAACGCTTCTGAACGGACTGCTTGGTAGCAATACGCTCACGGACCACGGCAGGTTTTACAACAGCTGGGGTAAGAGTCTGCTGGGCCACCGGAATGGGAGGTCGAGTAACCCGGGACATGAGGCGCTGCGCCGGGGACCCCAGAACACCGTCACGGGAAATGTTTCGCAGGTTGAGGAGGGCGAGGTAAATGTCAGACTTCGATGCGCGGCAGCGATTCAACAAGTCCTTTGCGCTGCGAACAGCACGCTCGGCCAGGCCATTGCTCTGAGGGTACTCAGGGCTACTAGTGTAATGCCGAAAGTTCCAGCGGTCAGCAAAGTCCTTGAACTCCGCACTGGTAAACTGGCTGCCGTTGTCTGACTGCAGGCTCGCCGGTGATCCAAAGGTCGCGAAGTGGCGGCGCAGCTTCGCGATGACAGCAGAAGAGGAGAGAGAAAACAGCTGGTCGACCTCATACCAGTTGGAGTAAGAGTCGACAAGCACCAAGAAGTGCTTGCCGTGCCACTCAAAAATGTCCGTTGCCAGTGCCGACCATGGCAGGTCTGGTGCGGGCTGCTGCAGAAGGGGCAAACGCTGCTGCTGCGGGGCGAGACTGTTGCAGGTAGGGCAGGATGACACCCGGTCCCGAAAATACATAGCCATATCAGGCCAATAAAACTGGCTTTGGGCGATAGAGAGAGTGGCCTCGGCGCCAGGATGACCCCGATGTGCGGTGTCGAAATACTGTTGGCGAAGAGCCTCAGGTACCACAACCTTGTGACCCTTAACGATAACTCCATCTCGTAGCACCAGCTCGTCACGGACCAGGAAGTAGGGCACTGCCGCGGCGGGCAGGGAAGAACGTCGCTCGGGCCAACCCCTTTGAATGACCGCAGCTAGCTGTTGGAGCGAGGCGTCAGCAGCAGTGTGTTTAACTAAGCACTGTAGTTGTTTTGAAGGAACAAAGTTGACGTTCAGGACAATCATACCTGATGCCTCGTAAGGGTGACGGGTGGTCGAAGCCAGAGGAGCCCGAGACAACGTGTCAGCAATAAACATGTCCTTGCCTCTACGGTACACTACGGAGAAGGTAAAACGCTGCAGCTGCAGCATCATCCGCTGCAGCCTGGAGGAGGCAGCGTGAATCGGCTTGCCGAGGATGGTGACCAGAGGCTGGTGGTCGGTCTCAATAGAGAATTCAGTTCCCAGGATATAGTCCTTAAATTTTGAACATGCAAACACAACAGCCAGCAGTTCCTTTTCGATCTGGGCATAGCGCTGTTCAGCTGGAGTCATCGTGCGGGACGCGAAGGACACGGGTAACTGGACCCCATCATGAACTTGCAAGCAAGCAGCACCCAGCCCGAACTTTGAAGCATCGCACGTGAGGACAATAGGACGGTTCAAATCGAAATATTGCAGCGTCGGAGTGCAGACAAGCTTTGAACGCAGCATATCGAAAGCAGCCTGGTGTTGCGGGAACCAGGACCATGCAGTGTCTTTCTTCACCAAGTCCCTTAAAGGGGCACTCAACTCGCTCAGATCGGGGATGAATTTTCCCAAGTAGTTAGCCATGCCAAGGAAACGCTGGAGGCTCGGCACATCCACAGGAGCAGGCATCCCCGAGATAGCAGCGGTCTTCTGTGGGTCGGGCTTCAGCCCGGACGCTGTGAAGACGTGTCCCACATAGGTGACCTCCGGGACACGGAACCGGCATTTACTGGGGTTGAGCTTCAGATTTACCTCCCGAGCTCGGTCCAAAACTAGTCGGAGGTTGTGGTCGTGCTGTTCCACATCTCTACCATACACCAAGATGTCATCTACAATGATAGCGCACGGGAGCCCCGCAAACAGCTGTTCCATCGTCCTCTGGAAAACTTCACTGGCGGAGCTGATCCCGAACGGCATGCGCAGGAATCGGAACCTCCCAAAGGGAGTGGCAAAGGTCGTCAGGTAGGACGATTGTTCATCTAGCGGTATCTGCCAGAACGAGCTCTTAGCATCCAGCACCGAAAACACAGTGCCTGCCCCTTTAAGGCTCTCTCAGGCACTGGCGGGGTGCCTGCCCCTTTAAGGCTCTCTCAGGCACTGGCGGGGTGCCTGCCCCTTTAAGGCAGGCTCCAGTCCGGAACGGTGACGTCTCTGTCGGAGTCGCGCATGCGCAGTGCGCACAATCGGTTTGTGCCCCACAGCTCGCGCGGGTGAGTTGGGGGAGCGGGTGCCGGGGCGACGGGGATAAACGTCACCTGCCCGCGCGCGTTGTGCGCGCGAGCGACCGCGACCGTTGGCGCCTGTGTTGCTGCCGCCGCCGCCGCCGGGCTCCCTCCCCCCCCCCCCCCCCCCCCGGGGGCTCCGGCCATGGCCGCTGCTCCCCCCCCCCCCCCCGCCGCCCCGTCCCATCGCAGGTGCACCGATCAAACGATGGCCCCGGGCCCCCTGAGCCCTTCCCTCCCCACTCCACTGCCCGATTCCCCGTTACCTCAGTCCCCGGGACCCTCCCAGTCCCCAGACCTCCTCTCCCCTCGGTCCCTGATCTCCCCCCCCCCCCCTCACTGCTCGGATACCCCTCATTGGTGGCGACCCCTACCCCTCACTGGCAGGATAGCCCCCCCCTCTCTCCCACTCCCTTAGGGCTCTCCCCTCCCCTCCAACCCCCATCTCTCCAATGCCCCTCCTCTCACCCCCCCAACATGCCCTTCCTCTCCCCCCCCAACATGCCCTTCCTCTCCCCCCCCAACATGCCCTTCCTCTCCCCCCCCAACATGCCCTTCCTCTCACCCCCCCAACATGCCCTTCCTCTCCCCCCCCAACATGCCCTTCCTCTCACCCCCCAACATGCACTTCCTCTCCCCCCCCAACATGCCCTTCCTCTCCCCCCCCAACATGCCCTTCCTCTCCCCCCCAACATGCCCTTCCTCTCCCCCCCCAACATGCCCTTCCTCTCACCCCCCCAACATGCCCTTCCTCTCACCCCCCCAACATGCCCTTCCTCTCCCCCCCCAACATGCTCTTCCTCTCCCCCCCCAACATGCCCTTCCTCTCCCCCCCCCCACATGCCCTTCCTCTCACCCCCCCAACATGCCCTTCCTCTCCCCCCCCAACATGCCCTTCCTCTCACCCCCCCCCCCCAACATGCCCTTCCTCTCAGACTCCTGCAGTCCCCTTACTTCTATCCCTATGTCTTCTCCTTTCCCCTGACATTCACAGATCTTACCTCTGCTCTCTTGATCCACCCCTCCTCATGGCCTTCTTGCTGTCCCTCTTGGCCGTCCAGATTTCCCCTCTCCTTGTGCTCCTTATTCCATGCACTAGGGCACCCCAATAATGTTCTCTCCACTCATTTCCTCCTTCCCATTCCCCAGATCCCCCCTCTCCCGAATCTCTACAATGGCTCACCTCCAACCCCCCAGATCCCCCTCCCATCCACATCCTATAAAGCTGTTTGACTTTCTGCTGTTTTCCACCCCAGTAGTCTATCTGGACTCTGCAGATTCACTCTTCCCTTTGCACACATTGTTCCCTAAACCACCTCTCCCCCTCTTGCTCCCTAACCCGCTCTCCCCCTTTGTCCATCCTGGTCACTGGGATGTTTCTTGCTCTCCTGATGCTTGTTCCTGGGCACTGCTCGGATGGAGATGCCTGTTGCCTGTGCCCACCTTGCTGTTGGTATGGGGCAGGCTGAGAAATGTTTGGGTGGGTGATTAACGACCATTGTTACTTACACATGTCCGAGCTGCTGCCAGTTTAATAAGTTTGGATGATAAACAGAGGCGAGTACTTCTCAGTTGGACTGTGGCAACATTTGAAATAATTGGAATCTGTTCCGGTTTCTGGTTTCAAATCTTGGACTGGGTGACTTGGCTACTGGTTCTGATAGCGCTCCGTTGGCATTGAGAAGAGGTGAAAGAACGCTGGTTATACTTTAGACTTAGCAAAGATTCTCTTGTGGACCATAAATTATGTATTGTGGAAACAGATCTAGTGTGGTTCTGTTACTGCATTAATTGGATGGGACAATTTTCAATCTTGCAATGATAAGTGTGAATTTGAATTATTTTGAAATAAAACACAGACAGAACTCTGAGACGGTTAGGTTGTCATGGTGTACTGTGTGTCCTTAACAAGATCTGGCTCATTCTTATGTTAACCACTCTGAACTCCCTTTTAAACTGCTGAACAAGCCACTCGGCTATTACACCACTACCTCTTGGTCAGTGAGCTGCTAGTGATACCCACTCGCTGAGTGTACATTTTACAGTTTGCTGCAGTACCGAGTCATGTAGGATAGAAAATACTGAAAGTTTCACCATGCCAAACGTTCTAAACCTGAAACGTTTGCTCCATGTCTCCCTCAAGAAAATGACTGGGAAGCTCAGTGAATTGACACAGTTTCTTTTGTGTGTTAGAATCAGAGATGTTTTCGTTTGAGGGTCAGGAATATTTTGTGCATCTGCTTGCAAGGCACATTAATGTTTTCGTTGGCTTTGATTAGAGAGCAATTACTAGGAGTGACAATAGGTGCAGGAGTAGGCCACTCGGCCCTTCGAGTCTGCACCGCCATTCAACGTGATCATGGCTGATCATCCCCAATCAGTACTCCGTTCCTGCCTTCTCCCCATATCCCCTGACTCCGCTATTTTTAAGAGCCCTATCTAGCTCTCTCGTGAAAGCATCCAGAGAGTGTTTGCATAGCCTCTGTGACTTCCTGTGCTGTAAAAGTCTAATTGTAAACAAATCGTTACCGGCACATTCCCAGAAAGAGGATGAACCAGAGAGCAGCCCCACTGAGTTAGTTCCTCTGCTCTGAGCCGCAGTTAGAGATCTGCATTGCAAAGTTTTCAGCCGGGCTCTTTGATAGAAGTGTGTGTACTTTGGCCCAGAGCATCAGGGAGGTACTGTATTTCACGCTGCAGCAACGTACTGCGTCTTTGCTGTGCAGCAGGGACTGCTGATGAACCTGGGTGAGTTGTACAGCAGCACACTGCGGAGGCAGCAGAGCAATTTACTGAGTGTTTTGTATTAGAGCATCATAAACAGTGTGTCATGTTATTCTGGGGTAATTAACACTGCACAGATAGTAATGAAAATGCCAGAATGAATGAGTCATGTTAGGCCTAATTACAGGGCACACCAGATTTTATCAATTTTAACATAAACGGTATGATAGTGAGGTTGGGGAAATGAGTAGTATGGTTGTTATAAGTGATACGTACTTGAGTTGTGTTACTGTCCTGTTGCCAGCAACCCTGGGGGGAGGTGACATGACATGACAGGTAGGGTCTGTGATTGTGTTCCTGGACTGGCAGGTCGGGTGCCTGAACGAAACCACCTCCAAGTGGGATTTCCGAGCTCACCAAGGTAGATACTGAATATATTCTAAAACAGTAAACGCGACAGTGAAGTTGCTAAGTAATGGGCTTCAGGGATAGAAGCGGCCTGTACTAAATCATTTGGTTCTTGCGATGTGGCCTCAACATCGACAAGATTGAGTGCAGACTGGATGACTGTTGTACAGGGCACCTGCGCTCAGCAATGGCCATCCGGCGCCTCTGGTTCCATGCCGTTCCCACACTGACCTCCCCGTCCTTGGCCCTCTCCACTGTTAATAAGCAACTGACCTTGGTTCCTGTAGAGGAGAAGCTACCTGCTCATGAATCTAAGGAGTTGCTTTGACATTGCACACTCATCTAAAACTGGAAGATAGCAAGCCAGTGCCTTGTTTATCATCTCTGTCCATTCTTTTAGTTCCATGACAGAGGATGTCATGTAGTTCCACAACATGGATGGTTGACACGACACCCCCTGATTTCTGCCCTTGCAGAGTCACCTTGTGTCGAGTCTCGGGCAGGGCAGTGAATGGCCACACGTTGTTGGACATGAAGCAACGGGGCTATGTAGGAAGCAGCGGGGCAAAGCTGGAGATGAGACATGCTGGTTCTCCCCCCAGTTACTGGGCCGATCTGTACATCTCTTCCCTTGTCATTGAGACAGCTGCCAATGTCCTTGTGGTCAGGGCACTGGGACTGCAAGCCTTTCAATTGCAGCAATGCTTCCCTTGTTTTTTTGTTTGGATGCCTATTTTTAGAAGGTATGAAGTGGAATAACGTAACTATTTTTGAACTATGAGTTATCATTAACCTCTTCAGCTCCTGAAGGTGACTGGTTTACAATGAGCTATTGTGGAGAAGGGAGGGGGGGGGAGGTTTAGGTGGGCTGGGGAGTGGGAAACATTCCATGCCACTGTGACCATTTGGTAATGATCAGGTAAGTACTTAGCATTCTCAAAGGTGGAGAAGGTTTTAGAGTCAATGATCTGGGAAAGAATTAGCAGCCCCTTGGACAAGTGTGGATTGATTAGTGAACGCCCGCATGGATTTGTTACGGGCAAATTGCATCTAATAATGTTGATGGAATGTTTTGTTAAATTACCACACCGTTAGTCATGGGAATATCTAAAGTATGGTTGAACGTGGAGGCTTTGGAGAGGGTGAAGAAGAGATATATCGGAATGCTGCCTGGATTTGAGGGTATTACCTATAAGGAGAGGTTGAACAGGCTTTGATTGTTTTATCTGGAGTGTCGGAGGCTGAGGGGAGACCTGATAGAAATATATGCAATTATGAGAGGCAGAGATAGGGTAGAGAGTCAGAACCTTTGAACAAGAGTGAATAGTCAAGGACTTGAGGGCAGAGCTTTAAGATCAGCAGAGGATTGTGCAACGAGATGTGCAAGGTAAGTTTTCTTACGCACAGAGCGATGCCAGAAACGTGCCTGTGGTGATGGAGGCAGATTTGCAGGGGGCATTTGAGGCTTTTAGATAGGCACTTGAATTAACAGGAATGGAAGGATATGGATCACATGCAGGCGGGGGAGATTAGTTTAACTTGGTGTCATGTTCAGCATGGACATTGTGGGCCGAAGGGCCTGTTGCCCTGCCTTACTGTTCTATATATACACAAGTAAAACTGAACCCAACTTGATTTGAAACTTTTTCAGGTAACCCGAATGCTTCATCTGCAAAGCGGAGTGACAAGTTCTCCAGTCTGTGGCGGTAGCAACCCATGTCTTTAACACCCTGCAACCCGACCAAAGATTACGCTCCTACGTCGAAACCGCAGGTAAATTGGGTGGTTTCAAAGACGGAAATGCACGGCATAGAATGGCCTCTGTGACATGGGTAGAAGCCGAGCAGGAGTGCTGGATGGGAGGGTGCGGCACAGTTCCTGGAGCAGATTTGACAGGCCCACTGTGTGCAGGGAGCAGCTTCCAAACCTGGTGATGACACAAGAGGGTAGTACACTGGAAGGGGAATGGTGGGGACAGATTTAATGGTAGCGTTCTGACGATATGTAACTGAAATAAATAAAATTGTAGTTATGAATCACTGTTACACCTCACAGAATCAGGCCCTTTGGCCCGCCACATCTGTTTTTACCTTATTTCCCATCTACACTAATCGCATTGCTTATATGAGGAATGCATTCTTCGGTGCATCTCTAAATACCTTGTAAATGCAGTAATTGTGTCTGATTCCACCACCAATTCTAGCAGAACATTCTAGATATCAACCACTGTCTGTAAAAGAAAAACCTGCCTACCCCTCATAAAACTCCTTCCTCTGACCTTAAACCTATGGCCTCTTGTTTTTCATACTCTATCTACGCTTCTAGTAATCTTCTTGATCCATTTCTATGGTTGGAGGGTGGGGAAGTGTGATTTACTGGATTGCTCTTACAAAGAGCTAGGATAAATTTGATGGGCTGAAGGGCCTGATTCCATGCTCTGATTCTGGGAACCCAGCCTGATTTCATTGCCAGCACCGGGGCACATAATCTATTATAATAGCTTCCTGCTGTTCAACAAATTGACCACCAATTTGGGTTTCAACGAGACAGTCTTGATCTGTTGAATTCAGCTGTTTTCTAAACAGAAAATCATTCTGTTTGCAACTTGGTCATCAGTGGCTCTGATAACTTAGTTTAGTTTGTTTAGTTTATTGTCATATGTACCGAGGTACAGTGAAAAGCTTTTGTTGGGTGCTAACCAGACAGCGGAAAGACAATACATGATTACAATCGAGCCATCCACTTAACTAGTCGTGGGACTAGCAGGATTAGTTAAGATCTAAAACCTGGTTGGCATGGATGAGTTGGGCCAAAGGGCCTTTTTCCGTGCTGTATGACTGTGACCCTTAAGAGGTTTCTGCTTCGGGTCATTGTTCCCGAGGCAGCTTTTACTTTGCTTTTCAGAGAGCTGCTGCTTTCTGTTGTGGAGCTTTTATCTGCTTGCACATCACTAAACATAAATCAGGCACTGCAAAACCTTTCTCCTGCAATTTCCAGTATGTGTAACCCGTGATTCTCCTTCCCTCATACTGTTTGATGTGACTAGCAGTGTTGAACCAGCTTTGTACCTATCGTGTGCAGAATTAGTAGCTGTGAGAGATTTGTCAGTGCTTGGTGAAAGATTTGTTCGTATCAGAAATAGTGAGGAATGCAATATGATCCTGACCTGGGTTTTAGAATTCTGTGTAATAGAGTTTACGCCCTATCACCTGTTCTCGCTCTAAAGCTGTACGATTAGTACTTGCATTTTTAACATGTTTTCTTCAGATAAATTTGATTTGTATAGGAATAATAAATCGGCCCAGTCTGGTGACAATTGCACGTGCTCAATGCACCGCTCTTTCTCTCGCTGGCAACCGTTGCAATTTGTATGATATAGCACCTTCAAAATGGTGAAATATCTCTCGGTGCTTTGTAGGAGAAGTGTGATCAAACACGGTTTACCAAGGGCTCTTAGTGTTGCATGGCTGAGTTTGATTAAAAAAGGTTGGCTTTAATAAGTGTACTAAAGAGAGGAGGCTGAGAGGTTAGGGAGAGATCTGCAGGCAGAGCCTTCACACGCTGATGAAGTTCACCATTGGAGTGTTCGGTTTGGGAATGTGCAGGAGTTCTGGATGGTGTGCCTGGAGGAGACCTTGTGTTCATCCCACGTCCATCTGCGTGCAGTGCCTGTGGGAGTGAGCTTCAGTCTGAAGAAGGGTCTCCACCCGAAACGCCGCATATTCCTTCGCTCCATTGATGCATTAGGCCCGCCATTCACCTGCTGAGTTTCTCCAGCCTTTTTGTCTACCTTCCACTTTCTCACTGCTACCTAAAGACTCCCCTCTCTTCCCCATCGTATATATTAGCAATTGTATAATATTATATGATTAGCAATGTTACAAAATTTTGAGATTTTAAAAATCAAGTCTGCAATTTATCCCATCAGATAAAGCATAAAAAGAAGTTTAATTTGACACCTAATTTACTTTCATATCTTCAGTATTAAGAAAGTTATGGCCATTTTCATACTCGGAAATGAGCATCTTGCTTCCCATTGCCTTTCAATTGACTTAACTCAAAAGCTGTGATCTGGAAAAGTTAAAAGTCCATAACATTCTTAAAAATTAAGAGAACTCAATGAAATTTTCAGTTATTATAGATTGAAGCATTCTGAAACAAATATTAAACAATCTTACTTGGATTACCTGAAATTAAAGCATATAATTAGTTAGTTATCTAATTGTAGCTAATTACAAAATTCAATGAGTAGATCTAAACATCTATCAATTTCTTAAGAAAATATAAACTTTTTTTAAATTGCCTAAGTGTCCAAATAACATTCACACAATAATCCACAATATAACATAATTTTTAAATTTAATTTTCATGAATTTCTGGGGCAAATGGAAGGAATTAGTGTTTTATGCCTGTAAATTAATGGCCATTTAAATCAACTAGCGAGTGGGTTTTAGTGGAATGCGGTGGATTAGAACGTTGCGGTTAGCGGTGAAGTCGGGGGGAAAAATACTGATTGTTCATACATTTTTTTAGATCCCATTTCGCAACATAAAAATATTATTAATGCCTCCCGATAAACCAACTTTTAATATAAACATAAACTATTTACCTTTTTTTCTCCCCTACGCAAAATGCTTCCGGTTGTCTCCGCTCACGGCTTTTGAAGGTGATTTTTAAATTACTCTAGTTAATAAATAACTAGTAATTTAAAAATACCTTCATTGATGAAATGTCGGAGCGATTTTTCTTCAGCAACCAAATCGCCCGACATTCATCGATTTGTCCTGCCTGTTGAAAAACGGCACTTTAAGCCCGCCCCCCTCTGCAAGGCGCGAAAGTCACGCACACGGGGAGCGGCAGAAGTGCAGCGCCGGTAAAGGTACGTTTTGTAACATACCTAATATGATCATTAAGCATAGTTTCCCCGCTGAAGGCAACAGTTTCTTTACTTATTCTCATCCAAAACCATTCATAATTATGAAGCTCTCTATTCCCCTCGGCATTCTCTTTACTGGAGTGAAGTCCAGTAGAGTGGTATAGCATAGAAGCAGACCACTATGTCGATGCTAACATTTTTCCCACCTACACTATTTCTATTTGCCCACACTAGTTCTGTATCCTGTTGTGCATAGGCTGTTTGAATATCTGCCAAATTCTGCTTAAAATAGTGATAATACCTAATTTCCTCCCCCCTCACCCCACCCAACGTCCTTTGACAATGAGTTCCAGATATCACTTATTCTAAGTATAAAATAAATCTACCCTCACATCTTAAACCTACACCCGTGTATTTGTGATACGTTTAACATGGGGAAAAAAATAATCTGACTATCTTATAGTTGTATCAGGTAACCCTTCAGCCTCCATTGCTACATAGAAAACAAGCACACCCTACTGTATAAAACAGCGTGCTGGAGTAACTCAGCGGGTCTGGCGACATTCCTGGTGGGCTAAGCCATGTTGGGTCCCTCTTTACAGAGTATTATGTTTACATATCTGTTGTGCTGCTGCAAGTAAGAATTTCATTGTTTAGTTTTGGGACATATTTCAATAAAACACTCCAAAATTACTCCAACACTTTGTGTTTTACTCAAGATTCCAGCAACTGCTGTTCCTTGTATTCTAACCCTATTGTTTCTCTTCCCCATACCCAAAGTCCGCTATTCCATGCAACATCTTGGTGGAAAAAACACAAAGTACTGGAGTGCCTCAATACTCGAGTGCAACTAAAATCATGAATGGCATTCTGATATTGTGACACCTACAAACAGACAAATGTGGATTTGCACCCATTTCTTCCTTCCACCTATATTCCTTCCTCAGGTTTCATGATTCGTTCCGCTTCTATCCTTATCTCATACTTTGTCTCTACATCTCTGGCTTTTTTCCAAATAGTTGCCAATCAAAAATACTCTCACCTCTATCCACCCATCACTTGCTAGGCTTTGTCCTGCCCCCTCCTCTCTTCCAGCTTTCTCCCAACCCCACACCAGAATAATCTGAAGAAGGGTCCCGAACCGAAGTGTCAACTATCCATATTCTCCAGGAATGCTGCCTGGCCCATTGAGTTACTCCAGCACGTTGTGCCTTTTAAAAAATAAATCAGTATCTTCATTTCCTTGTGTGAACATCTTGGTGAATCTCTTTTGCACTCTCTCCAGCATAACTACATCCTCGCTTTAGTGTAGTGGCACAATGCTCCAAGTGCAGTTTAAAAAAAAAGTGTGGTTGAACCAGTGTTTTGTAAGGTTGTGAAATAACACCCTGACCTTTTTATTTTATGCCCCGGCCTAGGGAGGTATGCATGCCATATGATATTCTTCATCATGTGATGGATACCTACAATAATCTGTTGCAATTAAAGACCATGAATGGTGTACACGATGAGATCCTTTGTTATTCTGGTGGCTAGCAAGAGTTAACTTCCCCCTCACCAAGCAGTGAGTGGATTTACCTTGTCAACCCTCGCCACTGATCTGATCATCGGCTTCCCCTGGCTCCTGAATGCATTCTGGTTGATAACATTGTTCGCTTGTTTTCTGAACGGGATGATCTTTGGTCAGTGTGATTTCACCCAGGCAACAGCCACATCTCTGAGCCTATTGGCCAGAAGTGAGTGTTGGGTTATTTGCCCACAGAGGCCGTCATGGATGGGCCTGATTCTTCCATCTGATGTTGCCATGGCCGTCGGGGTTTGTGAGATTGCAACTTTTGCTGCAGCTGACCTTGGCGGAGGCTTGTTCTGCGCTGACGAATGGAACAGCCGGGGCAGTATGGTATCAGGCCAACTATGTCCGTAATGACAGTGCAGCAATCGAACACAGTAACGGCATTACCCCTAGTCTCGTACCCCTATTCCTGGTTCATGTGCCACTGCTCCCCAAGGTCTATCTAACCTTCCCACTTGCTGATAATGAAATGTGTCTGAGCCACAGGGACGTTGGGCAGGCTAGGACTTTATTCCATGGAGCACTGTAGCTGTGGGGTGAATTTATAGTGACGTATGAAATCATGAGGGGTATGGAGTCTTTTACCCACGGTAGGGGAATTAAGAACTGGAGGGCAGCGGTTTACAGTAAGTGGGGAAAGATGTAATTGGAACCTGAGGGGCAATTTTTTCACATAGAAGGTAGTAGGTATATGTAATGAGCTACCAGAAAAAAGTAGCTTAGGCAGACACTATAACAGCATTTAAAAGACACTTGGACAGGTACATGGCTAGGAAAGGTTTAATGGGATTTGGGCCAAACAGGGGCAACTGGGATTAGTGTAGATGGGACATCATGGTCAGCATGAATGAGTTGGGCTGAAGGATCTGTGTCTGTGCTGTATGGCACTGACTATGTCCGTGTTGTATAAACTGTATTGGTTACTGCTGCTTGTGACCGAGCAGCAGGTTGGGCATTGTCTTCATTATGCCATCCTCCCATGGAACATCCATGATTGCCCCTCGAGATGGGTGTTGTTAATCCCAAGCTGCGCGTATTGGTCAACAGCTAACCTTTGTGCTGCCAGTGATGAGGTATGGAGCTAGACTGGGTTAACTGGTCAGCTACGCAGAATGGGTGCAGCCGCTGAGCACATAGGCCTGGCTCTGCTGAGGCAGTGCTAGTGCACTGTGGTTCGTGCTCTGGATGGTCGGCCTCGGTGTGAGGGTGTTTGATGAGGTATGACTAAGTCTGTGGTTTAATATTTAACGAATCATATAAATTGTAGTAATTAAATGAAGTTGATATGTGAGACCAGGGTGTGTCATGGATGCAGTGTGTTGGAGCTGAAATTAACTATTGGAAACGCTGGCAATACATCTGCAGTAAATGCAACTTGCAGTACTGTAGGTCAGGGTGACGAGTTGGAATCCAATAATGCGATATTTTAGTGCATCAGAGATGGGAACAGCTGCTAGATCTTTTGTTCCTGGAGGTTATTGATCGCTTGAGTCAGATATTGTAGAACTGGTCATTCAAGGAGACAATGGCCTGACTGGTGAGAGCAGGTTATACAGGAGGTGCCCCACATGCCTCCTGGTGGGCGGCTCCTGCAGCCTCTGAGGTTATCTGTCAATGTGAGAACCGGGATTGCAGGTGGGATGAGGACAGACTGTAGCATTGTGATATAAGTGGTCTCATTCCTGGGAATGTGTTCTTTAGTACGAAGCAAGGTGTCGATGAATGGGGTTGATCTAGAAACAGAAAACGGACCCCAGAATTTGTCGGCTGAAGAATTTACAAATGTCACTATGCAAGACCATGAGAAGTTTGATATTGGTTTATTATTATCACGTGTACCGTGCTGCAGTGAAAAACATTGCTTTGCGTGCTACTCAGGCAGATCAGACCATGCACGAGTACATCATGTAGTGAAAAAGAGAAAATATCCAGATTGTAGAATATAGTGTTACAGCTACAGGGAATGTACAGATGTAAACAACGCTGCTGCCCGCTGAGCCGCAGCTGGTGCTGGACGTTTTGTGTTTGGTCCTGTACCAGATTCAGGCCATTGGTGCATGAGTGAGACTCCGTAAACAGCTCCTGACCTTGGGAACAGGGAACTGGTGCCATGGAGGATGACACGTGCTTCATTGTTGATGTGGGGAAGGCTGTGTACACAGAGCAAGACGCTGTCCTCCTTGTCAGTAAAACACAGCTGGAGCTTTGGTACAGGATTAATTTATAGAGACTGCTGAATGATTTTTCCCAAAACTCTGCTTGATACCTGGTCTTTCATCTGTGAGGTGTTGGGTGACCAGTGATCTCTGATGCTCCTTGTGCTGTTCCTCCTCTCTGCAGATAACTGAAGCCAACATGTCTTCGTGGAGTGAGAAGCTGAATGCCGACCTATCCGGAGCGATGGATGGCAGCACCATGAAGAAATACCGGCGGGAGGCTTACCACCGGTAGGTGTCAGAGTGGGAGTGGGAGAGGGCCAAACGGTGGGCGTCTTTGAGTTTACTTTAGGTTTTTAATCGCTGCTCTGTTTTGGGCTTCACTCCATCTTACTGGGCAAACTTGCATTATTGCCTTGGGAATGTTTTATAATGCCTTTAAATAACATAAAGGTCACAATGTCCCAGCCCCTTCCCAGCTGCCCACCTTCCCCTGCCCCACTCGGGTCCCTCTCCCAGCTGCCTTCCTCACAAACCTATGGCCACTAGTTCTTGATTCTCTACTCTGGGTAAAAGACTGTCTCCTCATGATCATACACTATAAGATCACCCCCCTGTGCTCCAAGGAATAAAGTCCTAGTCTGTCCAACCTCTTCCTATAGCTCAGGCCCACGACTCCTTGCAACGTTCTCGTTAATCTTCTCTGCACTCTTTTCTGCTTAACGACATCCGTCTTGTGGCAGGGTGACCAAAACTGAACACTAAAAGCCAAATGTAGCCTCACCAACGTGTTGTTCAGTTGTAACATAACTGGACCAAGCAGCCAAATTGTAGTTCACTGCCGGTGACTGACACGTCACCAGATAACTTCACATTAGATTTCCAACAGTTTTGGTTTTGTCCTTTACTGATAATTCAGTGCTGGGTTTAATGAACCGCACCAGGTTTAGCCAGATGTGCTGGGAAACATAATTCACAACTGGCCTCATCTGTGCCAGAGTGAACTTTGCTGATAGAAATCCCTTCATTGCCTGCTTAGGCTTTTTGGATTTTAACAATAATGCACTCACTGAAAACCCTTCTCGTCTTCTCGTTCCAGGGCCTGGACTCTCATCCATTCACATGCTCTCTCCCGTGTATGTGGCAGGATTGTGCACCCTCCTGGGAGTGTTTGTGTGGACTGCCTCCAACAGACTGCACTTCACTCCCAAACCCTTTCATTTTCACAAGTGAGCAGTGTGACAGTCCACTATCTCACAATCTTTAATCATCAGCAGTTCCGGGATCTGTACACACTCCTCCCCCCACCCTCCTTGTAACGACTGTGAGGCAGGCAGGATCTGCTCTCTTCTCCAGTGCGGTTTTAGAGTTTTCCCTGCTTTAAGTGTTCCGGAGCTGCGGTTTTATCCACACTCCATCTCATGTTAAGGTCAGTACTATCTGCATTCAGGGCACTCCTTGCTTTCTTCTTCTCCCGCTCATTCACTGTCCCACTGTTTCTCCTTCTCTAATGCTTTTGCCGACCTGTTTTCACACTCGCACTGCCCCTCATGAGCTCACTTCCCCCGTGTCCCTCATTAACTCACTTCCCCCCCCCCACCCCCCTCCCCCCTAATGTCAATATTGTTTCTCATTTCACAGGGTGTTTGTTAATCGCAGTCTGGCCATGGAGAAGATTAAATGCTTTGGATTTGACATGGACTACACCCTGGCAGGTGAGTGTTGCAGCTGAGCTTGGAATCCCATCCCTGTGTTGTTGTTGAGACTTCCCCCGACCTTCCTCCTTCGACCATTCTCCGATCCCACCACCATTGTGCCAGCCTCTGAAACTCTGCCTCAAGACTGCACGGGTCTAGGCAGTGAGTGTTGTCAGGAAGCCTGACTACAACATGCTTGCTCTGTCCTTCTGTGAGATTGTCCCTTCCCGGCTGGAGCCAGACTGATCCCCCCCACCCCCCTCATTCTGCAGGGAGTGCAGTGAGAATCGGGCAGCCGTGTGAGTGAGCAGACATGGCAGAGAACCCTGGAGCTGGCTGCAGTGTGGAAACCTGCCTAGATATGTGGGGCTAAAGTGGTCAGCTTCCAGTTCCCGAGGGTCAGGGGCTGTGCAAAGGGGTGGTGGCCGGTCCAGCATTGGGGTGAGGAGGGAACAGCGGCAGCAGTTGTGTGGGGTTGGGTGTTGAGTGGAGCCTGGCATCCTAGTGCTTGGAGGGAGTTACTGGGAGGGGTTGCAGTGTGCAAATCCCGGGACTGATGATGATTCAAGGTGCTGAGACGCCGGCCATCATCCCTCCACTAGAGAGAGGGGGAGGGGTACCATGGCCGCTGTGTGAAAGGATGGAGATGAGGAAGGAAGAACACTGTCCCGGGACAGGGTTGTGGGGAGTGCTGGAAGCAAGATAGCAGTGAGATTGTGGACTAAAGGATCGGTGGGGGGGGAGATGACAGGCACAAAGTACCTGCTGGAACACTGCCATGTTTCAGGGAGGGGGGACCGGTGTGTGTGCAGGACAGAGTGGGGCATTGGTCCAGGCTCCAGTGCTGGGCAGTGGAGGGTTGTTGGACATACAGATTAATGATGTGGATGAAGATGTTTGATCTGCATTCTTTACTTTCCTTCCTTTATATCCTGGGCTTGTATCGGAGTCTGTCTGAACTGCAGTATGCAGGCACTCAGACTTGTATCAGAGTGCGCCTGTACTACAGTATACAGGCATCCAGACTTGTATCAGAGTGCGCCTGTACTGTGGTATACAGGCATCCAGACTTGTATCAGAGTGCGCCTGTACTACAGTATACAGGCATCCAGACTTGTATCAGAGTGCGCCTGTACTGTGGTATACAGGCATCCAGACTTGTATCAGAGTGTGCCTGTACTACAGTATACAGGCATCCAGACTTGTATCAGAGTGTGCCTGTACTACAGTATACAGGCATCCAGACTTGTATCAGAGTGTGTCTGTACTACAGTATACAGGCACACAGACTTGTATCAGAGTGTGCCTGTACTACCGTATACAGGTATCCAGACTTGTATCAGAGTGTGCCTGTACTGCCGTATACAGGGCATCCAGACTTGTATCAGAGTGTGCCTGTACTACAGTATACAGGCATCCAGACCTGTATCAGAGTGTGCCTGTACTGCAGTATACAGACACCTGGGCTTGTATCGGAGTCTGCCTGTACCGCAGTATGCAGGCACCTGGGCTTGTATTGAAATGTGCCTATATTGCAGTATGCAGGCACCTGTGCTTGTATCAGTGTGCCTGCGCTTGTATCGGAGTGTGCCTGTATTGTTGTATACAGGCACCTGGGTCTGTATTACATTGGGCTGAAGGGTTTCCGTGCTATATGACTCTATCTACTGTAGTATACAGGTACCTAGGCTTGTATCGGAATGTGCCTATAACCAGTATGCAGGCACCTGGGCCTGTGTTGATTTGGCGAAAGTGGGGATGATTCTATGACTGTACTGTAGTATACAGGCCCCATGGCTTGTCTCAGGCATGATCATGTCGGGTTCAAGCACCTAGCCCTGTAACAGCCTGTGACTCTACTGCATTGTACCCTGAGTTTGCCTGTATCGTGCAGTACAGCCGCCCTGGGCTAGAACAGCCCTTTTCCACCAAGCTGCTAACTTTTCCTAATTGCCATGCATTGAGCAGCAGCAACACTGCTGTTTCCCACTCTCGTCCCGGCAGTCTGTGCACAAACATCAGGGGGATTTCAGACACTGGAGTGCTTGGAACTCGTGGAATGCAGGGGCCTCATTCCTGGCAGCAGCAGGGAACAGATTGCAGCTGCTGGTCTGCGGAGGTCTGTAATCCTCTGAAACTATCATACATACGTCTCTTATGAAACTTTATCAAATCTAGTGGGTTTAACAAACCATTCCATGTTTATTGCATGGTAGGTTAAGGAAAATATGAATGTATGTTTGCCGTGCAACTTTGCAAGAGCAGTGATATCTCTAAATCGTGTTCAACTTAGGGCGGACTGTGCACATTGTATCCCCTTGTATCTCTCTTGTCTCTCTGGGTGCCAGAGGTCACTGCTGGGGCCTGCTGTTTGGGTAGCCTATACTTCATGGATGCGCTCACAGTGGAGGCTGGGATCTTGTTATGGTTCCTGAGTGATAATGGGCGCAGAAACGCGGAGGGCATTTGATCGAACTTCTACGTTTCCTTAAAGACTTCAGGAAGTTCAGAGTTGAACTGCTCGCCAGAGGATAGTCTACCCTTTTACACAGTTACTGTACTCCGTTACAGTATTTTCACAGCGTGTTTGATTATAATGACTGGTAGGTAGGCAGGTAGTTGATGAATTCAGTGAGGCATTGACCGGCACTTGTGTATGCTAACTTTACGTCCAGCTGTTGGTCCACATCTGACTGTTGTCCAAGTTTTCTGCACAAGCTTGGATTGCTTCATATTTGACGACTTCCAAATAAAATGGAACATTGTGGAATCATTAGTGAGTCGGACCCCATGCAAAGCAAGTACATGGGGACCTGGTGTATTGCATTAGTCTGTTTGAGGTTTGGATGCTGAACAGGAAGGGGTGGGTTTGGGATGGCAGGGTGCAGATGGTGGAGCGAGTGTGTGAGCTGCTCCGGGTGTAGAACAGTGACTGGGTAAACAGCTGACAGTATAAAGCTGTGTGGGAAAGTAAGTTAGAAGGAGGAGGCAACGTGTTCACAGGGATGACAAGTGGCATGCTGCCTTTTAGTGGAAGGGGATTTCCAAGTCCAAGCTTGTAAGTCCAAGCACAGGGTGCTGATGCCACACCTAGGTACTGTGTGCTACTTACTTCCTTAAGGTAAAATTTGCTAGACTTGGAGGGGCGAGATAAAAGAGTCCCCAATGAGTTAGGTGAACTCACCCTGTACAGTGGACTTGACCTGGCGATGGTGATCTCATTGTAATGTACGGTTGTGAGAGTGGATGGCAGTGCATTCCTCGAGGCTGCGTCACCAGCTAGAGCGCCTAGAACTGGGAGCACCGTGACAAGATAGGGGCTCAGCTACTTACACTGAGGAGAGGGATTTGTGGATCTGTGGAATCCATCTCCCTGCAGTCCCATGGATGCTGAGCTGCTGGTAATATACTGGGCCGCCGGAAGTGGCGGCGCTGCCTTGCAGCTGTGGCTCGCCTGCAGTCCGTTTTGTCCTATTGTTTTGTTTTCTTTTTTGTCCCGTTTCAGTTTATTTTAGTTCATTTTGGTTGTGTATGTGTGTGGGGGGGTGGTGGGAGAAACATGTTTTTTGTCTCTTCCTTCGGCGGGGTGCGAAATTTTTTGTCGTATCCCCCGTCTCCATCTCCGTCTGCGCTGAGGCCTAATGGCGGAGCTGGCGGCCTCCAACTGGGACCGACCTCGAGGTTCCGGAGGCAGAGCCAGGACTTGCATACCATCGTCAAGCTGGCCGACTTCAGGGCTGTGGCGGCGTTCCGGCGGCGGCTACCCGGCTTCGGAGGCTCAGCCACGGGCCCAGTGGACTCAGCCGCGGGCCCAGTGGAGGACAGCGTCAGGAGCTCGCAGGTCACAGGTTGATGACCTGTTTTTCCGGAGCTCCTGCAACAACAGCTTCATCCGCTGGACTGGAGGGCGGCAGCTTCGGCAGCTTTGACCGCCCCGGGTCGCGGAGTTTGAACCAGCCCGTTCGCGCAACTCGGATTCAGCCGCGGGACTTGCTTACCATCACCCGGCGGGGTCACAACATCGGAGGCCTGGATCGCCTCAGCGCAGAGGGAGAGCAAGGAGGGAAGAGACAAGGACTTTAGGACTTTTGCCTTCCATCACAGTGAGGAGGTGCCTGGTGCACTCACTGTGGTGGATGTTGAACTGTGTTGAGTGTGTGTTTTATTATTTTATTCTATGTTATGACTGCAAGGTTAACCATTTCATTGTACTGTAAATGTGCAATGACAATAAAATTGAATCTAATCTAATGAGCAATTAAAGGGCCTGTTCCACTTTCACGACCTAATTCACGACCTCTGCTGAGTTTGCCTTTCACTCATACTCGCAGCATGGTCGTCACCAGGTTGTAGGAGGCCGTAGCAGGTCGTGATGCTAGTCGTAGGTACTCGTGGCATCGAGTAGGTCGGGGCGTTTTTTCAACATGATGAAAAATGTCCACGAGTAAAAAAGGTCGTGAATTAGGACGTGAAAGTGGGACAGGCCCTTTAGCCGGATAGATTTCAGCACCCTCAGGAAACAGTGGATGGGATTGCTGAGCACAAATGTGTAGAAGGTCAAAGTTCTTCCACGAGCTTATTGAAATGAGGAGCGGGTTTGGAGGACTATCATGCCGTCTTCTAATCCCAGTTCTGCAGGAGATGCTGGATTGACACTTTAAACTTTCACCTTGTCAGACATTGCCAATGAAGGGTGAAACCCCTGGTGTCTGGCTGCCAGTCATTGCCCCAGAGAAGTACATCACAGTGTCTTTTGCCCTTTGGACTTGGTGTAAAGATGAATCTCATAATGACCGCACCCCTTGGTTAAAGTTCAACTCTTGATCAGAGGTGTTGGGTTTGTCGCAATCCAGCACAAACCCGGGTGCTGAAATGACGGGACGTTGCACTGTTGGAGGGGCTGTGATTTGAGTGAGATGTTCAGCTGACAAATTGGTTCCTGTGAAATCGGCCAATTGGCTGTGGCTTCACTTATATTGTACGGTGACTGTATTTTAACAGCTAGCCGTTGGCTCTTTGTTATTTTGGATGTTCTAACATTGTAAGAGGAAGCTATCAGAGAACCTGGCTGAAAGCAAGAGAAGGTTTGCACCAGAGGAGGTGGCTTTGCCAAATGTAGGTGGACTTGTGCAAGAGGCACAGTTTGACAAGTTGGGCAACTTGGGCTTTCAACACAGCCAGTCAACAAGAAATGAGGTCATGCCTTGCTGAGTTGTGAAATAGTCCTGAAGCTGCCAGCAGTGTCATTGCCTGTGTATCAAGTTCCCATATTGTCACATCTGAGGGACTCTCGCTAAAACTGCACCATGTCTGAAACTCGGGGGAGTTTCTGGATAGAAACCTTCATTAACCTCTGGAGCTGACTATAATTACTTGCATTTCCCTTCTTCCCTTGCTTCTCCCCTACCCCCACCTCCCCCCTCCAACCAAACCCCTCTCCAAAACCCAAACCGTTTCCAAATTGTGGAGTGTATTAATTCCACTCCTGCTTTTCCTAGACTTGGAGTTGTAGTCTCACCCCACGTGCTGGCACGATAGAAGTGTAGGTAAAGGAGGAGGGTTGCCTTTTGACAAGTGAAGACGTGACAACAGTACCTACAGCGCATGTTTCTGAGGGATCGTCCAGTGAGACTCTATCAGTAGAACTTAGAAACAAGAAGGGAATGATCACTTTGATGGGACTGTATATTTAAACAATTTGGATTAAGGAATAAGTAAGTAAGTTTGCAGATGACAGGTGTTGACAGTGAAAAAGATTTTGTTTTGCATGCTATCCAAACATCAGATATACCATTAATAAATATACCATAAATAAATATCAGGAAAAATGCAATAGATAGATCAGAGGGGAAGAGACAGAGATATAGCTCTCAGCATTGTAGCACACCAGAGACAGTCCAAAGTCCACAATGGGGTAGAGGTGAATCAGACAGTAAGGATTATTCAGAAGCCTAATAACAGAGGGGAAGAAGTAGTTCCTGAGTCTGGTGGTGCGCACCTTCAAGCTTCTGTATCTTCTACCAGATTGGAGTTAAGAGACGAAGGAACGACCAGGGCTTGATATCTTTGATTATGATGGGTGCTTTTCCAAGGCGGAGTCGATGGTGGGAAGTCTGGTCTGTGTAATGGACTGGGCTACATCTACAACTCTCTGCAATGTCTTGCAGTCTTGTGCCGAGCTGTTCCTAAATCAAGCTGTGATGCGACCTGGTAGTATGCTTTCTGTTGTGGAACTGCAGAAACCTGTGTCATTTAAGATAGGGCAAATTTCCTTGGTCTCCTCAGAAAGTAGAAGGGTTGATTTTTGGTTAACACAGATCTTTGGAAAGATTAATGCCAAGGGACTTGAAACTCTAGACCATTTCCACTTTGGAACCAATGATGCTGATTGGGCATGTACCTCCACCATGCTTCCTGAAGTTGATAACATGCTCCTTCATCTCGCTGACATTGAGGGAGAGGTTAGACACAAAATGCTGGAGTAACTCAGCGGGACAGGCAACATCTCTGGAGATAGGGAATGGGTGATGTTTCGGGTCGAGACTCTTCTTGAGGGTGAGGTTGGTGTCCTGACACCATGTTGTTAAGTTCTCTATCACCTTCCTGTACCCCATCGCATCATGGTTTGTGGTTCGGTCCACCAAGGTGCTGTTGTCTATGAACTTATAGATGGAGTTAGAGCCAAATTTGGGTGCACAGTCACGAGTATATAGGGCCAGAGAGCGCAGACTGGAGGTCTGTAGACTGGTGGTGCCAGCCGTGCACATCGGTCCACTGGTGATAGTTATTTATATTAACGATATGGATGTAAATGTTGGTGGCATGGTTAGGAAGTTTATGGACGACTCTAACATAGGTGGTGTAGTGGACACTGAAGAAGATTATCTGAGATTACAATAGAATCTTGATCACCTGGGCTATAGGGGAAAAGAATGACAATAGGTGCAGGAGTAGGCCATTCGGCCCTTCGAGCCAGCACCGCCATTCAATGTGATCATGGCTGATCATCCCCAATCAGTACCCCGTTCCTGCCTTCTCACCATATCCCCTGACTCCACTATTTTTAAGAGCCCTATCTAGCTCTCTCTTGAAAGCATCCAGAGAACCTGCCTCCACCGCTCTCTGAGGCAGAGAATTCCACAGACTCACCACTCTCTGTGAGAAAAAGTGTTTTGTCGTCTCCGTTCTAAATGGCTTACTCCTTATTCTTAAACTGTGGCCCCTGGTTCTGGACTCCCTCAACATCGGGAACATGTTTCCTGCCTCTAGCGTGTCCAAACCCTTAACAATCTTATATGTTTCAATGAGATCCCATCTCATCCTTCTAAACTCCAGAGTGTACAAGCCCAGCTGCTCCATTCTCTCAGCATATGACAGCCCCGCCATCCCGGGAATTAACCTTGTAAACCCACGCTGCACTCCCTCAATAGCAAGAATGTCCTTCCTCAAATTAGGGGACCAAAATTGCACACAATACTCCAGGTGTGGTCTCACTAGGGCTCTGTACAATTGCAGAATGACCTCTTTGCTGCTATATTCGATTCCTCTTGTTATAAAGGCCAACATGCCATTGGCTTTCTTCACTGCCTGCTGTACCTGCATGCTTACTTTCATAGGCTGATGTACAAGGACCCCCAGATCGCGTTGTACTTCCCCTTTTCCCAACTTGATGCCATTTAGATAGTAATCTGCCTTCTTGTTTTGACAGAAGGAATTTAATTCAGACATATGTCAGGCATTGCATTTTGGTAAGACAAATCAGGGCAATACTTGTAGGTCCCCGGGGAGTGCTGTCGAACCGACGCCTGGGGTGAAATACATAGTTCCACAAAAGTCACGACTGAAGAGGCTCGTGTGTTGACTTGATTTACTCAGATACAGAGTACTGATGCATGACCCTGACCCCCAAATCGTTGACCATTCCTTTCCATCCACAGATGCTGCTCGACACACAGGGTGGTGACGAAGGCATTTGACACGCTTGTCTTCATCGGTCAGTGTATTGAGTACAGGAGTTGGGACATCATGTTACAGCAGTATAAGACATTAGTGAGGCCATAATTGGATTGCTGTGTATTGTTCTGGTCACCCTGCTAAAGGAAGGATATAGTTAAACTGTAAAAGATACAAAAGATTTATGATGATGAGTCTGTAAGGTTTGAGTTAGGAGAGGCTGTTTTTTTTTTTTTTTTTTTTTTTTTTTACACCCTGAGTGCAGAAGATTGAGGGGTGACTTATCACGTTTTATAAAGTCATGAGGGACATAGATAAGGTGAATAGCCACAGTCTCTTCCCCATGACGCGTAGTCTTAAACTAGAGGGCATAGCTTTAAGGTGGGAGGAGAAAGATTTAATAGGAACCTGAGGGGTAACATTTGCACTGAAACGATGGTGCATACGTGGAACGAGCTGCCAGCAGAGGTAATTGAGGCTGGTATAATATCAATATTTAAAAGACACTTGGATAGGAACATGGATATGAAAGGCTTGGAGGGATATGGCCAGACACAAGCAAGTGAGACTAGTATGATTAGGCAACTTGGACGATTTGAGCTGAAGGACATTCCTGTGCTGTATGATTCTATGACACTGAAGTAGGAGACAATGTTTCTGATCCTAGTTTTAGTGTATTGAAACTGGAGTGAGTGCACAATAGCTAATAGACAACAGATAGGATAGTTTTGGGGAGCATTGATCATAATGGGACCCGAGGGACTGCAGAAAAGTGAATGTATTTTAGTGTTAGACTCCTGGATTAGTTTATCAAAGAATTGTTGTCAAGTGGGGGAATAACATTTTTAGCAAATAACAAAGTGCTGGAGGAACTCCTTGTGACAGGCAGCATCTGTAGAGGGAATGGACGGATGATGTTTTGGGCCAGGACTAATCTTCAGACTGCTGAGAAAAACATTTTTAGCAGCCTTAGGAATGGGGATATTCAAATTTGAATGCAGAAGATATGTTGAGACAGGATGTCATTAGGTAGGGGCCTTGGGGTTGATGCAGGAGAGAGTTAGATGTGGGAAGGCAATGGAGCCATTGCAATATGAATATGATGCAGGATGGGAGTGGGTCAGGACTTGCTTTGCGGACTGACTGCTGACTGCATGCCCTGAGCGCCAGTGAGATTGAAGAGGGTCATCAGTGAAGGTGTGGGTAGTGAGTGTGGGAGGCCTGCTGCAGAGGACAGGCTGGAGGCTGCTCCGTCCCCAGAGCCGTGGGAGCCCGATGCTCGGCAGGTGAGTCCTGGCACCAGCTGGGAAGCCAGAGAACGAGTGGACGCAGCCAAGGGTACGAAGTGATGCTGGCTTCACCCCACTGTGGTGCCGCCTTCGTGGACGGGGACCAACACTTTATCTGTTTCACCCCACAGCTAGCGTACTTCCTGTTGGCTGAGAAAGGAGAGTTGCTGTCGCACTCGAGGAGGAGTTTGCGGCCTCTCGTCCCCCTCCCAGCTGGAGGAGGTAAGATGGAGCGAAACTGCTGTACTGGGTTCAACAAGAGAGATTCTTACGGGAAAGAGGAAACTAGCAGTGGGCTGTGCAGCAGGAGGCAACACCCTGCCCTGTCTCCAGACCGGCTTGGGTGATGGCATTGCCTGCCTCAGGGAGACCAGGGCGACCCTTCTCTCCTGCAGCAAGGGATGAGCAACGTAGCAAACCGGCAGAGTCGTTTTCTCTCAGTTGTAAGAGCCAGTTAATTGTTCCTGCTTGATGGCCATCCATTCCAAGAGACCTCAGTGGGAAATCAACGAGAATTCACCATCTCAGCGGAGGTGGACGTCTGGCATGGTGAACCACCCAGGAGGCATTTAGTGATGTTTATAGTGCTGGCACTCTGCCTCTCTGCAGCCCCCCCACCCCCCCTCCTCACCTCACCCCACTCTGCTACTGCCCCCCCCCCCCCCCCCCCCCATGCTGCACCCCCTCATCACCGCCCTCTGTGGTCCCCTCTCACCCCCCCCCCTCTGCGGCCCCTCTAACCCTCCCCCCCCCGTGCCCCCCCCCTTAACCCCACCCTTTGCAACCCCCCCCCCCCCCCACAGCCCCCCTTCTGCGTCTCCAGTCAGCCCCCCTCTGCCTCTCCACCAAGTGCACTGGGCCACTGAGGGAACTGGCTGCCCCTTGTGGGGTCCTTGCTGGAGGCCTGGACTGGAAGACTTTGCACAATGGTGCAGGATGTCCAGATAAGGCAGGGCCTGTCGCAAGACTCTGCACAGCCCGTTAAACTGGAGGCAGCTGCTGATGCTCTGAGCCCAGGCTGGCAATGTTGGGTAATGCTGTGGGGATTTGCAGCTTCATATATAGAAGGCACAAAATTAGCGGATGATTAAACCACCGCAGGTGAAGAAGCAGCATGGCCATGTTATTGGATAGCAGAGTATTGGAGGCTTGTGTGGGTGCTCTGGCCGCTACGTAATGTGATGTTTGTTGTCACTGTGTCACGGGCCGCGGTGCATGAGAGAGTGAAGCGCACACACACACACGGCGGGTCAGGCAGCGTCTGACACCTCTGCACCTGCTCAATGGCTTGGGGCTGAACTGAGAATATGTTGGTGCTTCGGTTAATGTTCCAGCAGAAATTAGATATGAGGGTTTCTATCGAGCTGATGTTGTGCAGTGAGCTGATGCTCAGGTCTTTGCTGCAGACTGTTTCACAGCGCTACCCAAGTCCGATACTATTCCCATACCCGTTTGCCCTTCAGCATGGCATTTATACATACCAGGGAGGACAGGTGGGCTTTTATCGTTCCAAGTGCGACCGGTGCCAAGGACTGGACTGTGACGAACATGCATCAAGATTACAGAGGGTTGCAGAGGTAATCGAACATACAGCTGGTTGGTCTCTCTCTTACTGTGCATAAAGCATTGGAGAAACCAGGAGCTTGTTAACCTCTAATGGGGAGGTGTGGTGAGGAGGCAATTAGACGCTAGAGAAGGATCAGTGAGAGAGGAAGAGGGGTAATTATTCACTGGAGAACAATGGGGGGGGGGGGTGATTGGATGCTAGAGAAAGATGGAAGGTGAGAGGGTATAACTGGACTGCCAAGAAGGATGTTGGCCTTGAGGCAGTGTAGCCAAAGTCATGGATTAACTCTCACCTTGATATCACTGAGCTCCAAGGAGAGAGTGAAGGTCTGGGCCATTGGTCTGGCGAGTAGGGGGAGTGTTGGTCTACGTGGGCATGGTGATGAGTTGGGACTGTTTGGGGTTGGATCTTCTGGGCATTTGTTCCAGTGTTCAGCATCCTTACAATGTCAGTTGAACTGTCTTGGAAGGAGTTGGTACAGAATCCAGACTGAGGTACATGATGGGTTAGCTACCCAGGTGGAGGCTGAGGGTGTGATCTGTTGGAGCAATCTGAGTGAGGGGATACCCGACAGAGGGCCAGAGGAGGTGGTTCACTGTGGGGGTAGACGCCACCCTCTACTGCAGCCTGCCCTGAGCTGTCAGACCACAGGCTGATGTTTAGCTGTGGTCTAGAGCTGTGCGCCAGGACGTTCGACACAAACCTGTGGTTTTCCATCGTCTGGTTGCATTGGTCGGCCGTATGTACCTGGATCAGCAACAGGTGAACCTGCCCCTCAGCTGCTGCTGGGGGTCACAGCCAGTCAATGGGGGAGCTGTAGGCCTGAAGTAGTTCTCCTCCGCACAGATGTTTGGGGATGAGAGGGGCTGGAGGAACTGCTTGCCGAGGGCTCTGGGTCTGCCCTAGACCATTGCACTGTTTCATCATGGTCAAGGAAACAGAAAATAGAATGTAGAACCAGCCCTTCAACACACAATGTCTGTGCTGAATAGGAAGTCAAATGAAAGTAATCTCCTCCGCCTGCTCTGCACTCCCTGCATATCCATGTGTCTATCTCAAATCTCTTAAACACCATGAGAATTTCTGCTTACTGCACCACCCCTGGCCGTGCATTCCAGGCACTCGCCACATGTAAAAAAAAACCTTGCGCTGTACATCTCCTTTATACGTTTCCATTCTGACCTTGAAGCTATGCCCTATAGTATCTAACATATCCACCCTTGGAAAAGGTTCCGACTATCTACCCTATCTACGCCTTTGATAATTTTATAAACCACTTTAAGGTCTCCTTTCAGCCTCTGTTGCTCGAGGAAAAAAATCCAAGATTATCCAATCTCTCCTTAGAGCGAATATCTTCTAACCCAGGTAGAATTCTCGTATACCTCTTCCACAGCCTCTGCAAAGCCTCCACATCCTTCCTGTAATGGGGCAACCAGCACTGCAAGCAATACTCCAGTTGCAGCCTAACCAAAGTTTTATGCCACAAGACTTCCTGACTCTTGCACAATGCTGCAACCTATGAAGATTGGGGCATTGAGTGTAAGAGTCAGGAAGTTATAAATCTTTGGTGCGCCTGCATTTGCAGTAGTGTGTGAGGGTGGGAGAGCCAGATGGCTGCTAACGTTGTGTTGCCAGCAGATGCTGTTGGTGAACTGTTATGCTGGCCCAGTCTCTTGGGGCCTGTAACGGCTTCCTGCCGCTCTGACTTTAAATCTGAGGCACAGATCTCCTCTAGTGTTGAGACGAGAATGGAGGTATCGGTTTCTGAAGCCGTGCTTGTGCATGGAAAATGAAGCGGCTGCCCGGCGGGGGGGAGTGGACGTTGGGAGGTGGTCACAAAGATTGCGGAGCTCCAAGTGTTGGCGACTGCAATGGCTGCCTGCTTCTTGCTCAATGCCACATTCACCCCGAGGACATCCAGTTCTGGCTGGCATTGGCCACTCGCCTGGAGTGGTTGATGTTGGCATGGGCCCAACCCTGATGGTGTGTGCAGCATTCCCATCCCGCCCCTGCCATAGAGTATACCGATGGTCGCAGAATACACCCCCACTTTTCACATGTTATACCTGTATTTACATGTTTCCCACAATGTTGAGTGTGCCTTATTTGCATGTTTGCCACACTGCTGTGCCTGCTGGGATTTGCGCATTTCCCTCAATGTGCAGAGTGCTTGGATTTGTACATTCACTTCAGTGTTGGGATTTGCACGTTCCCCTCTGTGGCGTGTGCTGGGATTTGCACATCTCTCTGTTTTGAGCCTGCTGGGATTTGCATGTTTCCCTCAATGTCGAGTCTGCTGGGATTTGCATGTTTCCCTCAATATCGAGCCTGCTGGGATTTGCACATTTCCCATCGTGTTGAGCCAGCTGAGACTTGCACGTTTTCCTCTGTTGTTCGTACTGGGATTTGCACCTTTCCCTCGACATTGGGCATGCTCTGATTTTCTGCACCCTCTAGCTAAATCACATGTTTCCTGTGGTGTGGCGACCAGAATTGCTGTCAGTACACCAAATGCTGCCTAACCAATGATTTCCACATCTGTAACATGACTATCTCTATCACAGGGGACAGATCATTGACTGACATCTACTACAAACCCACAGACTTCCAGTTATCTGAATTACGCCACCTCCCATCCCGCTGTCACCCCCAACGTGACCCCAGCACCAGTTTCATCTTCCCATCACAACCCATTTTTCCACAGAGAACGCCCTCTCCGCAACTCCTTGGTTCACTCATCCCTTCTCACCCATACCGCCCCTCATCAGGTACACCCCCTGCAACCGCAGGTGATGTAACACCTGTTTCTATACCTCCATCCCCGTACCCATGCAGTGCCTTCGGCAGTTCCTGCAGGTGAGACAGAGGTTCATGTGCACCTCATCTACTGCATCCGGTATTCCCGATGTGGCCTCCTGTACATCGGCAAGACCAAGTGCAGACTCGACGACCGCTTCGCTGAACACTAGCACTCATTCCGCCAAGTTCTGCTGAACCTCCCAGTTGCTAACCATTTTAACTGCTCTTCCCATTTCTCATACGGACCATTCTGGAGCAACAGTGCCTCATATTCCACTTGGGTAGCGCACAACCCAATGCTACGAATGTTGAACTCTCCAATTTTGGGTAACTAACCCACATACAACCCCATTATTCCCCTTCCCCCTATTCATTGCTGTGCCCCTCCTGGACACCCTCCTCCCACCTCTAGTTCTTCCTCTGGTTTCACAAATTACACACCTTTTACCCCTATCTCATACCTTTTGGCTTTTTATTTCAGACTTTTATCCAACCATCCGCCTATCAAAATCCCTGTCACCTGTATCCACCTATCACTCGCCAGGCTTTGACCTGCCCCGCCTCTCTTCCAGCTTCTCCACCCCCCACCTCAATCAGTCTGAAGTAAGGTCCCCGACCTGAAATGTTACCTATTCATGTTCTCCAGGGATGCAGCCTGAGCTGCTGAGTTACTCCTGTGTATCCAACCTTTGTACCCAGTGCCCTGGCCGATGAAGGGGCAAGCATGCTGTAAGCCTTCCCCCATGCACCATCTACTATGTACTTTCTCTCTCTGTTGAACAACACTCCTGGCTCAGCTGTCAGTGACGTGGCTTGCTGGAGGGAGCTTTGCCTCTCCACCCTGTCCCGGGGCTCAGTGTGGAGCTGTACACACATTCACAGCTGTGTCCAGGCTGCGTGGGAACCAGTGGGACGGTTGCCACCGACATGCTTGTAAACAAAATCCACAACAGGGAGCAGGGGAAAGCTGAGAGCAGGAACGGAGAGGACACATTCACAGCAACGTGGCTGATTCTGCCCGAGGGGAAGCGAGGAGAGAGAGGCTTCTGCAGCCTGACTGTACAAGGCCATCTATCTCCACGTGCAAGGCAGAGGCCTGGGGAATAGATATTGGGGGTTAGAGGGAGAAGGGTGTATCTGCAACAGGAAGCTTTCATTGCTGGAGTTTCAGTGAAGATCACACCTCAGACAACTAGGGGAGCCCATTCATATGAGCCTTGGATTGTCTGCCTGCTCCCTGGTGCTGGACCCCACAAAACTACCAACCGCTAACCATGACTTGCTGCAGAACTTTCCTCTCTGCCATATCTCCCTGCCTTAAGGTGACCTCCAAGGGCCAGGCCTTTGAGATGTTCCTCGCCAAACCTCCAACCACGCAGCTTGCTGCAGTGTTTCCCCCCTCTGTGCCCACACCCTAACCTCTGGTGACCTCCAAGCAACAGGGTTCGCCCTCTTGTCCACATGCTGCCCCTCGGTAACGTCACAGGACAATTAGTGCCCCGTCACATGGGCACAGATGGTGCCACTGCACCAGCCCTCAGTTGCCAGACTTCTTGCCCAGGGTCCTGCACTGAATGGGCCAGCGTTCCCTCCCACTGTTGGGAAGGACCCCAGTCACGGTGGCGCAGCGGTAGAGTTCCCTTACAGCAAAATGCAGCGCCGGAGACCCGGGTTTGATCCCGCCTACGGGCGCTGTATGTACTGAGTTTGTACGTTCTTCCCGTGACCTGTGTGGGTTTTCTCCGAGATCACTGGCTCCTGCACCTATTGTCTATTATCTTCAGTTTCCTCCCACATTCCAAAGAAGTACAGGCTTGAAGGTTAATTGGCTTGATAAATGTTTTTAAAAAATTGTTGAGTATAAAATTGTCCAACTTCCAGTATAGTCCCTGGTGGAACCTTCACAAGGTACAAGGTACAGGTATTATCTTTAGTATGTAGCATTACTAGAACTGATCTAGATAGCTAGGGCCCTGACAGAGATTTTGCAATGTTTAGTTTTCAGCAGACCTCTTTAGGCATTAATGTAAACCCCCATATGTTTGACACACCATAAATGTGATTCAATTTCTTGGCATCTGTTGTTAATCCTAAACTCCCTGTCAACTGGTATCTCATTCGCTGTTCTTGTTTCCTCTTCCACCTTTAGTGGTTAAAAAATTTGTGTTGTGTTCCAATCTGAAGTATCTGTTCCTGAATCGAGAGCATTTCGGACAATTATGTTCAGACGCAATCCTTCTTGCTCAAGCTCTTTCAAATTGATTCCCACAATGAGAAGCACCCAATCTGGGAGAGCATTGAATGCTACTGTGCTGTTATTTTCTTTATTGTCCATATACTATTGAGCCTCTCACCGGTTCACTCTTAGTTTTCTCCAGAAGCTACCAATAAATACAGGCTCAATGTGATCAGCATTACCACTTACTGACTCTTGCATGTGGTATAGGTGCTGCCAGATTCTGGGAGTCCCAGATTGCTCCTTTCCACCCTCGTCGTCCCAGTCTAGGTTTAATGCTGGCTGTCACAAGTTTCATGCAGCAGCCTGGGAGGTGTGTGTCACCTCATGCGATTGTAACTGCACTTCACCCAATGATTTGTACACCCAGGGTTTGCAGGCTGTTGGTAGGACAGACTGCAGATGCTGGAATCTTCAGCGAAACATACAGTGGTGGAGGAACTCAGCAGGTCAGGCATCATCTGTGGAGGGAATGGACTAATAACGTTTTGGGTCATAGAAACATAAAAAAGTAGGTGCAGGAGGAGGCCATTCGGACCTTTGAGCCAGCACCGCCATTCATTGTGATCATGGCTGATCGTCCCCAATCAATAACCCGTGCCTGCCTTCTCCCCATATCCCTTGATTCCACCAGCCCCTAGAGCTCTATCTAACTCTCTCTTAAATCCATCCAGTGACTTGGCCTCCACTGCCCTCTGTGGCAGGGAATTGCACAAATTCTCAATTCTCTGGGTGAAAATGTTTTTTCTCACCTCAGTCCTAAATGACCTCCCCTTTATTCTAAGACTGTGGCCCCTGGTTCTCCCAACATTGCCCAACATTGGGAACATTTTTCCTGCATCTAGCCTGTCGGGACCATTCTTCAGACATTTTGAGTGTTTGTTGTTGATGAGCTTCTATTGAGCCTTTGTCATAGATTCAATATTAGTTTCCTCAGGGTGCTATCCGTCTGAAGAAGGGTCCCATCCCAAAACATCATCTGCTCATTCCCATCACAGATGCAGCCTGACCTGTTGAGTTCCTGCAGTGCTTTGTGTTTTGATCCCGGGCTGTGGTTGGATGCATCTTGACCATTACCTCTTTTCTTTTTGCAGTGTACAAGTCTCCTGAATATGAGTCTCTGGGCTTTGACCTGACTGTCGAACATTTGATCTCCATTGGGTACCCTCAGGAGCTGGGCAGCTTCGTCTATGACCCTATGTTCCCCACCAGGTAGGACAACGTTGAGAAACGGCTGCGAGCCAAGAGCCAGAGCTAGGGTTTAAGAAGGAACTGCAGATGCTGGAAAATCGAAGGTAGACAAAAGTGCTGGAGAGACTCAGTGGGTGCAGCAGCATCTATGGAGCAAAGGAAATAGGCAACGTTTCGTGCCGAAACCTTTCTTCAGACTGGTGTGGGGGGGGGTGCAGCTTGGTGTTACTGGGCATTGATGGTCGCAGGGCTGCATGCGAGCCGAGGGGTAGTGGCCACCTGTAGATCGGTGCAGGAGTTAATGCAGTGTTTGAAGGGACCTCTGCGTGCCGCACGCTGATGCAGGTCTCCTCAGTTTTACATCCAGGAGGGAATTAGCTGTACAGGGGTTGAGCGTGCCACCCTGAGACCTCCCGCCCATTGCAGACTAGCCCTGCACCTCCGCAGCATTCCTCGGTTCCATTCTGTCTCCGGTAGTCCCGTTAAACGACCCGTTCTCTCACCCCAACTTCCCCGGGTGTCCCAGTGACTCGGTGTGGCTGCCGAGCTTCCCTTCCCACAACAGCAGTCGGTTGGTTTGGCAAAAGGCAGCAGTATTCCTGGTTATTTTTACCACATTTAGTGTACTCATGCAGGTAACACCCAGGTAATAAGGTTACCTCATATAAAGTTTACTTATGCAGGAAATATCAAGGTAATAAAGTTATGTAAAGTTTACTCATGCAGGTAACATCCAGATCCTGAAATGTGAGAATCTCTGCCTCCACTACTCCCCCGGCCGAGGTACATCTGTTATGAGGAAAGGTTTCTCTGCCGTATCTATGCCTTTCACTTCTGTCCCGTCCGCCCTCGACTTTCTCTGCTCCAGACCCAGGCTCTGCAGGTAGCAGACCTACTTCAATGTGGGTGACACCAGGCGACCCTCCTCTGCACCCTCTCCAGCACACTCACACCCTTCCCGTGGAGAGACGACCCAAAATGATCAGAGCTGAGCCCGACCAAATCGAGTTTGTGTTGAATGAGAAACAGTGGTTATTGGAGCCTTGATTTCTGGTGATGGGTGGTGCGAGGTTTGCTGGTTACGTTTCTGTGAATATTGAAATCCATTCTTGTGTTTTTGACCAGAGGCCTGATTTTTGACACTTCACATGGGAACCTGCTGAAGGTGGATGCCTATGGGAATATCCTGGTGTGTGCCCATGGCTTCAACTTCATGAGAGGGTCAGTGAGGAGTCTCTGCTGCTTCTTCTTTGTTAGTGCACAGACAAAATGTGAAATATCCCCAATATACAAGCTAATGGCACAGAATTCAGGCGTCACCTTATGGGAAGAGCGGCTTTGCCAGTGGATGTAGTTCCTCTCACTCCCGGCCCCCCGCTCCATATCCAACGTTACTCCCCGCTCCCAGTCCCTCCCTCCCTCCACACTCAATGATCCCTCGCTACTGACCCATTCCTCCCTCCACACTCGATGACCCATGCCTCCTCCTCCGCCCTTGCTACAGGCCTTCCCTCCTCCACACTCGATGATCCCTATGTTGCCAGACCTCCACACAAACTCACTCGGGGAGGAGGGGGTGGGGAGAGTCGGGGGGGGGGGGGAGTGTGAGCGGTTGTGAGGTGGGGGTGCATTGTGAGTGGGGAGCGGGTTCTAGCACCTTTGTGCAGGGTGGGGAGTGGGTGCCAGAGCAGGGGCGGTGGTGCTGGAGGGAGTTAGTTGGGGGGGGGGGGGTCAGGGGTAAAGTCGGTTGGTGGGGGGAAGGAGCAGGGATGAGCTGGCGTATGGGGGTTGGAGGTTTGGTGTTTGTGGCCGGGGAGGGAGGGGAGTGTGGATGAGTAGTTACTTTCACCGCTGAAGGGCTGGGGAGAGCGCGGGGAGTGCAGGGGCAGAGCTGCTGGGTTGGGTGGAAGGAGTTGTTTTGGAGGTGGGTGGGGGGGGTGAGGAGTTACTTGCACTGTTGAAGGGAGGGTGTCACGGCACCTTTGTGCTTTGTGCAGGCCAGAAATAAGAGAGCAATACCCCAACAAGTTTATCCAGCGGGATGACACGGAGCGGTTCCACATCCTCAACACTCTCTTCAATCTCCCCGGTATGGAGCTCAGGTCTGATGTGTAGGGGATGAGCTGAGGGAGAGGATGTGCTTGGGGATGGAGGGGAAGGGGGTGCCCAGGGGGAAGTTGGGGGGGGGGGGCATGGAGGGAGGGGAGGGGGGGGGCAGGGAGGGAGTGGGGCAGGGAGGGAGGGGGGCAGGGAGGGAGGAGAGGGGGGCCAAGGGGGGGAGTGGGGCAGGGGCAGGGAGGGAGGGAAGGGCTTGTAACTCGGGGATTCGGTGTGTGTGGTTTCTCACTGGGTTCTGGTATCCTTCCTTTGCAGAGACCTACCTGTTTGCTTGCCTGGTTGACTTTTTCACCAATTGCCCCCGGTACACAAGGTAAGTGAAGGGCTTGGGCAGACTCAGTGCTGGGAGCTCGGCTCCCTGGAATTTCCCATCTCTCATCACCCAGGTTCGATCCACCAGTAAATGGCATCCCATTGGTGATCAGTGTATAACAAAGTCATAATGTCATAAGTAATAGGAGCAGAATTAGGCAATACAATAGACAATGTGTGTAGGAGTAGGCCATTCGGCCCTTCGAGCAGCACTGCCATTCAATGTGATCAAGGCTAATCATCCCCAATCAATACCCCTTTCCTGCCTTCTCCCCATATCCCCTGACTCTGCTATCTTTAATAGCCCTATCTAGCTCTCTTGAAAGTATCCAGAGAACCTGCCTCCACCGCCCTCTGAGGCAGAGAATTCCACGCCATTGCCATTCGGCCCATCAAGTCTACTCCGCCATTCAATCATGGCTGATCTATCACTCCCTCCTAACTCCATTCTCCTGCCTTCTCCACATAACCCCTGACACCTGGAATTAATCAAGAATCTATCTATCTCTGCTTTAAAAATATCCATTGACTTGGCCTCCACAGTCGCAGCCTTCTGTGGCAAAGAATTCCGCAGATTCACCACCCAAAGTACAGGTACCATCTCTTGAATGATCCATCCACATTCACACCCTGGTCCTTGGGAGTAAGTGAGCAAAGCCCAAGGATGCCAGAATCACAGCACGGAAACAGGCCCTTCGGCCCACCTTGTTCACGCCAAACAAGTTGCCATACTGGGCAAGTCCCATTTGCCTGCATTTGGTCCATAGCCCTCCAAATCCTTCCATTCACAGAATCAAGAATGTTTTATAGTCACCGAAGATAGACACAAAATGCTGGTGTAACTCAGTGGAACACGCAGCATCTCTCGAGAGAAAGAATGGGTGAGATTTTGTGTCGAGACTCTTTTACCGGCAACAGAAAAATAAAGTTCTTCCTGATCCCTCAATTCCTGACAAATGGTTATCCATCTGCTCATGGAGTGCCATCCACCTACACACCTCCCAGGAGCGTTGGTCCTTGTGGCCAGTGGTTATGATCAGGAGAACAGACGCTAAGCTCCATTGCATGCTGTGTGTTTGTCAGCAGGGTAGCTGTGTGTGGCCTGATGCTGGTTTCCTTGGGCTCTGTAATCATGCTCCATAAAGGGTCCGCACCTCTCACTTTCCCTTCCCTTGGCCCGCTGAGAAACATGAGTGGGAGGCTGAGAGACTACTTGCAGTGGACATTACCCGTCCTAATCACTGTTCCCTGAGCTTTGGCACAAGCGGCAGAGAGCATGTGATATTCTGAGCTGTCTCTCCTGTGGGCTGGTGCACCTGGCATCGGGTTGTTGAGATTGCTGGGCAATGGGTGGCAGAGAGGGTTTCTTTGTGGATTATGATGGGATTGATGTTTTGGAGTTTCACCCAGTTAGGGTGCGAGAGATCTCACGGCACTGAGCCCACAGTTGGTGCTAAGGTGTCTCTTTCTCTGCCTGTTGGAGTCTCCGAGGACCCGACTGTGCCAGAACCAGCGGTGAATGTGTTGGTGCTGTGGGTGATTTAACCACTTGCCTTTCCCCACAGCTGTGAGACCGGCTTCAAGGATGGCGATCTCTTCATGTCCTTCAAGAGTATGTTCCAGGACGTGCGTGACGCTGTGGACTGGGTCCACTACAAGGTACCACTCCAACACTGCTCATTCCTACACCTCCCAGCTTGGCCAGTGAGCATCGGCTCGGCTCTGCGCTCAGGGTTTAAATGGAGAACCTTGAAAGGAAGGAATCCCATTCACCTTGTGGCCTTTGCACAACCTCACAACTGTCCCTGTCCTCTAGAGATACTCTCTGACCTGTTGAGTTACTCCAGCACTCTGTGTCCTCAGAGGTTTGCACTGTTAAGTGAACGAGGTGCCTTCATGCTCTGGGCACGTGAGGACCTGGTGCCGTTAGTGTTGGGCAGCCCACACACAGCAGTGTGGGAATGAGCTCAGACGTTCGGCTCCTGGCACCCTGGACAGGACAGTGAGCTAGTCTGTCCTGTCTCGTGGTGCATCAACCTGACATCCACACTCCCTGTCTCCCTCTCATCACCATGTCAGATCGCCCTTCCTCTACCCATGCCAATGTACACGGTAAAAGCCTCCCATACATTCATGTTCGGACATTCAGAACTGTGAGCAACTGCTGCAGGGATACAGTTCACCTCGATCCTTACAGCAGAGGTGTTACTGTGTGGTGAAAGTTGCGGTGGTTTTATACTCTGCTCCATGTACGGGGGTTGACCTGGTCTAGAGATGGCAGGCTGCAGTCAGAAGCTGCTCTCTGATTCTCTTGTTTTGTTTTAGGGTTCTTTGAAAGAGAAGACTTTGGAAAACCTGGAGATCTATGTTGTTAAAGAGGTAAATGTGTTTTCCCTGGTCTGGTTAACTGTGGGTTGTCCCCAGTGGTTCTGGGCTGTCTGCACTAGGGAGGGAGAGAGGGGTGAGACTGTAGCAGTCGCCTGTCCTGGTTATTGTGCGTGGACCGAGAGCAGAGCCCACGATGGGAGTCGGACCTTGCACAGACCTCGCTGTCCCAGGACAGCCCTGCTGCAAATCCTCAGACCAAGGGCACACCACTAATCAGCACGGGAGATGGTACATTGTGGAGCTGATGAAGCTGCCGGTGGAGTTGCCGAGGTGGAGATAGGGGTGCTTTTGAAGAGGGAGAGCTGTGTGTGGGGAGGGATCAGTGGGGCAGTGTGGGGTGAGGATGGGTGTACATTGTGGGGTGAACATGGGTCAGGTAGTGTGCTGTCTGGTATCGGCACAGTGTCCCATGTGAGGATCAGGATTGAGTGGGAGAGTGTGGGATGGGACTGGCGGAGGGGAAAGTGCGGGACAGGGCAGAGGAGAGAGTGCAGGATGGGGCGGAAGGTGTGGAATGGAACGGACGGGGTGGGTGTGGGACTGGGCAGACGGTGGGTGTGGGACAGGGTGATGACAGGGTGTCTGAGCCTGAGCTTCCCATGTTTCAGCCCAAACTGCCGCTGCTGCTGAGTCGGATGAATGAAGTTGGCAAAGTGTTCCTGGTCACCAACAGCGACTACAAGTACACCAACGTGAGAGCCGGCTGTGGGCACGGGGGTGGGGTGCCAACAGGGGAGGGGACGGGATTGGGAGGTGGGATCAGGATTGGGTAAGTGTGTCAAGGGTGGTGGAGGGTGTCTGGGACAGGAGCGGGGACAGGGATCAGGACGGCGGGGGGGGTCTGGACAGGGGGGGTTCTGGGATGGGATCATGATCGGAGGAGGGGTCTGGGTTGGGGGTGGGTGCCTGGGGAGGGGCTCTGGGGCGGTATAGGGTATCGGTTGGATCAGGATCAGGGAAGGGGATCTGGGGTGGGGGAGTGTGTGTGGCGTGGGATCAACAGTTGCCCTGGTCCCAGTGACTGACTCTCCTTGTTTTACAGAAGATCATGACCTACATGTTTGACTTTGGACACGGCCCACAGGTAGGTTAAGGGCGGGAGGGGAGGTGGGGGTTTGGGAGGGCATGGCGGTGGGGGGTGTTTAGGCAGTGGGCATTGTTCCCACTCCTGGATCAGGGGGGAGGAGATGGGGACGGGGCACCTTCCATGATCAGTTGTAACGTGTGCCAGTGTGAAGGGCTGCTGCTCTGGTCCACTGATGCATGTGTTAAATGCTGGGCGGCTACTTGTGGGCAGTGATGATGGGCAGAGCGATATCTGTTTCCACCATCACCCCTGGCAGCTCCTTCCTGGCACCCACCATCCTCCCTGCACACCTCCTTCAAACTTACCCCTTTCACCTACAAGTTCTGCCCTGCACCCTCTCCACATTCTTCCTGCAATTGGGCGACCAGAACTGTGCATGACACAGCCAAAGTCTCCCTGTGCCGTGACTGGTTTGAGCTGCTGCAGACGAGAGGGCAGTGTGGGCTGTGAGCCTGCCGCTGCCTGGTTCTGTGAGGGAGGGGAGTCCCCGTGCTCACGTCGACCCTTGTTTCCCCACAGCCTGGAAGCCCGCCCCGGCCCTGGCAGTCGTACTTCGACATGGTTGTGGTGGACGCGCGGAAGCCACTCTTCTTCAGCGAGGGGACAGTCCTGCGGCAGGTGGACAAGGTGTGTGACGGGAGCTCGAGGCCAGGGTGGTGTGGGCATGAGCGGCACAGTCTGCACGTACACGAGAGGGCAGGGGTGGAACGTGGCGGATACAGGGGAGGCTCCGTCATCTGCTCCCTCCCAACTAAGGGAAACTCCATGACCTGCTCCCTCTCGTCACAGGCCCTTCGGCCCAGCTCATCCATGCCGACCAAGATGCCCCATCTTAGCATATCCCATTTACATGCTTTTGGCCCAAACACCCTAAACCTTTCCTATCCATGTACCGGTCATGTCTTTTAAATGTTGTTATTGTACCCACGTCAACTTCTTGTTCCTCTTCCCACTGTGGGTTTTGTCAGCTGTAGAGCCTGATATGATGGCATTTATTCCCCAGAAACACTATATCACACAGTCTGACAGACTTGAGAAGGGCCTGTTCTTTCACTCCGTGAGTAAAGATGTACCTGGAAACAGGTGTGAGGAGCAGCGTTGGGCACCTCAGCCTGCAGGGCAGCATGGGGGCAGGGTTGGTTTGGAGGAGATGAATGGTGGGGGGTGTGGTGTGGTTGGGGGCGTTGGTCTGGGGTGGATTGGTCAGAGAATCTGGGGAACACCCACTCATACAGTCTCCACTTCCCTCCCTGAGCAGACAACTGGCCACCTGAAGATCGGCACACACACGGGGCCTCTCCAGCAGGGCATAGTGTACTCGGGAGGTGAGTGTCCCACTGACCCGCTGCCTGTCCGCATGCCCCCGGGAGCTGCCGGGGCTCTCACTGGGGGCTGGCGATAAAGGCCAGGTTAGCGCTATCATCTCTCCCTGGCAGCGCAGCCGGGGGGGGGGGGGGGGGGCAAAGAGAGTGGGGCTGGAGAGGGGGCGGGGGGAGCAGAGGGAGTGGGGCTGGAGGGGGGGGGCAGAGGGAGTGGGGCTGGTGAGAAGGGGATGTATGGGGCTGGGGGGGAGGCAGAAGATGTGTGGAGCAGAGGGTGTGAGGGGCTGGAGAGGGACGGGCGGAGAATGTGTGGGGGCTGTGATGCGAGGGGTAGGGAGCAGAGGATGTGATGGGAAGGGGAGCACAGGGTGTGTGGGGAGGGGGCAGCAGATGGTGTGGGGAGGATAGGGCAGAGGGTGCGTGTGGGTGGGGGTGACACTGGGTGTGCTCTCTCGTCGGGGGGGGGGCAGCAGGATGCTGTGGGCTTGCAATGGTCACTATGAGCCAGGCCACTGCTGGCTATGTTGTTGAATGGGGTGAAAGGGGACCTGATTTTCATTGCCATGGGATTCTCCAGGATCGTCGGACATTATGGGGGACTTGTTGGGGACGAAAGGCAAAGACATTCTCTACATTGGCGACCACATCTTCGGTGACATCCTGAAATCGAAGAAGCGGCAAGGCTGGAGGACGTTTTTGGTCATCCCTGAACTTGCACAGGAGCTGCACGTGTGGACTGACAAGAGCAGTAAGATCCTGTACCTGCCTGCTATCTGGCCCCAGAAACTCCCCGCCCACCCGCTAGATTAGATTTAGATTAGATTTTATTATTTGTCATTCGAACCTCAGAGAGGCTCAAACAAAACTCTGTTTCTACAGCCATACAAACAAAACAATTCCTACAAAACATACAAACAATTCAATTTACACAAACATCCATCACAGTGAATCTCCTCACTGTAATGGAAGGCAAAGTCTTCTCTCTCCCCTGTACCATTTCTCTCCCGATGTCCAACCCCGCGACACGAGCGGGAGATGTTGCGTTGCGGGAGCTCCGGAAAGCGGTCTCTCACCCGGACCCGCGGTGAGCTCCCGATATCCCGACAGTCCACCGGCAGTAATCTGCAGCTGGAGCTGGAGCTCCGGAGTCGGGCCGCAGCAGCGAGCCACCACCGCTCCCCACGCTCCGAGGCCAGCCAGCCCCACGACGGTGAGTCCGCAGCTCTGCAGGCTCCGTGACTGGAGCCCCCAGGTCGTCCCGGTCGGAGACCGTTCCACGGTGCTAGGCCCCAACGACAACGAGGCCCGACAGGGAAAAGGTCGGGTTTCCCGTGCAGGGAAGAGATTTTAAAAGTTTCCCCCTCCCTCCCCCACCCCCCACATATACACAGTTCGAAACAGTACAAAAAAAAACACGGACAACTACATTTAACTAGACAAAAAATAAAAATAAAAGACAGATGGGCTGTAGGGGCCGCTGCAACGTAAGTCGCGCCGCCACCGAGAAACGTAACCGCCGCCACCGAGACACCACTGCAGTCTCCCCTGAGCCCATCGACAGTCTTTGGCTAATGGGAGTGGGAGGACCAGCCCAGGGCATCCAGGGGAAGGTGGCATTAGTGTGGGTGGTAGTGACAGGGCTGGGGCTCTCGGCAAATATTGTGAGCAATGTTGGGCACCACATCTGAGGAAGGATGTGCTGGCTCTTGAGAGGGTCCAGAGGAGGTTTACAAGAATGATTCCAGGAATGAGTAGCTTAACATGTGATGCGTTTGACGCCACTGGGCCTGTACACGCTGGAGTTTAGAAGAATGAGGAGGGACCTCATTGAAACATACAGAATAGTGAAAGGCTTGGATAGAGTGGATGTGGAGTAGATGTTTCTACTAGTGGGAGAGTCGAGGACTAGAGGTCATAGCCTCAGAATTAAAGGACGTTCTTTTAGGAAGGAGATGAGGAGGAATTTCTTTAGTCGGAGAGTGGTGAATCTGTGGAATTCAGGCAAAGTCAGTGTATATATTTAAGGCAGAGATAGATTGTTGATTAGTACAGGTGTCAAGTTATGGGGAGAAGGCAGAAATGGGGTTAGAAGGGAGAGATAGATCATCCATGATTGAATGGCGGAGTACAGTTGATGGGCCAAAAGGCCTAATTCTGCTCCTATCACCTAAGATCTTATGAGAGGATTATGCTCACAGCATAGCTGCCAGTAACTGGGGAAATATGGATGGCTCAAAAATACTAATGGAATTCAGATGGGCAAAGGAAATGAGGGGGATGGATTGTGGAGGTGAGGGGATGCAGAACAAAGGGAGAGGAGAAATGCAGAGACAGATTTTCACAGGCCCCTAGGGCGGCAGGAACACTGGCTGAAGTGGTAAGATTGCAAGCGAGATGCCTGGTCTAGGACTGTGCACACAAACAGGAGGAGGTGCTGGGGCTTTATAAATACAAAGTAGACTGCAGCCGCAGTATACAGTATGTACAGATTACCTGTTACTGTAAGGAAGTGGCAGGACCAGGGAGGGTGCAGACAGTTTTCTAGTGCTTGAGAACAGACTCAACCGGTGATGTTATTCTGGATCGAAGCGGTCAGGATGTGACTGAGGAAAGTAAAGTCATTGGGAGGTGTGATCGGGGTGAGCAGAAGGAATTTCCCCTGGCAGAGACATCAACGACAGTGTTAATCGGTGGATGTGTGAGACTGAGTTGAGGTATTGTGCTGCCCACCGGCAAGAAGAATGACCTGAATTCTGGTGTGGGGCTGGTGTAGACACGATGGGCCAAATGGCTGGCTGCCTTTCAATGCTGCGAGTTGCTGTTGGCTAATGCCCTCCCATTGTCCCTGGTGAACCAGCACTGACTCTCCTTTATCTTCCAGTCCTATTTGAGGAGCTGCAGAGTCTGGATGTGTTTCTGGCCGAACTCTACAAGTGAGTATGAACAGGTTCTGGGCAAGAGTAAATTAAACCAGCGTTAGTGAGGTGCGGCGCTGGTTACTGACTCATTATTACGTCCGATCCCTCTGTTTATTCTGTACAAACCCAATGAATCTTCTGCATTCTTCTCTGTCGGTACTGACACATTTCCTGCTGTTAGTCGGCAAGTTTTAACGTTTTTAATTATCATTTCCCTCAGGCACCTGGACAGTAGCAGTAACGAGAGGCCTGATATCAGTGCCATTCAGAGACGCATTAAGGTGAGGCCAGGGCTAACCTTGTACCTTCTGTGGAAGGATCCCCCTCTGTAGGGTTTGGGTGTGGAGGTATCCATCACCAGTGATTATAATCGGATTTCCTTCAGGACATTATGACCTCGTGGGAGGACCTCTACCACCTGACCCTGGCTTTCCTCCTCTCCCGTTATCCTTGTGACTCCACCCCCCAATTGTGTTGGTGTTACACAATTAATGTTTAGTAATTTCTTTACATGGAGGCATAGAGTGTAGAACTTGGAAACAGGCCCTTGCTGAACAAGTTGGCATTCTAGACTAGTCCATTTGCCCACATCTCTCTGTACCCTTCCTTTCCATATTATCTGTCCAATGTCTTTTAAGTCATAATTGCATCTTCTGGCAGCTTGTTCCTGATACAAACTACCATTTGGGTGGAAAAACTTGCCCCTGAGGTTCCTCTTAAATCTCTCTCTCCTCACCTTAAGTATGCCGTCTAGTTTTAGAATCCTTTACCCTGGGGAAAAAGACTGTAATAATTCACTTGATTCATGCTCCTCCTGATCTTGTACACATAAATCGAGTCACCCCTCAGCCTCCTACATTCTAAAGATTAAAAAGTCTAAATCTATCCAACCTCCCCCTGAAACTTAAGCCCGTAAACCCTGGTGAATCTTTTTTGCACTTTCCAACTAAATGACATCCTTCCTGTAGCTGGGTGACGAGTTGCACGTGGTATCCAAGTGCGGTCTCACCAACGACGTGTACGGCTGCAGTTCATTTATAGAAGTGAATCTATATGGTGTTCCCTCCTCCTGCTCCTCAGGCACTGATCACTGAGTTCACTCTTACTTGACTTAGTAAAGTGTGGAGTCATGCATTTTGGTAGTAGGAATAAAGGCGTAGGCTTTTTTTGTAAATGGGGAGAGAATCCAGAAATCAGAGGTGCAAAGGGACTTGGGAGTGCTGGTGCAGGATTAAGTTAATCTACAAGTCGAATCGGTAGTAAGGAAGGCAAACACAATGCTAGCATTTATTTCAAGAAGACTAGAATACAAAACAGGGTTGTAATGTTAAGGCTCTATAAGGCACTTGTCAGGCTGCATTTGGGGCAGTGTGAGCTATTTTGGGCACCATATCTGAGGAAGGATGTGCTGGCTCTGGAGAGGGTGCAGAGGAGGTTTACAAGAATGATTCTAGGAATGAGTGGGTTAACATACGGTGAGCGTTTGTCGGCACTGGACATGTACCCGCTGGAGTTTAGAAGGATGAGAGGGAACCTCATTGAAACTTACCGAATAGTGAAATGCTTGGACAGAGTGGATGTGGAGAGGATGTTTCCACTATTGGGTGAATTTAGGACTAGAGGTCTAGAATTTAGGACTAGAGAATTAAAGGACATTCCTTTAGGAAGATGAGGAGGAATTTCTTTAGTCGGAGGGTGGTGAATCTGTGGAATTATTTGCCACAGAAGGCCGTGGAGGCCATCAATGGCTTAGATTTAGTACGCGTGTCAGGGGTTATGGGGAGAAGGCAGGAAAATGGGGTTAGGAGAGAGAGATACAGTAGATCAGCTGTGATTGAATGGCGGAGTAAACATGATGGGCCAAATGGCCTAATTGTGCTCCTATCCGTTATGACTTGCTCATTCCTCTGTATGGAACTGTATCTGCCACCCAGCTGCTGCCCATCTGTTTCAACCCTGTCCCGTTTGCTAAAACGGTTTATAATTGTAAATAAGAGGATTTGGAGACAGCTGCACGTCCCAGCAGGGCTCCCACTGGCAGACAAGCTCCCGTTCCTCAGTGACGCTCGCCGCACGATGTAACAAGTGATTCTGTTCTCGTTCTGTGCTGAGTGATGAGGTATCCAGTTTAATCCCCCATGTTCTACACTCTGCACCCTCTTGCCCCTCATACACGAAGCTACCACCTTCTTAACTCAGCAGCAGTTTACTCTTACTGATTGACTGCTGAATTTTTCTAATTGCCAATATTCTGCAATCTAAACGGAATATAAGATGGTAGTGAGGAATTTGAAACCATTCTTGTTGACAGTATTGTCCCTCCTGCATTCTACCACCCTGCAGAAAGTCACTCATGACATGGACATGTGCTATGGGATGATGGGGAGCCTGTTCCGCAGTGGGTCCCGACAGACTCTCTTCGCCAGCCAGGTCATGCGTTATGCCGATCTCTACGCAGCCTCGTTCATCAACCTCCTGTACTACCCCTTCAGTTACCTCTTTCGTGCTGCCCATGTCTTGGTGAGTATGTTATCTGATCAGAAATGTGGGCATCTTGCTTCCTTGCGCCACAGACTTACCCTGTCAAGCCCTCTCTACGTTGAGGTACTGTCCAGTACCTTTGTCCCCAGTTGAACTGAACCTGCTCATGCGTTGTGCTGTAATGATGCTGCCTGTGATCCCACAGCTGCTGGAGCCTTGGGTGAGCTGCATCAGTATCCCTCGCCTAGGACAGACGTGAACCACAGCCAGAGGAGGCAGGGCCAGGCACTGGCGATTGCTGCTACATGTATGCTGTATGCCCCTGATCTCCTCACACACTCTGGGTGCCACGGGGGTTCTTGGTGATTGTGAGTTTAATGGTGTGCGTTGAGAGCGGTCTTGTGGCAACCTGCCCGGTGATTTGTCCTGTTAGTCTCGGCTGCTGCTGTTCACTCTCCCATCACACAGGTTAATATTCCCAGGTGGAGTCTGCAGCCAGCAGTCAGGGTGCACACCTGATCTTTGCTCCAGCCAACAAAATGTAGAGCAGAAATCATTGAACAAAGCCCCTTGCATTCAAACAAGTCATCTGTCTTCCCAATGCTCGTCAACACCCCTCTTGCTTTGGTTCCTCTGCTTGCTGCTGTATGTTGCTCTCACTGTTGCACACTATGCCCGAACAATTCCAACCTCTCTCTCTCTCTCTCTCTGTGCGGTCTTTCTGTGGTCATCCTCCCACACCCTGCTCCTGTGCACAGCTACTCTTGTTTCTGCCACGCGATCTGTTCCCATTCCTCGGACCTCACCCTTCTGCTCGTGTGCTTCTCCACCCTTTAGATGCCCCATGAGTCTACCGTGGAGCACAGCCACGTTGATATTAATGATGTGGAGTCTCCGATGGCAACACGTAACCGTTCGACCAGCACCGTGGATATGAAAGACACCGAGTTCAAATGGCATCACCTGACCCGGTCCATCAGCGAGATCAAACCTCCCAACCTCTTCCCACAAACTCCGCAAGAAATCACACACTGCCACGATGAAGATGACGATGAGGAAGAGGAAGAATAGTGGCAGTGAACTCCTCTACCCTGATTCCTACCCCACGGAACTGACAGTCTGAGGCTTGCAGGGTAATGGTTGGTGATCTGGTTCATGGTGATTGTAGTGAAATATGAGGGATTTAAAGGGACAACGGTGTTTTAACGCTGGAAAATAACGGCTGAATGATGCTAACTTTTTCCATTTTTTAAGTGATTTGACAACATACAGATGTTTTAATAACAGGTCAGGGGTTTGCATTGAGTGTGTGCTGATGGATATGGTGGAGTGATTGTATAGAACAGAGAAGGAAGTGCCTGCACACTGGCTATATCCATTGATTTATTGCAGCCCAGGGTATGTGGAAAATGCTCAGTTACAGGCCTCTCACTTCAGTGGCCTGAACTGTTCATGGATCTGTGTGGCTTGGGATATGGGGTATCAGTTTTAAATCAGGTATTGAACTATCTGTTTGAATCAAAGCACAAGCTAGTGGGTGTTTACCCCGAATGGAGAGAGGGCCCGCACAGTGTGCCAGGCTCCTCCTTCACTGCAGCCGTGTGTACATCATGCCTTGTGACTCTATGCAATTTGGCAGGAACTGTAGCATCCACCGAGGGGCCACATGATGAAGAACTGCTGCTTAAGCGTGTTTATGGTTCAGTAACACGCTTCCTGCATTTCTTGCGTCTGCTCTGGAATTGGGTTGGGAGCAGGACTGGGAAGGCAGGCTGGAACTCTAAAGAATCAATTTTTTCTTCAGTGCAGTTTGGTTCCCATTTGGATTTAAAAAAACAATCGTGGATAGAATTGACGGTTTCATTAATATAACTTTTAATTCCTGGAGGAAATGTAAACATGCATAGTAGAATAGAGGGAGGTTCACTGCCCCAATCCCTGTGAGTGAGTGATGGGACAGTGTAGAGGGAGCTTCATTCTGTGTCTGACCCTGAGAGTGTGTGACGGGTGGTGTTGGGGAAGCTTCATTCTGCCTGCCACCTGCAGTCACCTCGCATTTACATTGCCTTCTGTTCACTGTGTGAACTGTTTGAGCAAGGTGGTACAGGACCTTGTGACTGAGCTGTTCCATACCATCAGTAGAGCTTTGACTATTTGTTACAGGGAAGAGTAAGGAGTTGATCAGCTGTGCTTACAGCCTGGACCTGTATAAAAGGAGAAACCATCGCAGGATGAGTGCCTTATCCTGTCATACACTCCAAGGATAGTTTTATCCTGGACATGTTTCAATCAAGCTCCCTATGCCTGGTTATATTTCCCATTACCTCATAGATAGATGCTTGGTCTATCTAAATTCCAAAACTCTGACATTCGGTGATAAGTTCTCCTGATCTATCACAAGTGAACTCTGGCCCCAGTTCTGAATCATCTATGCTGTCAATGTGAAAGTTCAGCAAGTTCGATGGGTTCAGATCCCACAAGAACCTCTTCTGAGGCATTAGATGTATGGGGATGGTCTCCATACTTACATTGGTTTATAGCCTGGTTTAAAATTCTGGTTAATTGCGGTGTTTCCTCAGAGGGCAGTGTTTTTGTGTGGCCTGGCTCCATCTTCCATGTGAAAAGGTGCTGTGGATTTAACACCCTAGCTTTCACTCATGCCTTTTAGTTTTGGCCCAACTCAAAGATGTTTGAAAATAACTTTGTAAAGTTACAGCTGCTTGCATCCCTCCAGCCATCTGTCCTTTGCCTGCCGTTCACCACGGAAATTCTCTATGAGAATGTTCTTCCAATTGTGTTCAGCAGCAAGGGTGGACGGCCAGTGACACTGTGGAGCTGAGAGACGACATGGACAGAGTGAGTATGTTTTCAGCCCTTGTCCATCAGTACCGAAACATTCAAAAACGTGAACAAGCAGCGCAGAGAGGAGAACCACTTCACAGCAAGCTGGAGGAAGATTCGTTCAGGCTCTGGTTCTGAGTTCAACAGAACTGCATGCACTGTGCACTGAACTTGTGCGGTTTCTGCAAGTCGTCTGTTCAGACTTTCTCTTCCACTGTAAAAATGTAACTGATTCTATTTGTAAAATAAAAGATGAAATGTTCAGTGTGATTGAGAAAGTACCTCCTGATACTCAGGCAAGAGAAGCAATGAAACCCAGCAGCCGGTGCAGTGATGGCAGAATAAATGTGAGGTACAAACTCCAAACATTTACAACCCTGAGTGATCAAAACTTTCACCTCGGCCATAAATGGGATTATTGTACATGTATTACAAAAATATAACAAACAAAACATTTATATTATACATAAAAATACAAGCACAAGAGTGGTAAAAGTGTGAAGGCATTAGCCACTTACAGTACAAAAGGTTCACATTAACTTGGAGCTATTTGACACAATCACAGTTGGAATTGAACCGGTGTGAGTTCAGTGGGGAAAGGCATTCAACACCACACAGCCCTGAACAACAGTCTCACACCCATCAATGGCACAGTTCAATTTAAGTGAACACCATTGCCCTCCTGCCTCAGCCAAAGTAAGCTTGCTCAGTCCTAGCCAAGACCAAGAGAGGTGTCAGACAGCAGGGGCACAAGATTCACACATCTGCCAGACATTGAGTCAGCAAGTCACATTTACAGGTTTAAAATTACATTAGTAGGGAATACTTAGAAAGTATTCTGAAAGAAATTGGTTCTGCACCAGGTTAGTACAATAAACATTAGTCAAGCATCTTCAGAAAAGACATGTTCAGTAAAATATAGACGAGTATTTTATGAATGGAATCCTACCATTTACTTTCCATTACTTGACCTTTACCCGCCCATGTATCCAGCACCAACCCTTTCCTTGACCTCACTGTCTACTCTTTCTCACACTGACAGACACCAGAACATCCAGCTGACTGATCCATGCTTCCCAGCTGCAGCCCTCCCCCTCAGATAGAGGTCCGAGGAACCAACACTCGGGATCCAAACTGCTACCAGTAACACGCAGTACACCTGGGCAAGGCTGGACAGAGTGGGAAACGTAGCAGGACAATCTCTCACAACACAAGACAGAGATCCCCAAATAGCTGAGCCAACGGTAGTTGCGGGGCAATGTCTGTAACTGTTGACCCCATGCTGTCACTTGACCCTCTTCACACCAGCTGCAATCCTGACCCTTTGTGACAGAACAATCTTGCTTCTCTTCCCAACCAGCCAGAGCCAGCCCTCGCGTGGGTAAACCATTCCCAGGATGTCTCAACCATTTTTCAGTATAAACACCTTATGAAAGGAGTTGGAGTATTGTGGACATAGGCATCCAATGTACTGACAGTCCATTATTAAAAAGTTTAAAACAAAATCCAAGCCAGCAGATCACTTTCACTCACCACCTCCACCTGCTTACCTCTGTCACTCCTACCCAATCCGTGCACGCAAGCACAGCCCATCAGATGAGCCTTTCAACCAGCAATCCAGTCTCTTGACATTCAATCGAGCCAGTTTCATCCCAGGTTGTTTAAAATTTTACCAGTTTCTTTCCACAGGGAACCACTGCTATAAAGTCACTGTAAACACTCAACAATTCTGTCCATTAGTGGTTGTCCCGAGGCTCTCGGGCGAATCTGCACGGCGCCGTCAGAGCGACACCGAGGCTAAATTGCCGACTCCTGCGTTAGAACCATTCGATTCCCTCTCTGCGACTCCTGAGGTTTTAAAGGATAAAGGAGATGTGCATCAGACATGGCAGTAAAGGGCGGTGCTCTAAAACTCCTGCATCACTGACAACTAATGTTGGGAAGATATGATTATTAATATGATCAGATCATCAGCTTCAAGTCATAGCCACATGAGGTTCAGTAAGGATCAGTGGCCACAGTATGACAGTATCTGTCACAGATGTAAAGTTCAAACTGATACCAGGGCCTTAAACCTGACATGTGGAAACCTGCAGTCATCCACTTTGTTCCACTGCCTTCCAAAACGTCAGTACACATCCTCGCATACCCTGATCTGCCCCAGTCATCACATCCTCCTCATTAGTCAAGCACCGTTCCCCCTCACTTATCCGTGCACCTTCTGCTCAACCATGTTATTCATTGCATGACGTTTCGCTATTGCCTAGACTCCAGCAATTTCTGACAGGTTCCTGCCTTCTCTCTTTTTTCTTAAATACTGGGGACACATTTGTGATTCTCTGATCATTGGGGAAATTCCAGAATCTATAGAACTTTGAAAGGTGATCACAAGTCGACCGTTGAGATCCTCCTTCACTGCCAGCACTGTGGCAACATTGAGGGATTTGGAATATGCTGTCCTTGGGAGTATCAGCCTTCAGCCTGGTAACAGGTGATATCACCATTCCTCACAGTGTGCTTCCCACCACAGCCCCAAACACCCGTCCTCTGGATCTCCAGATAGAGGAGCGGTTCACAAACCCTCACAGATTCCTGCCTCTACTCTTGCTATTGAGGGAGTGCAGCGTAGGTTTACAAGGTTAATTCCCGGGATGGCGGAACTCTCATATGCTGAGAGAATGGAGCAACTGGGCTTGTACACTCTGGAGTTTTGAAGGATGAGAGGATATCTCATTGAAACATATAAGATTGTTAAGGGCTTGGACATACTAGAGGCAGGAAACATGTTCCCGATGTTGACGGAGTCCAGAACCAGGGGCCACAGTTTAAGAATAAGGAGTAAGCCATTTAGAACGGAGACGAGGAAACACTTTTTCTCACATAGAGTGATGAGTCTGGAATTCTCTGCCTCAGAGGGTGGTGGAGGAAGGTTCTCTGGATGCTTTCAAGAGAGAGCTAGATAGGGCTCTTAAAAATAGCGGAGGCAGGGGATATGAGGAGAAGGCAGGAACGGGGTACTGATTGGGGTTGATCAGCCATGATCACATTGAATGGCGGTGCTGGCTCGAAGGGCCAAATGGCCCACTCCTGCACCCATTGTCTAAATTGGCGCAAACCCATCTCCGTGCCAGGCCTCAGTCGTTCAATGTCTGCAACCCTCCCGACCCAGGACACCTGGCACTGGTGGCAAACCCCTTGCACCCTCCAGCTCTGCACGATTCACTGTGCTGCAGGAGCATTGAGGAGGTGGCTCACTGAAAGGACAGCCTTGATATTAGCTAAACATCTGCACAGATCAGGGAGCCAAGGCTTTGGTACAAGTCAGATCACTTCACCTTCTCACCGAGGATCTCATCTGTCGACTTGGATCGGTTGCGACTGAGATGCAATGACATCAGTTCCAGCGGCCTCTAAAAACAGAAAGAAGAGTGGGAGTGAGACTGGAAAAGCCATTACTCTCTTCCCTGGAGCACGGCAGCATGTTCTGGGAATGACCAACCTCACTGGGATACGGTGGGAGACCTTCCCCACCTCTTAAACTGCCACATCCCACAGAGCTGTGATATTCCCCCAAGCCACAACCTCATCCATTCTTGCCCCCTTCTACCTTCTACCCCCCAGCACACCGCTGCCCCCATGACCCTGCCCCTCCACTCCCACATTGCCCCTCCACTTCTAACTAGACAGCTATCCTGAGCTGCCATCTATCTTATTGGAGACCCTCGGACTATCGTTAATCGGACTTTACCTTACATAATACCTCTATGGGATCACTTCTGCGCTCCAAGGAATAAAATCTTACCCTGCCCAACCTCTCTGCAGCTCAGGCCCTCGGGTCCTGGCAACATTCTCATCAATCTTATATGCACCCTTTCCATTTTGACATTACATTTATATGCTCGATACTCAATTACCTGCCTCATCACTGCCTTATCTATCCACAATGCCAGTTTCAGGTAACCGTGTATCTGCATTCCTGGATCTCTCTGCTCTGCAACACTCCCCAAGGTCCAGCCATTCACTGAAGGCCCAGCCCTAGATAGACTTTGCCGACAGTGCCGTTCCCCATGAATGACCAGTTTCCATCCAATGATGCTGTTGTGGACGAGCTCACCTGAGCCAGGTTCTCCTTGCCCTGGTGTTGACAGCTCAGCGTGGCCGCACCAGCTATTGGCGTTTGGCTCGTCCTGTCTGGGACATGTTGACCACCTAACACTTTACGCTGCCGGAATGAAAGCACAGGTTTAGTACATTGCCTCCGTCTCCCTGGCCCTTTCACCGGGGAAACGCTGCGCCAGCAACATCCCAGCCCTCACACCGTTGGGGCAGCTGTCGAGGACCACCCGCGTCCAGTCACTGAGCCCCTCGAGGACCTGCCCAGGCCACCCTAGCCCTAGCTGCAGCTAAGGTCTTGCCATGAGATACCCATTTACATGTCGTAGAATATTCTGCTAATGCACAAGGACAATGTTTGTTAGAAACCCCCGTCCGCAAACTGGCCATCACTGGCTGGGAAAACATTAATTGTCCTGATTGTGGGTCAGCTATCTACTTCAACCAGTGAGTCCTCTGGTGAAGGTGCTCCCATGGTGTTAAACAGCACTGCCAGGATTTAGCCCCGACAACAATGCAGAAACAAGAGGTGTTTCCAGAATAGGACGGCCTGCAACTTACTTGCAGCTAATGGTGGTGCACCTGTAGCCCTTGGCATGTGGGCAACGGGAACCAGACCAACAGTCAGACATTGCAGCAGTGAGCAATCACTCGATCTGCCGGCCTTCAGTCAGTCATTCAGACATTCAATTATTCATTTCCACCATTTGTTATTCAAGGGCTGGCAAATACTGGTCGAACTTAGCCACCAGCTTGGGTCACGTAGCGATGGCTGAGTATAAGCTGACAGTGGAACAATGAGCCGGAATTGGTTTGTCCTGACCTTTGGAACGCTGGGTTATCTGCAGGGGGATAGCCTGGGGCTTTAGTCTGCAGTTTACGAGTGTAACATGGGCTTCTCTTACCTTAATGAGGCCGCCAAATGTCCGGGAGCGTACGTGTTTCTTGGTTCTGGGCGAAGCAAATCCATCGGGAGTTCCAGCAGCCGAGCTTTTATTAAACTGCAGGAGGCGAGAAACATTCCGGTGTTAACAGAGACATTGTGGGAGTAAGAACATCGCAGTGAGCAGCACAAGGGCGGCTCCCACCCATTCAACACTCCAGCCATCGAGTCACACAGCAGAAAAACAGGCCACCTGGCACCCGGCACCCTCGGGCAGGGTCTCGACCCCAATTGTCGGTGGTCCCCCCACCCCCTCCACCTCCCCCCAGATGCTGCTGGACCCACCGGGTTCCTCCAGCAGTTAGTTATTTGCTCCAATAACAGAACCCTTGTTTCTCCCATTCCTACCTGTCTCACAAGCTTCTTCTTCTTGGCAGAGTCCGGCATATTGCTGACATGTTTAAAGAGTTCCTGCAGGGCTTCCTCCGTCCGCTGCTGCGTATCTTCACGTCTCAATACCGAGTGCAGCCGGCTCCGCTTCGCCCCCTTCACCGAGAGCAAGTCCGGGCAGTCTGGCACGGGCAGCAGGTCCAGGTCATCCTGCACAGAGAGGGCAGCGGTGACACAGCATCACCCCAACATACACACACACACACACACAGACAGACAGACAGAGCATCACCCCAACACACACACACACACACTGACACAGCATCATCCCAACACACACACACTTACACAGCATCACCCCAACACACACACACTGACACAGCATCACCCCAACACACACACACTGACACAGCAACACCCCAACACAAACACACTGACACAGCATCACCCCAACACACACACACACTGATACAGCAACACCCCAACACACACACACTGACACAGCATCACCCCAACACACACACACACTGACACAGCATCACCCCAACACACACACACACACACATTGACACAGCATCACCCCAACACACACACACACACTGACACAGCATCACACCAACACACACACACTGACACAGCATCACCCCAACACACACACACACACTGACACAGCATCACCCCAACACACACACACACAGACACAGCATCACCCCAAAACACACACACACACACTGACACAGCATCACCCCAACACACACACACACACACACACAGCATCACCCCAACACACACACTGACACAGCATCACCCCAACACACACACACACAGCATCACCCCAACACTCACAGCATCACCCAACACACACACACTGACACAGCATCATCCCAACGCACACACACTGACACAGCATCACCCCAACACACACACACTGACACAGCATCACCCCAACACACACACACACACTGACACTGCATCACCCAACACACACACTGACACAGCATCACCCCAACACACACACACTGACACAGCATCACCCCAACACACACACACTGACACAGCATCACCCCAACACACACACACTGACACAGCATCACCCAACACACACACACTGACACAGCATCACCCCAACACACACACACTGGCACAGCATCACCCCAACACACACACACTGACACAGCATCACCCCAACACACACACACTGACACAGCATCACCCCAACACACACACACTGACACAGCATCACCCCAACACACACACACACACACTGACACAGCATCACCCCAACACACACACACACACACACTGACACAGCATCACCCCAACACACACACACACACACTGACACAGCATCACCCCAACACACACACACACACACACACACACTGACACAGCATCACCCCAACACACACACACACTGACACAGCATCACCCCAACACACTGACACAGCATCACCCCAACACTCACACAGCATCACCCCAACACACACACACTGACACAGCATCACCCAACACACACACACACACACACTGACACAGCATCACCCCAACACACACACACACAGACACAGCATCACCCCAGCACACACACACTGACACAGCATCACCCCAACACACACACACACTGACACAGCATCACCCCAACACACACACAGCATCACCCCAACACACACACACACAGCATCACCCCAACACACACACACACACAGCATCACCCCAACACACACACACACAGCATCACCCCAACACACACATACACACACACACAGCATCACCCCAACACACACACACACAGCATCACCCCAACACACACACACACAGCATCACCCCAACACACACACACACACATCACCCCAACACACACACACACACAGCATCACCCCAACACACACACACACAGCATCACCCCAACACACACACACACACACACAGCATCACCCCAACACACACACAGCATCACCCCAACACACACACACACACACACAGCATCACCCCAACACACACACACACACACACACTGACACAGCATCACCCCAACACACACACACTGACACAGCATCACCCCAACACACACACACACTGACACAGCATCACCCCAACACACACACACACACACTGACACAGCATCACCCCAACACACACACACACACACTGACACAGCATCACCCCAACACACACACACACACACTGACACACTGACACAGCATCACCCCAACACACACACACACTGACACAGCATCACCCCAACACACACACACACACTGACACAGCATCACCCCAACGCACACACACACTGACACAGCATCACCCCAACACACACACACACACACACACACTGACACAGCATCACCCCAACACTCACACACTGACACAGCATCACCCCAACACACACACACAGACACAGCATCACCCAACACACACACACACACACTGACACAGCATCACCCAACACACACACACACACACTGACACAGCATCACCCCCCCCACACACACACAAACTGACACAGCATCACCCCAACACACACACACTGACACAGCATCACCCCAACACACACACACACACACAGCATCACCCCAACACACACACACACACACACTGACACAGCATCACCCCAACACTCACACACTGACACAGCATCACCCCAACACACACACACACACTGACACAGCATCACCCCAACACACACACACACACAGCATCACCCCAACACACACACACACACACTGACACAGCATCACCCCAACACACACACACACACTGACACAGCATCACCCCAACACACACACACTGACACAGCATCACCCCAACACACACACACTGACACAGCATCACCCCAACGCACACACACACTGACACAGCATCACCCCAACACACACACTGACACAGCATCACCCCAACACACACACAGCATGACCCCAACACACACACACACACTGACACAGCATCACCCCAACACACACACACTGACACAGCATCACCCCAACACACACACACTCACACTGCATCACCCCAACACACACACTGACACAGCATCACCCCAACACACACACACACACTGACACAGCATCACCCCAACACACACACAGCATCACCCCAACACACACACACACACAGCATCACCCCAACACACACACACACAGCATCACCCCAACACACACACACAGCATCACCCCAACACACACATACACACACAGCATCACCCCAACACACACACACACACACAGCATCACCCCAACACACACACACACAGCATCACCCCAACACACACACACACACATCACCCCAACACACACACACACAGCATCACCCCAACACACACACACACAGCATCACCCCAACACACACACACACAGCATCACCCCAACACACACACACACAGCATCACCCCAACACACACACACACACACACACAGCATCACCCCAACACACACACACACACACACACTGACACAGCATCACCCCAACACACACACACTGACACAGCATCACCCCAACACACACACACACACTGACACAGCATCACCCCAACACACACACACACACACTGACACAGCATCACCCCAACACACACACACACACACTGACACAGCATCACCCCAACACACACACACACACTGACACAGCATCACCCCAACGCACACACACACTGACACAGCATCACCCCAACACACACACACACACACACTGACACAGCATCACCCCAACACTCACACACTGACACAGCATCACCCCAACACACACACACAGACACAGCATCACCCAACACACACACACACACACTGACACAGCATCACCCAACACACACACACACACACACTGACACAGCATCACCCCCCCCCCACACACACAAACTGACACAGCATCACCCCAACACACACTGACACAGCATCACCCCAACACACACACACACACACACACACACACACACACAGCATCACCCCAACACACACACACACACACTGACACAGCATCACCCCAACACTCACACACTGACACAGCATCACCCCAACACACACACACACACTGACACAGCATCACCCCAACACACACACACTCACACACACACAAACTGACACAGCATCACCCCAACACACACACTGACACAGCATCACCCCAACACTCACACTGTCCGTGGCTGACTAAGCATCAGCCCAACAGAAGCGCAACCCAGCTCCAGGCACTCACTGAACGTCACAAACATCACCCGTCGGGTCTCCGGAGCAGCGTGGAGCTGCTCCCACTCAGGCAGAGGTTGGTTCTACCCGGTACCGGGGTTGGGAAAACGAACAATATCCTCAGACTACATGGGGATGATGCGAGTGTAGCAATCACCTACCAGCCCATCCCACCCACCCCAGGGTACAGGGCAGATTCACCACGATTCACCCCACGATGGGGCATTTTAGCAACGAGGAGATATTGCATAGGCTCAGTATTCTGCGGAGGGGGGGACTTGAAAGATGTTAAAACTATAAGGGATAGGCTCCCCATCGGAGAATCCAGGGATTATTGTTTCCATCCAGAGGGTGGTTAGAATCTAAGCACTTGAATTGCCAAAGGATGGAAGGCTACAGACAGTGCGCAGGTAAATGGAATTGGTGGAGGGTTGGCATGGACATAGTGGGCCGAAGGGCCTGTTTCTGCGCTACATGGCTACGACATGAAAGGCTCATTTTTGATTTATCCATCTCGAGGTAATGGACTTTCCTTTCTGTACCAGTGCTGGCCACGTATGCTGCAAGTCACGCGTGTACGGGTCGGTGAAGGTGTTTGGCACGCTGGCCGTCATCGGTCAGGGCATCATGTTGCAGTTGTACATATGTCCCGGGCTCTGGAACGCCACAACTCCCACAGGTCCTGACTGCGGCCAGGGAGCTTGTAACCACAGTCTGCTCCAACCTCAGGCTACTGGCAGAGTCCACAGCTGCGGCGTGTCCAGCTCCTACCTTGCCAGGGGTGTCAAGTGGGCTGTGTATGATCACAATAAATTAATTGCGTCACTTTACCTTGGAAACTGCAACTCTGGATCCCGTGAACTGCAGCCTGGCGAGTTCTCGAATGTACGCTGGTGCCTACAAAGACAGACAGGAATGTTTAAATGCCTCACACATGATTATAAATAACTTAAACTAATGATTCCTTTGGAATCTGAATAGCACACTATTAACAGCTTCTCTTTCTAATCCGGAAGCCTTCTAATCTGTTTTTGCACTTCTTAATCAGGGGCTGATGTAAACCCACCGCAGACATTGAGACCCTCGCCCTGGTTTTGCAACTTCTCAGCTCGTATTTCCTCAGGCTCACTTGTGTAAAAAATATCACAACTGTACGTTTTACCATCCCGCCAGTGCTTGCTCAACGCTAGCTGAGGCAGTGGCCCAGCGCGGGGAACACCCATTACCCTGCTTCCCCCCTACAGCACCCAGTCCTCTTCGAGCCCCAGTTAGCTGGCCAGCTCACTCACCTGAAGCAGACACGTACAATGTTGCAAGGTACTGCAGGTGTACCAAGTCCTGGAATCATACAGATACAGCATGGAACATGCCATTCGACCCAACATGTTCATGCGAACCAAGATGACGCATCTAAGCTAGCTCCATTTACCCATATCCCGCCAACCCTGACAGACATGGTCAAATAATCATTTTAATTGCACAGCCTGAGACTCATTGACTGAATGCCGCAATGTGTTACATTTCCTTACCCGAAAAAGCTTCTGAGAATGTTTAATCAAAAAAGACACTCCGTTATTGAGCTTGGTGATATTCTCTTGGAGGTCAGCCACGACCATCTGAGGGGTTGGAGAAAGATCAAACGAATCAGGAGGAAATAAAACTGAAGATCAGAAACCATAAACAACAAAAATATAATCAATGTGCAACCACTGCCCAAAGTCTTCCAACATTGAAGTTCACGTTAGTTAGGTGTACGTATCAGAAATTCATCAATAAACAGATAACAAAGAACACCCCCGATGGGAAATCTGCAAACATCTCGATTCGACCCTGGAGATACCTGTGTTTTTTTTTAAAAACATATTTATGTGGTTCATCAAGAACTTAGGCTAAATGTGCGTGCTTGGTCTCAAAAATAAAATGATAAAGAAAGAGCATATCGTGTGGCATCAAAACACTTGATGTGTACAGGAGGTAGACAAAAATGCTGGAGGAACTCAGCAGGTGAGGCAGCATCTATGGAGCGAAGGAATAGGTGACGTTTCGGGTCGAGACCCTTCTTCAGACTGATGTGTGCAGGAGGTTTAACAAAAGATGAGGCAAATACTGGAGCACAATGTCCACTTACATTCTTTGGCCAGAGAATTTGTGGGGCGAACATAAGTGCCAGGTTGGAGGCGGACATCTTGTTCTTGTCCTGCTGCTTGGCGGTGTGGTACAGCAGGTCCAAGAGCAACTTCAACAAGTTGCGGCTGACGGACGGCAGCAACAGGAAGAGCAGCTGGAGCGCTTCAATCTGACGCTCTTTGTCAGGGACAGTCCGCTTCCCCTTGGTATCAAATACCATCAGACCTATTGCCAAGAGAACCAGAGACATCGTAACTGGACGTTAGTAACAAACCGACACCAGCTATGAGAATAACTCAATCCACAGCCCAGAACCGGATGTCACCCGATATAGCCCAGCGCCATTAGTAACTGAAGTCGATTCAATTGAGATAAAAAAAACTTCCATTTTGTCTTTTTACCATTTTACCCTGCCCAGATCGTAATTGCACACGACACGGATTCTCATCGCACAACCCTGCACCATCAGATTGTCCCTTAACCTCCCAGATCTCCTCTCACCACTGATTACCTACAACCCTGGCTGTTCAATGCACCAGTGCACTGGCTACAGCAAACAACTAGGTTAAAGCCTAGGTCAGGGGTGGGGAACCTGTGGCCTTCTTGGCCATTAAGCGCGGCCTTTTGAATGAATCCAAATTTTGTAGAACAAATCCTTTTATTTTTATTTGTATGTTTTTGTTTGTCTTTTGTTATTTTTATTTTAATCTTAAAATGAACGTATTTAAAATACTAAAGAGTAAAAGAAGATTCAACGATATAATCCTCCCCGACTGACAGCCACAATTAAAACATTAGTAAGCCATGAGGGCTATTTTAACAAAATAATGTACATTTTGAAGTATATCTAATTGAAGTTTCTGGGATGCGGTTTTATTTGATTACAGCTAACTTAATGCGGCATTCCAACATGAAGAGGTTCCCCACCCCTGGCCTTGGCCTTTAATGATACTTCCCTGCTTAATATCATTGCAATTTAACATTACTAGGTTAGGAGAATGTAACAGTAACACTAGCTTGGTAGAAGAATACCCATCACATCCAGCCCACTGCTGCCTGCACATGCCCACATGCCCCTGTCACGTGCCTGCTATTTTGAGGTGAGCATTGTAATGCCTGTGACTGAGAAGTGTATCTGGAAGTTCCCCAAGGAAAATTTTCAGCAGAGTCGCTACATCGTTTGGATGAAATTCCCCAGCGTCCAGATCGATGTCCACTCCGCTGTTTAAGGCCTCCTTCAGGCACTGCTGCCGCAAGGCATTTCCAGGAATACGAAACAGGCCCTCCACATGAAGATCTGTGAAGAGGATGAAGTGTAACCAGCATGAGAGGCCGAGTGTGAAATGCAGACAAAAGGGAGGGAATAGGCAGCTCGTTCCATATACCCACCACCCTCTGTGTGAAAAAGTTGCCCCTTTGATTTGCTTTCTCACATTAAATTTATGCTCTCTAGTTCTTGATTCTGCTACCCTGGGGAAAAAGGCTGCGCAGTCAGCCAATCAATTGGCCTAATTATTTTATACACCTCTATAAGATCACCACTCAAGCCTCCTGTGCTGCATGGAATAAAGTCCTAGCCCGCCCAACCTCTCCCTATAGCTCAGGCCCTCGTGTCTTGGCAACATCTTCGTAAATCTTCAAACTGTTATGAAATGTTGAGAAGCTGAAGCAAATTTATGAACACAATGAAACGTTATTGTCAAGGTAGCAGCACTGAGTACTTAATTAAATCCAGCCTGCGAACTGGTGTAGAGGCAAGAATGCAGAGACTGAAGTATTGTAACGGCAACGTGCCAAGAGACAAAACCACAGGAGCAAAAGGCCCACGGCGGATAGAGCAGAGGCTGGGCAGAAATGGAAGGAGAAAAGGGCCGGCCAGGGAGAAGGGTGGTGACGAAAAATAGATGCGGATGGGAGGAAAACGAGTGGACATTTTGATGACTGGACTTACGTTTGTAAAGATATTCAATGAGCTGATAAACCTGAGCGATGCCCTCTTCTGTCAGCGGAGCTCCAAACACAACTCCCTTCTCTGAAGATGAAGAGTCAAAGGTCACCACTTTGTTAGAAACATAGAAAATAGGTGCATGAGTAGGCCATTCGGCCCTTCGGGCCTGATCATCCAAAATCAGTACCCCGTTCCTGCTTTTTCCCACATCCCTCGATTCCTTTAGCCCTAAGAACCAAAACTAACTCTCTCTTGAAAACATCCAGCGAATTGGCCCCACTGCCTTCTGTGGCAGAGAATTCAACAGATTTACAACTCTTTGGGTGAAAAGCTTTTTCCTCATCTCAGTCCTAAATGGCCTACGCTTTATTCTTAAACCATGACCCCTGGTTCTGGACTCCCCCAACATCGGGAACATTTTTTTCTGCATCTAACCTGTCCACTCCCTTAAAAATTTTATGTTTCTATAAGATCCTCTCTCATCCTTCTAAATTCCAGTGAGTATAAGCCCAGTTGACCGATTCTTTCATCATATGTCAGTCCTGCCATCCCGGGAATTAACCTGGTGAACCTATGCTGCACTCCCTCAATAGCAAGAATGTCCTTCCTCAAATCAGGAGACCAAAATTGCACAAAATATTCCAGTTAACCATATAACAATTACAGCACGGAAACAGGCCCTCTCGGCCCTTCCAGTTCGTGCCGAACATTTATTTTCCCCTAGTCCCATCTACCTGCTAGTCCCATCAGACTAGCAGGTAGATGGGATTTATTTTCCCATCTAGTCCCATCAGACCATACCCCTCCATTCCCTTCCCGTCCATATACCTTTACTATCCACTTTACTTTTAAATGTTAAAATCGATCCTGCCTCCACCACTTCTGCTGGAAGCTCATTCCACACAGCCACCACTCTTTGAGTAAAGAAGTTCTCCCCCATGTTACCCCTAAACTTCTGTCCCTTAATTCTCATGTAATGCCCTCTTGTTTGAATCTTCCCTACCCTCAATGGGAAAAGCTTATCCACGTCAACTCTGTCTATCCCTTTCATCATTTAAAATACCTCAATCAAGTCCCCCCTTAACCTTCTGCGCTCCAAAGAAAAAGACCTAACTTGTTCAACCTTTCTCTGTAACTTAGTTGCTGGGACCCAGGCAACATTCTAGTAAATCTCCACTGTACTCTCTCTATTTTGTTGACTATTGTTTGCAAGTTATACTTGCAGCTCACACTGCCACCCGACTTTGTGTCATCCGCAAACTTGGAGATGTCACATTTAATTCCCTCGTCTAAATCGTTAATATATATTGTAAATAACTGGGGTCCCAGCACCGAGCCTTACGGCACCCCACTAGTTACTGCCTGCCATTCTGAAAAGGACCCGTTAATTCCTTCTCTTTGCTTCCTGTCTGCCTATGAGTTCTCTATCCATGTCAATACCCTGCCCCTAATACCATGTGCTCTAATTTTGCACACTCATCTCTTGTGTGGGACCTTGTCAAAAAGCTTTTTGAAAGTCCAGATACACCACATCCACTGGCTCTCCTTTATCCATTCTACTTGTTACATCCTAAAAAATACTAGAAGATTAGTCAAGCATGATTTCCCCTTCATAAATCCATGCTGACTTTGACCAATCCTGTCATTGCTTTCCAAATGCCCAGCTGCCACATCTTTACTAATCGACTCAAGCATCTTCTCCGCGACCGATGTAAGGTTAACTGGTCTATAATTCCCCCTTTTCTTAAAAAGTGGGGTTACATTGGCTGCCCTCCAGTCCACAGGAACTGATCCAGAGTCTATAGAACATAGGAAAATGATTGTCCGGCTATCATATGGTTGAACACTGGACGCTGACCCCCGCAAGTCAACCCCTGTCTGATTTTCATTCATCACACACACAAATGCTGAACGGTGCCTGCTGAGAAAGTACCACAGGTCTGGAGCCAGAGGAAACGATGGCCGGGCCACAGCCTGTGGCGGACAGCATCCAAACGAGCTGAAACTGGCAAGTATTGCCAGCCTTGGCCACACACCCGGCCTGCAGCCTGGACCCGGCAGCGGTGCTGAGGCCAAAACTCAGATAAGCTGGAATCAGAGAGCGACTGGAGTTTTTATGGAGCCACCTGATGAGGCTCCACTGACAATGTCAGCAGTTACTGCCCAGCCCTTTAACTGAGGCTGTGGCTCTCTGAGGGACTTCCAGTAACACAGGAACAGGAACACGTTGCCAAGTCAGAATAGTGTGCGACATGCACGCATGCAGGAGGGAGAGTTGGTGAGAAGTTGGTGAGGAGTGCTTCACTCTCCACATCCCAGCCACATCTGTGACCCTCTGGTGCTCTCCAGCTTCCAGTGCCCGAGCCACAACCGATCACAATCACGTCCTATCCCCACTCGTCACGTTCACATGTCCCACACCCCTGGACTCTCCCCAATGCCAGCACATCCCTCCTCAGATATGGGGCCCGAAACTACTTACAACACTCCAAATGAAGTCAGACCAGCCCTCATAAAGCCTCAGCAATGACATCTGTTTTTGTATTCTGGCCCTGTTGAAATAAATGCTAGCATTGCATTCGCCTTCCCTACTACAAAGATGAACCTTTTGCGAATTCTGCACAAGCACTCCCAAGTCCCATTGCACCTCCGATTTCTGAATTCTCCTCAATTTGTCCCTTTTCTCCATTCTGCAGTGCTTGTCATTTACTCTCTCCACCCTCATCAACCTTGGTGTCCCTCCCCCCCCCCCTCAGCATTTTTAAAACTTGTTGACTGTTTTAGTTCTCATGAGGTCATTGCCTCTGTGACAGCTTCTGACCTGCCGAGTACTGCCAGTACTGTTCTGCTTTTATTTCAGATTTCCAGCAACATTGGGACTGAACTTAGCAAAGACGTTGGTCTCCAGAAATCCCCCCCCGGACCTTGGCCACTGGTGACAATGCTGGTGTTCTGGATAGGGAATAGATTAGCTGGAACACTCAGAGGGTCTGGCAGCTGCTCTTCCCATTGATGTGGATGGGGCGGGAAAGGGGGAAGTAGTCCGGTGGTGGAACCTCGTTCAAGGCAGCAGAAATTACAAATGACAATCCACTGAATACAAAGGCCGGTGTGGAAGGCGAGGACCGGGTAAACTCTGTCCTTGCTCTAACCAGGGTGAGAGGGGCAAGAGTCGAGAGGCAGGAATCTGGTGAATCCCGTCCTCACTAGAAACAGCAAGGCCATGTCAGGTGCAAACGCACTAATCAGGCAATCTCCGTTCACATCCATATCAATGCATACAGCAAACAGCAAGGGTCCCGCACCAATTCCCAGCATACAATACTAATTACAGCCTTCCAATTCTGAACCGAACTGTTTACCTTCTTGCCTATCACCGAGGCAACATTCAACCAATTTTTTGCCAAAGTGTGCAGGCTTTTACCGTTTGGATGTCTGGTGTGGGACCTTGTCAAAGGCCTTGCTAAAGTTCAAACCTTAACCTCATTAACTTTCTATTTACTAGCACACAGCAAAAGCTTTTCACTGTGCATGTGACAATAAACTAAAACTGAACTGACTGAGGGTAGACAAAAATGCTGGAGAAAATCAGCAGGTAAGGCAGCATCTATGGAGCGAAGGAAATAGGCAACGTTTCCGGCCAAAACCCTTCTTCAGACTGATGTGGGGGTGGAGGGGGGCGGGAAGAAGAAAGAAAGAGGAGGAGCCAGTGGGCTGAGGGAGAGCTGAGAAGGGGAGGAGAAAGTAAGGACTACCTGAAATTAGAGAAGTCAATGTTCATACAATACCATTTATTTGTCATTTGAACCTCACATGAAGTTCAAACGAAATTTGGTTTCTGCAGTCATACAACAAGAAAAGAACCAAGACACACACCAACACAATTTACACAAACATCCATCACAGTGGGCCTACCGCTGGGGTACAAACTGCCCAAGCGAATTATGAGGTGCTGCTCCTCCAATTTACGGTGGTCCTCACTCTGGCCATGGAGGAGGCCGAGGACAGCAAGGTCGGATTCAGAATGGGAGGGGGAGTTGAAGTGCTGAGCCACGGGGAGATCACGTTGGTTATTGCGAACCGAGCGGAGGTGTTCGGTGAAACGATCGCCAAGCCTACGCTTGGTCTCACCGATGTAGAGCAGCTGACATCTAGAGCAGCGGATGCAATAGAAGAGGTTGGAGGAGGTGCAGGTTGCATCCGCTGCTCTAGATGTTCTCGCTATAGGGTCTTTGGCCTGAAGAAGGGTTTTGGCCGAAACATTGCCCATTTCCTTCGCTCCATAGATGCTGCATCACCCGCTGAGTTTCTCCAGCATTTTCTGGCTACCTTCGATTTTCCAGCATCTGCAGTTCCTTCTTAAACAGTGAACTGACTATCTTTTCAAAAAAGTGAATCTAGTTCTGGATCAGACCCAGAGCCACACAAGTTGATATGAATTGTATTTTTCAAGACTTGCTAATGGGATGATTTTTTAACATTTGTATTGCTAGGATGAACACAAATAATGACCAAAGTGCAGTCTTGAGACACGGTGCTGAGAAAGCAATGAGCAATCCGTTTGATCAAGGGTCTACCACTGACCTTTGCGTTTCAGGAAGCTGAAGGAGCGGAAGAATCCGTGGTTGGTAGGTAGCTTGGGCTCCTCCTCGCCAATGAGCTGTGCAAACTCTGTGCCGGGTAGGTCAATGAGACGGGTAAGATTGCTCACCACCAGCTCCAGAAACACCCCTGGCTTCTCATGACGAAGTTTTTCCACAAAGAAATCCGGGTCAAATATGATGGGCTTACTGTGAGGCGATGGTTCGGTGCTGATCACAATATTACAGGTGGAGTCCCTGTGCAGGCAGACACATCGGTTATGTCACTGAAGCCCTGTGTGACAAGAATAAATCCCCCCCCAAACCCAAACTAGCTGGGGTGCAGGGGCAGCAATGTTAGGGGGAGGGGAGGGGAGGGGGGAGGGATTGGGGCAAGTGTGCGGCAGGGGAGGGTCGTGGGGAAGTCGACCCTTGGCAGGGTCATTCTCTGATCCCAGGCTTTGCACCCGCTCTCCAGAACCTCCCCCCCTCCTCCATCCTTAATCTCTCCATCCTCCCTCACCCGTGCCCACCCTGCCCTCACCTCTCCACCCCCCCCCCCCCTCCTCTCATCCCCTCCGCTCCCACTCCACTCCTCCACCTTCCCGCACTCCCCCTCCACCTTCCCTCTACACCCTCACTCTCCCCCCTCCTTCCTCTCTCTCCTCCACATCCTCTCTCCCATCCCGTCCCACCCTCATTCCCCTCTCTCTCCCCCACCCCCTCCACTCTCACCCCCGATCCTCCATCTTTGCGCCGGCCGAGCAGCCGTTGGTCCGCCGCGCTCCCATTGGTGGATTTGAAATCGGCGCCATTGCGCGGGGGCGGGTCTGCGCGCGCGGTCACGCGCCGCCTCCCCGCGCACTGCGCTCTGGGAATTGTAGTCCAGTGTGTCCGCATCCTCATCTAAACCCCACCCCGTTCTACATTTCACTCACCACCCTCCTCCCTCATTAGATTCCACCATCTGCACTATTTAACGTTCTCTGCTGACCACCTTCATCTTTCGTCACCATCTCCACCCTTCTCTCCCCCACTTAACTCACCATTCCTCATCTGGATCTACCCATCACCTGCCTGCTCTTGCCCCAGCCCGACACCTCACTCCTCTCCACCAACAATGTCGTCTCCTGTGGCAATGTATCTGTGGGGATAGAGCCCAGCTACACCTCCTCCTTCCTGCACGTCCAGCTGTATTTCCCAGGGAACAGCTGTTCCTTCCCCTAAACCCTCCAGGCCAGGAATAATCTGCTTGTTCCAACTCTCCATATTTCCCAAATCACTGAAATTTACACAAGTCGTACATCACAGAAACGGTCCCTATGCCCCACCAGCTACATGCTGCCCATCTACACTAATCACACTCTCCTGAATTATGACTGTTTACGAGATCTGGGGCTCCTCGTTCATCAGTCACTGAAAGTAAGCATGCAGGTACAGCAGGCAGTGAAGAAAGCGAATGGCATGTTGGTTGGCCTTCATACAAGAGGAGTTGAGTATAGGAGCAAAGAGGTCCTTCTGCATTGTACAGGGTCCTAGTGAGACCACACATGGAGTATTGTTTGCAGTTTTGGTCCCCTAATTTGAGGAAGGACATTCTTGCTATTGAGGGAGTGCAGCATAGGTTCACAAGGTTAATTCCCAGGATGGTGGGACTGTCATATGCTGAGAGAATGGAGTGGCTGGGCTTGTATACTCTGGAATTTAGGATGAGAGGGAATCTTATTGAAACATATAAGATTATTAAGGGTTTGGATACGCTAGAGGCAGGAAACATGTTCCCGATGTTGGGGGAGTCCAGAACCAGGGGCCACAGTTTAAGAATAAGGGGTAAGCCTTATATAAGCATTTAGAAGTTTTTCACACAGAGGATTGTGAATCTGTGGAATTCTCTGCTTCTCTGCTTCAACAGCCTGATTGTGGATGATCAGCCATGACCACAGTGAATGGCGGTGTTGGCACGAAGGGCCGAATGGCCTACTCTTGCGTCTATTGTATGCCTTGTGTCAAATGTCTGTCAGAATGCCTCAAACATAATCCTTCAGGGAGAGAAGAGTGACTTCCTATCTAATGACCCAGAACCACAGCAATGTCTGAAGAAGGGTCTCGACCCAAAACGTCATCGATGAGTATGAAGCGTCTCAACCCGAAAAATCACCCATTTCTTCTCTCCAGAGATGCTGCCTGTCCCGCTGGGTTACTCCAGCATTTTGTGTCTAACCACAGAAATGTAGCTGGTTTTGAGCCATGAGTGCTCAGCTGAGTTGGGGATGGGCAGTAAATACTAGCCCAGCTTCGAAATAGAAACCCGAAGGTACTATAACAATATTTAAAAGACACTTGGACAGGTACATGGATGGGAAATGATTAGTGGGATATGGCCCAAATGGCACTAGCATAGCTGGGACATCTTGGTTGGCATGGACAAGTTAGGCTGAATTGGCCTGTTTCCGTACTGTATGACTCTATGCCCCTCACTCAGGGCCGGCCTTAAGCCGATTGCTCCCAATTGGGCCCCGCGCCAAAGGGAGGGGCCCGCACTAATGTTCCATATTTCGTATGGAAATACGAATTCGCTTTGTTAAATAAAGAATTTTTAAATTCTCCATCCGGATTTTGTTTTTAAACGAACATGGATAACAACCGCTGCATGGCCATTGGACACGAACATTACAGCCAGTAGCTAACAAGTAGTTATACGATGTGTCATCAATGCATCGATCTACGTTCCTCAGTAAATGTCATTGTGTTTTCAACAAGTATTAATGATGCCGCGTGCCTTTAAATAAAATTCACGCTGCGTCATTAATACTTGTTCAATACACAATTACATTTTCTGAGGAATGTAGATCGATGCATTGATGACACATTGACAATTTCTTAAAACTCACCATCATGATTGAGGGCCCCGAACCGCGAGAAGGAGCTTCTTGTTGTTGTGAGTCATTCACCTACCGACCCGCGTTGTTTTTTGTTTTTGTTTTTTTTTAAATCTTTTTCAAAAACTTTATTCAACACAATCATACAATACAACACATCAAAACATAATAATAAAAAAAACACTATAACAAACAAATCATTGTAGTACAACAGTACATTCATTGTTTACAATACTCTCAACCCCACGCGGTGACCAGCGTTGACGGAAGGCCTCCTGAGTCCCCTTGGACACCGCGTGTTCCCTCTCCAGGGACACATGTGCACGGACGTAGGCCCGAAAGAGGGGCAGGCAGCCAACTCTAGCCTGACCATCGACCGCCCGAATGGCCATCTTGGCCATGCCCAGAAGCAAACTGACAGGTAAGTCCCCCCACCCCACCCCCCCCCCCCCCCACCACCACACTTGGCTCTCCCCACTCCCTGCCTTGTGTCCGAACACCAGGATTGTGGGACTAAAATGGAACCGACCCACGTTGTGCCTCTCTGTCTTTCGCTCTCTCTATCCCTCCCCATCTCATCCTTCCCTCTCACTCTGTCGCCTCGGCATTCCTGGAATCTATTTTGCGGTAGACAAAAATGCAGGAGAAACCCAGCGGGTGAGGCAGCCACCTTGCCCACTGAGTTCCTCCAGCACTCTGTGTTTTTTGTTTGGCTCTGAAGTTGAAGGTGGCTCAGCGGGACGGGCATGGGCTCTGGGGAGAGGGTTGCGTTTCTAGTCGAGACCCTTCTTCAGACAATCACAAGTACTCTCACCGCTGAGAGTTCAGTTCAGTCTGAAGAAGAGTCTTCTCTCCAGAGTCGCAGTGCTGCCTGTCCTGCTGAGTTACTCCAGCTTTATGTCTATCTTCAATTTCAGAGAAATAAAATGTCTCATGGGGGGGCTTATGCGGGCTTATAGCGTCTACCCCCCCCCCCCCCCCCTTCCTTCCCAACCTCAGCCTCACGGTCCTTAGCGTACCCTTAGTTCCTAAAACCGATTTCCATCACTGTTCATGTTGCACTTATAATGCAGAGACGGGTCTGAAGTGATTCTGTGAAAAAGATAAAGCGCTGGTTTCAGTCCAACAGCAGCCTGAAGCACTTCAGCCTCTTGTCCCTTTGACCAGCTGTTTCAAGTTTTGTACTGCTGATGGACTGAAACCAGCTCTTTATCTTTAGGAAGAAGGGGCTCGACCCGAAACGTCGCCTATCTCCTTCGCTCCTTAGATGCTGCCGCACCCGCTGAGTTTCTCCAGCCTCTTGTGTACCCCCAGTTCGTTATCTTTTTGTTTCACCCCGTCCGTCAACATTCATCTCCCTCTCCACCACCTTCCTCCCACGGTGCCCGCTGCTCTGGTGGCAGGCACACCATCACGTTTACATTGCCAGTTAACCACTGATTTATTTTCAAGTGGTCAGTGCAAAGTCTGCCTTCTTAAAAACTGGTATCGTTGCCAAAAGTGACTTGCTTCGTGAAAATGTGCATTTGTAAAATTAAACCCCAGTGTCCTCTGAGCTTCCTGGTACTGTATTGTTGCTAATTGTCGTATTAGCATTTCAATGCTGCGTGTGCTTCAGCATGGGCCATCCATTAGTTAGATCGCAGTGGAACATAGTATTAAATCGCAAGCGACTGCAGATGCTGCAGATCTCGAACAAAAAAAAAACTGCTGGAGGAATATCGAGTCACACTATTTGGTGAAGCCACCTAACAAAGGGTTGCCCTTTGAAGGCGAATAGTCACTTCCTGACTAACTGCGGACTCTTTTTAACTTGGCACAGAGTGCAATGATTACCCGTTTTCAATTGCACAAATGCATGAGTGAAGAGTCGAGTCAAGAATGTATAACTGTCATGTGCACCCACAACCGAACAATGAAATTCTTATTTGCAGCAGCATAAAGGCGTGTAAACACAATACTCATAGATTGTATGAGAACGTATGAGAAACGACTAAATTCAATAATTTAACCCTAAAACGAATGCAAAAAAGCTGAGGGTGCCCCATCAAATCTTATCAATCGCTTGCTCATCGCATGACTGTGTCCAACTGCTGTCTGGTTCGTTGATCGTATTGCTAGATATGAACTGTTTTGGGAGAGAAAATGCTCACGGCAGACCAAACGTGTTAAACAGAAATTGGTCAGATACTGAGCTTTACATAGTGAGAAATCATGTGAAATAATCACTGAATTTTATTTTTTATGAATGTACCTGCATGTTATACTCAGCGGCGGACTGGGTCTAAAAATATTGGTTGGCAGGAGACAAAGGGGGCCCACTTGCCATCGGGCAAGCTGACACCCTGGCCAGTCCGCCACTGGTTATACTGTTTACTTTGGAGATACAACCAGATAGTCCACTGAGTTCGCACCGACCAGCGATTTTTGTTTTCCCATTTGTCTATTTTACTGGGAGGCCAATCAATTGCTGTCTCTAAGGGGGTTGCGTCCAATCACCAACCAGCTTGCCTTAAAATTCCCGTCCAATCAACAAATAGGTCTCCTCCCGTCCAATCAGCCGCTGTCTCCAAGGGCATTGTGTCCAATCACATAATGCAGTTTAATGGTAATTAGCTGCAACGTTAAAGGTTGGAAACCAGTGGAGGTACTGACAGTCAAACGGGAGCAGGAGAGATTAAGACAGTGTATAATCCACAGCTCCTTAGTGTACAACTTCATAATATATACTAAATAACTGGGCTGACAGACCTTGGCTGGGAACCTGGGGTTCACCAAAATTGTTCCCAATTGGGCCCCGCACCCCCTGCCCTCACTCGATAACTGCTGAAAATTAAGAACGGTCTAGTTATCTCAGGAACCCACGTTCTGCTCTAGGATATGATGGCTCACAATCTCTTCCTCCTGCAGCTTTAAACAGAAGTGCCTAAATTCTCATACTGGGCCACATGAGAATTTCCTACCGAGTGCTGAATGTGAGGGAGATCAGCTTAAAAACAAAACAATGCCGAGAACCAGTCATTTGCAAGAATCAATTTATTTACAACTGTAAATATTTCCACACAAAGTTTGATAATCACCTTATGTAGAAGATCATATCCACATAAATAAGTTTTCTTCATGGTTTAACAAAGGAAGCCCTAGATATTAAAACATTTAATATATAAAGCTGTAGCAAAGCCTTCATGTGTTATAGTTACAATCAGAAATATAGACACTAGTTGACAGTCTAACTTCCTGGGAGTCCAGGAGGTAGGATATGTGAGGAACCAAAGACATTAACCTCTGCTTTAATAAGGTTGATGTTAGAATTAGTTCAGCAGTGTGCTTCCAGATCAAAGCAACACACATCCTGAACAGCCAAGACGTCAGAAGTAAAACTAAATTCTGTATCAGTTCTGCAGAGGTGATCACGGTTCTTTTGTGGGAAATGTTGCAAGGGAACACCTGCTTTAACTTGGAGATGATAAACACAGTTTAGAAGCTCGTCTGTTTAAGACATTCCCGCAGATAAGCTTCCATTCCAACATGTGTTGTCACAATTAAGCCTACACCTGTTCTATATCTACCCAGATCTGTGCAATGTGGACTGGGGCATATTGCACAGTACTTGGTATCCTATCTTTGAGGAAAGGTTTTTACAATAGAAGAGAGATAAACTAATTTCTCATGAATTCTCAAGGTTTATACGGATATGGGCCAAGGTGTACATGGGACAGGTTGATTGATGTGGGCAAGTTGGGCCAAAGGGCCTGTTTCCACGCTGGATGAGGGAGGATGGGGGAGCAAAAAAAATGAAACACAGTAACAGAAAGGATTAAGGAGAGAGTACTAGGGCAGTAGATATTCCCAGGACAGAGAGAGAAAAAGTTGGATACAGATTCAAGGTCCTTCAACTTGAAACCTTCCAACACAAAGGTAGAGTTGGAGTTATACACAAAATGAAGCTTCCCCCCACACTGCTGTTACATACTTATGGAGAGCACGAGTCAGACAGAGTAAAGCTGCCTCTAAACTGTCCCGTCGCATATTCCAATGTAGTGAAGCTCTCTATACTTTGGATTTTTCGTGACAAGTGTATCAACAAAGAAAGTATGGTTGGTGCAGTCTACGTGAACTTTAACAAGATCCCAGACGGGAGAGCAGTCCACAAATAAAACCAGGGCGTTTAAGTCAATTTGACAAATTGGATCCAAAATTAGTTTAGTGTCAAGCAGTTACTGGTTTACACCAAAGAAAGTCACAAAATCTTTGGAGAGAAGGAATGGGTAAGGTTTCAGGTCGAGTCCTTTCTTCAATCTGAGATAGGGGAGAGGGGGACTAGAGATATGGAAGGGTATGGTGTGAAAATGACAGATCAAAGCAGACGATGTTAAAGGATTGTAGAATGGTTCATTGTTAATTGAGGGGAAGGTGACAAGGAGGCATACAATCAGAAAAAATAATCAGAAGGACAGTAAAGTTAATCTGATTAATTTCTAAATTTGAGGGCACAGGTTTAAGGTGAGAGGAGAGAAATTTAAGAGGGACCTCAGGGCCACTCAGAGAGTAGTCTGAATGAATGGGCGGCCAGACAAATCTATAGAAGTGGATACAATTATGACTTTATAAAGTCATGGTCATACAATATGGAGACAGGCCCTTCATTCCAACTTGTCAATGCTGACCAAGCTGCCCCATCTACGCTCGTCCCATCTGCCCGCATTTGGCACATATCCCTCTAAATCGTTCCTAACCATGTACCTGTCCAAATGTATTTTGTATCTTTTCATACCTCTAGTTTCCTTCTCTCCCGAGACGCAGTCTGAAGAACGATCCCGACCCAAAACGTAATCTATTCCTTTTCTCCAGAGATGCAGCCTGACCCACTGAGTTAGCCCAGCATTTTGAGTCCATCTTCAAATGTCTTTAAAATGTTGTTACAGTACCTGCCTCAACTACCTCCTCTGACAGCTTGTACCTACCTCCCTCAGGTTCCTATTAAACATTGACTTCTGGTTTTTGATTCCCTTAACCTAGGTAAAACACTCTGTGCATTTGCCCTACCTACTATACCCCTCACAATTTTCTATACCTCTATAAGATCACCCCTCATCCTCTTGCACTTTATGGAATAACAATCTAGCCTGCCCAACCTCTCCCTGCAGCTCAGGTCCTTTTAAAAGGCATTTGTACCAGATTTAGAGGGAAATGGGTCAAATGCAGGAAAATAGGATTAGCCCTGAATGCCAGCGGTGGGCATGGATGAGTTGGGCCGAAGGACCTGTTTCCCTGCTCTACAGCTCTGTGAATCTTTGACTGCCGGACCTGTGGCTCTGTGGACCTGTGTTTGAGGCTGGTGACTGGCGAGAGGATGGTGGGGAAAGTTTTAAACGGCTCCGTTCTGAAACAGGCTCCATTGTGCTCAGCACCCGGACAGTGAGATCCTGTGCTGCTTTCCCTGCCGTGATCAGCTTTGCAGTACTGGCTTCCTAAGTCATTCACACAAAACGAACATGTCCTGATGGAGATGGAAACTCGGCAGCCTTGCACTCCCCCAGTCAGGGAGGGTTCACATCCCCGCCGTCTGGGGCAGTACAGGCTGGACCCAAACTGCACAGGGGGAAACATGCACTCCAACGCAACATTTCATCCATTGAAACAAGCCAAGTATATAGTGTCCGAGATAGAGAGCAGATCATAGTGGCTGTGAATTCTTTGTGCAAACTGTTCTTCCACACACCGAGGGGTGAAGGGTCAGGGGTGAACCCTCACACTGAGGGGTGAAGGGTCAGGGGTGATATTGACTCTTGGCCCAAAATGGGATTGTCAGTCATATTAAAACTTACACCACACAAGAACTCCATCGACAACCCACTCCCATTCAAAAGTAGACCAGAACATTTTATTCTTAGTTCAGAGATGAAAGGACTTCATCACATCACTCGGACAACTTTCAAAGCATTTTACCCTCATTCACTGTAGGGCATCAGGGTGATTGAGCAATTCACTGACCACCCAAGAGGGTGATGGTTTTAATAATGTAGTGATGGTTGTCCAATAATTCAATGACGTCTAAATGTAATGTTAGTTTGGTAATGTAGTGATGATGATTTAGTTCATTGATTGGCACATGGTCCAGCATTCGAACACTGACTGTGTCAAACATGCACCGTGATCCAGGCGCTACTGTTACTCACCCAATCTCCACAAGCAGCCAGGGCAACAGTGGCAGCAGGTATGTCGGACGCTCCCTCACCAGAGGCTGTATCCGAGATTCTCAAACACCCTCCTCACAGCACAGCGCGAGCCCTCAACCACAAGACGCAGTTGGGGGGGGGGGGGGCAATAAACTGCGCCTGCATGCGATGTCCAGATGCACAAGCTAACCCATAAACGGCACAGAGATGGTCATTGAGTTTAATGGAGGGATGGCGAGTTAGTTAATTGCAACAATGATTCTCAAGTTTAATTTAGTGATTGTTTGAAATACGGTTTGGTTCTTTAACTGAATGCAGTGGAGTGAAACGCTGAACTTGTACACCCAAGCTGACTGTCCAGTGAGAGCAGCGCTTGTGACACTCCCGGCTGGCTCCAGTATACCCCACAACATGCCGGGGTTCAGGGGGCATCCCCCGCTAGGCACGGTATCCCCCCCCCCCTCACAGGGCACCCAGCTCAAGGATCCTGTCCACACCGACGATCGGGCAGTTTGCATGTGTTCTGGGGCACTGATGCCAGACTACATGCGTGTTAGTGGGCACTGATGCCATCAAACTACATGCGTGCTCGGAGGCACTGATGCCAGTCTATGTGTTTTAGTGGGCACTGATGCCATCAAACTACATTCATGTTCTGAGGCACTGATGCCAGTCTATGTGTGTTTGGGGGCAGTGATGTCATCAGACTACATGCGTGTTCAGGGCACTGATGACACCGGACTACACGTGTGTTCGGGAGCACTGATGCCATACTACACGAGTGTTCCAGGACAATGATGCCAGGCTACACGTATGTTTGAGGGCACTGATGCCATCAGACTACACACATGTTCGCAGGCACTGATGCCATCAAACTGCGTGCGTGTTCAGGGAGCACTGATGCCATCGGGAAGCTCGTCCTTACACACAAAGAGACGGGGAAGGCGACGGGAAACAGGGACAGTGTGAGTCTGTCCTGCAGCCCCACTCCGCCACTGCTCTAGCTCAGGCTGTCCCTGCAACTCTGTCACCCACTGTCTGACGGGTGACTGCCCGAGTGCCCAGTCACAGGGGGCACCTCGTTCCGTGCTTCCTTTGCAGGTCCACGACTGGATTAAATGCCCCACACATGTCAGAAACGCTCAAAACCCTCAGTTCTGTTAGTTTGCTCAGAATGGCGCAGGAGCTGAATGTTAACGGACGGTTGAAATGATAACTGTTGATGATGACTGGAAGCTAGTGGACATGCACAGTGAGCCCTGTGACGGGTCACCACCCGGTATCCCATCGCCAGAGAGCAGCACTGTCGTACTGCCCACCTCTCTGGACAGTGGCTGTGGCCCAGAGCAGCCCAGCGGCTTCTCCCTGGTGGTCACAGGGCAGTGAAGAGTGTGTTAGAGGGTGGAATGACACCATTCGATATGATCACACAACCCCAGGCTTGTTGACTTTCAAAGCAGCAGGGGGTGAAGTCACACAATTTATCTGGGGCCCGTCAACACGAGCAGCCCGTAAGGTTAGAAAGGTTTCAATCCAAACAGTCACATGCTGATTGTCTTCGAACTCCGAGGTGGTAGAGAGGCAGCGAGAGTCTTGCTGCGGGTTACTGGAGCAGCACTACATGTAACAGTTACACTGGAAGATTGCCGCAGGGCTGGTGCCTAGGACCCTGTGGAGTGCAGGCTCGGGACCGGGTAGAACTTGGAGATACGGCTTTGTGCCGACGGGTTGAGGCATTCCGACTCCCCGCTCATCCTGAAGAAGACTTCTTGCTCCTGCAGCTTCCGAGCAAATTCTTCCTCCAGAGCCTGAAATAAGTTGGTTAAACTATTAGTGATAGAGGAAGCTTGGTGTTGGTTTTGTGACTGTCACATGTACCTAGGCACAGTGAAAAGCTTTGTCTGCGTGCTATCCAGTCAAATCATACCGCACACGTATACAATCAAACCGTACACTAGTACAACAGGTAGTGCGAAGAGAAAATGACCAGAGCGCTGAATAGCGGCATGGTGGCACAGCGGTGGTGCTGTCTGTACGGAGTTTGCATGTTCTCCCCGTGATCTGCGTGGGTTTTCTCCGAGAGCTTCGGTTTCCTCCCACAGTCCAAAGACGTACAGGTTTGTAGGTTAATTGACTTGGTAAAATTGTAAATTGTCCCCAATGTGTGTGTAAAGTAATGTAAGTGTGCGGGAATCGCTGGATTCGGTAGGCGGAAGGGCCTGTTTCCGCACTGTATCTCTGAATTAAACTAAACGTGTGGTAGAGTGTTATTGGGGATTAGGATGTTCATATAGGTATGTTACAAAACTTACCTTCAGCAGCGCTGCTGTTCTGTCACTGGCCGTGTGCGCAACTTTGGCGCCTTTTGGAGGGGGGGGGGGGGGGGGGGGGGAGCGTGGTTAAAATGCGGTTTTCTCCTGCCTGCCGGAGTTTTATTTTCTCGGGTTGCTAGCTTATGCTGAAGATTTGTTCCGACTGCCGGTCTGTGAATTTTTATTTAAAACATCGCTGGACAATTTCAGCCCTGGAGTAAAATAAAAATCAGCTTCTAACGCCGTCAACGGGGACGGATTTCACGCACGGGACAGCTAAAGGCAAGCCGTTTATTTTACATATAAACGTGCTTCTTAGGATGATCTTAATCCAAATTTGACATTGCGAAAAGGTGATTTAGGCTCCATACGAACTGGCAGTATTTTTCCTGCCGATACGGGGTTTAAATTCACCGCAAATGCAACGTCCAATCGATCACATTCCACAAAATCCCACTCGCAAGATGATTAAAATGGCCATTAATTTGCAGGAACTAAACACTAAATTCCTTCCATTTGGCCTATAAATTCATGACAATGAGATTTGAGATTAAAAAATGATATTATATTGTGAATTCTTGTGCGAATGTTATTTGGACATTTAGGTTATTTAAAAATGTTAATCTTTTCTTAAGAAATGTATGGATGTTTAGATCTAGTAATTGAATTTTCTAATTAGCTACAATTAGGTAATTAACTAATTATATGCTTTAATTTCAGGTAATCCAAGTAAGATTGTTTCATATTTGTTTCAGAATGCTTCAATCTATAATAACTGAAAATGTATTTCAGTTCTCTTAATTTTTAAGAAAGTTGTGGGCTTTTGACTGTCCTCGATCACAGCTTTTGTGTTCAGTCAATGGAAAAGCGATGGGGAACAAGATGCTAATTTCCGAGTATGAAAATGGCCATAATTTTTTTAATACTGAAGATATGAAAGTGAATTAGGTGTCAAATTAAACTTCTTTTTATGCTTTATCTGATGGGATAAATTGCAGACTTGATTTTTAAAATCTCAAAATGTTGTAACATTGCTAGTCCATACCTTCTTGCGGGGCCGCAGCTTGTCCCTCCATTCCTTCAGCTCCTGACTGTGCTCCTCATCCACCTCCTTCAGCTTGTGGGTCTCGTGTTCGATCAGCAGGTGACACTTCTCATTCTGCACCAGCAAGGAGAGTGGACAGAGATGGTCAGCGGTCCAGGCCCCTGCCTCACACTACATCGCCCAAGCCTCACGCCAACACTGCATAAGCTTGTTCAGCCAGGGATGAGAGGTCAAGGGGGGTGGGGGGCACGTGTTGTTGGGCTGTGGTGAAGGAGGGGCCAGATGAGGGGGGGGGAGGAGGGGGGCTACATGTTGCAGGGCCGGGGGGCAGGCGGTGGCGGACTGTGGATATTGTGCGGCTGCCAGTGGGGCCCGGGTGAAGGTAGGGGTGGGGTACATGTTGTGGGGCAGGCGGTAGAGGTGGGGGTGGGGGTGCGACTGAGGTGGTACATTGTGGGGCCAGTGGTACATGTGTGGGGGAGGGTGTACAAGCTGCGGCAGCTTACCTGCAGTTGCTGTAACTCGCGGACGTTGCCATCACACTGGAGCTGCAGGTCCCGCATCTGGTTCTCGTGCTTGTGGTGCTGCTGCAGCCTCTCGTTTTTCTGCCTCTTCTCCTCCTGGCTGGCAAACTGCCATGGGAAGGGTTGGTCAATAATTATCTCCCAGTGCCCTCCTCCCCCGGGGCCCATAGGGCTAGTGTCCATCCCACAGGGTCAGTGCCTCTACCCCAGGGCCCGTGCCCATCACACAGGGCCCGTCCCTCTCCCAGGGCCAGTTCCTGTCCCACAGGGCGTGGGCTGTTTGCAAGTGCAGGTTCTATCGCAATGTTTAAGAAATACTTAGACAGGTGCATGGATAGGACAGGTTTGGAGGAATACGGGCCAAACGTAGGCAGATGCGACTAGTGTAAATGGTGCATGTTGGCAGGTGTGGGCAAGTTGGGCCGAAGAGCTTGTTTCCATGCTGCGTGACTCTATGAGTACAGTCCTCTCAACATCACAGCCTGCTGGACACTGCGGCCCAGTGGAATTGCCGGTCTGTTCTGGCTCAGTGGGAATGTCGATCTGCTCCTGCCCAGGGAACTGTGGATGTAACTGGCAGTGGTCCCAGTCCCATCCTGTCCTGGGCAATGGCCTTGCAAATCTCTTTACAAATCTGCCCAAACATCAAGGCCTCCTTTCCCCCCTTGCCCCAGCCCATTTACCCTCCGATCCGCTTCATTGCCCCCCCCTTGTGGAGCCGATGGGCAGCTGCTGGTCGGACAAGTGGGGTGGGTCAGAATGGACAAGCACCGGAACCTCACCTGCTTAATCTTCTCCCGATCCTGCTCCGGAGAACTCGAGGAGCCAATGCGCAGGCTCTTTTTGAACATGGCCATGCGGGTCTTGGCATCACTGCGTTGGATTTTGGGCAACCTGCCTCTCTCCTGGGTTTGTCCATTCTTCAGCTCCTCAATAAGACGTTGGTTGTATCTCTGCATCTGTTCCATTTCCTGTCCGCACATGAAGTATGGCGATTAATTTAGTGATACAGCGCGGGATCAGGCCATTCGGCCCACCGAGTCCTCGCCGATTCCCTTATACTAGCCTGTCCTACACACTAGGTTCAATTTACAATTTTTCCCAAAGCCAATTAATCTACAAACCTGGGGGTTACACAAAAAGCTGGAGAAACTCAGCGGGTGCAGCAGCATCTAAGGAGCGAAGGAGATAGGCGACGTTTCGGGTCGAGACCCTTCTTCAGACCCTTCTGAAGAAGGGTCTCGACCCGAAACGTCGCCTATCTCCTTCGCTCCTTAGATGCTGCTGCACCCGCTGAGTTTCTCCAGCTTTTTGTGTAACCCTCGATTCTCCAGCATCTGCAGTTCCTTCTTTAACAATTAATCTACAAACCTGCATGTCTTTGGGATGTGGGAGGAAACCGAAGCACTCTGGGGAAAAAAACCCAGACGATCCAACTGTACAGACAGCACCCGTAGTGAGCATTGAACCCAGGTCTCTGCCACTGCGAGACTGTAACCCCCACCCCGATTGGCCACAGAACAAGTGAAAGTGCCGCACAACCCCTATGTTTAACAGGAGAAGATCAAAGAGTGCAGAGGGACGGACGCATGCTACTCCAGCTTTCTCTGAATATCTTTGGTGTGAACCAGCACATGCAAGGGCGTGTTAGTATTGTGTCGTTGCAAACTGCACTAATAAGTATTTTTCAAAGTAAAAAGAACCTGCAAATGAGCGCGTTACGCCAGTTGAGCCCGTGGTAATACCGGCCATGCCCGCTGCAACAGGTGCACTGTGCCCAGGGCGGGTGCACTGTGCCAGCTGCAGTGGGTGCACCGGGTCCACAGAGTAGGTGTGGAGATGCCGGCAGTGCCAGCGGTGAGTGGGTGCACCGGGCCCAGGGCGAGCGCAGGCTGACCTTCTCGTGCCGTTTCAGCAGCTGGTGCCTCTGCATGAAGTACTGGTCCTTGAGCTGCTGCTTCAGGAGCTGGTGCTTCTCCTGGAGATGCCGCTCCTCCACCTCCCAGATCGCCGCCTCCTTCGCTGCATAACGACAGGCGAGAACCATCAATAACATCCCTCGGCCACGTCACCCGACCCCTCAGGGTGACCCCGAAAAAACACACTGGGACAGTACAGCTCCTCAGTGTGTCCGCCCTGGAGCGGATTCACTGCCGTGGACCAGTGACGTTGGTGTCCTGCCACGGGGACTATCAACAGCAGAGGAGTCTGTTCACATCACACCGCCCCTAATCACTACACCACCCTCCTCCCAACCGCTCCACTCCACACCAGTCTCCCCAACAGATCAGGACCTTGTACTCCACGGGCTCCATCTCTGTCCTCCCTGCCATCTCCCCCGTGTACCCTCTTCCCCACGGCCCCTCCTCACCCCCCCCCCCCCCCCCCATCTCTCTCCACCCCCTCCAGGACCACTATCCTGTGGGACCCCCTCTCCGCCCGTGTCTCTCCCCTCTCCTCCTGCCGACGCTATTCGTGCTCAGTCTCCTCCGGGACCCACCTGCGGCCCTCTCGCCCTCTCCTGCACCCCCCCAGCCCACGCTGCCGCCCCTCCCCCCAGCCTCACCTCGCATCATCTGCTGCTTGTTGTTCAGACACTCCCGTTCGATGGTTGCGAGCTCAAGCTTGTGCTGGTGAATGATCTTCTTCAGCGCTCCATCCAACTCCTGCTGCTGCTTCTGCAGGAACTCCTGCTCCTGGGGAGCAGCCGTGTAATGAGAAGCACGGGGAGGGAAGGAGAGACAAAGTCACGTACAGGTGGACACAGCGGTACGGTCCGGCCTGTTCATGCTGCCTGCCTCGAAGAAAGCTGAACGTTTCCATAAACATCCAGTCAGCCGGATGTCTGCCAGTGATCCTTACACCAGGGTCATTGCTGGGCTCATTCAGTACTCTGCTGATAAGCCAACAAAGTGCACACGTGTTGCTGGATAGACAGCAAGTCTCCTGGACCGTGTCCCGATGAAACGGGAGCTGCAATGGGAGCGAGAGCCCCGAGCAGGAATCTCCCCTCTCCACATCTCACCCTGGCCACCTCTCGCATCTACTGCTGTGCAGTGGAAAGCCCGGGGTTCAAAGCTTGGCATGTTGACGCCCAGCCGATCCTTGGCACAACGTCCCTGTGTGAGGAAGGGTTCAGGACAGAGCTGCTTCACGGACACATGACTGCAGGTGGTGGGCAGGTGGCACAGTGTAAACACTAGGTCCAGTGGACCGCACCAGGGCAGGGCAGGGCCTGCAGGCCAGGGACCGCTAGCTCTCGCTGTGTGGGAGAGCTCAGGGTGCAGGATGTAGAGGGCATACTGTTAATTACCCTCTCTCCACTTATTCCCATTTTATTACAACCATCATTGCAGAATACATCCTGGCTTCAGTTATCCACATCTTCAGTCATCTAACAATGGCAAGAGCCATTACTGAGCAATGTCACAGCTTCCACTCCAGCTGATTAAATGTGTCTGCTTACTGTGTAATCCAGGTTCCTGGTAGAGGTGTGTTGTAAGCCACACATCAGCTGTAGGCCAACGCACACACAGACTGCAATTCTGTTTACAGTTCAATGTTCCAACGCACACATCGAGGAGTTCAAGTGGGGTGAAGGTTTGGGGCCGAAGTTGATAAAGCACAATGTCAGTCGTGGAGTGAGTCCAGGAAGGCTGTTGGGCAGTATGGGGCAGTGGGGAGACAAGGGGCAGAGTGAGGGACGGAGGTGACTGCACACTGAGTGAGGGGGGCACAGAGGGAAGCTGTATCATGAGGGGTGGGGAGAACAGGGAATGTACTGTGGAGGGGGCTGTACTGATGACACTTGACCAATTACTCAACAGGCGCCCAGTTTTTTTCTAATGCAGGAAGCCCAACATTACTGCAGCTGAACTTCTGAGGACCAGACCGATCCCAGGGAACCCCATCTCCAACGGCAGGGATTCCAAACCCAACTCGTCACTGGTGAGACAGAGTCTGGCTCAGGAGCAGTGTCCCTCTCCCTCGCCAACAGGTCACTGTGCTAGATGGACCGCCTTCCCTTGGGTCATGTCGAGCTGCACACTGTCGCATTGTTTCTGTGCTGCCAGAGGAAGCCCCGAACTACTGCTCCCGCTGAAATGCAGCAGAATCTGTTCAATTCTCCATCGGCACAATATTCGTATTCCTGCATACCATTCCAGTCTGGTCCTCAGCAATAACCAGTAACTAAAGCTGCAGACAGTACTATCTAATAATCGCTGTCAATACTTATTCCATCTGTAACACACACATGCTCACACACTTCACTAAGTTTCATTACTTAGAAGGACAATATCTTGAAGATTTTTTAGAATGGATTAAAAAAAAAAGAGCACCAGTTTTTTTTAAATGCCTGGGTTCTACATGAAAAGCATTCGTCTGTGTTTTTAGCTGAAGCAGGTCCTTGGAGGAAGTCCACGTGTTGGGGAAACCAGAGCCGGCATGTGGTGCCCACAGTGTGACGGGCGCACATCCTTCCCCTGATACGTTTCTGCTGGAAACAACTGCAGGCAGTTGGGCAGTCCCAGGGTGTTTAAGAATTGATTGAAATCTCCTGGTAACCTGAGGAAAATTACAAGCAGACTGTTCTATGTTCTTTACAATCGTTTTTTTTTGCTCAACTTGTTTGGAATGTAAACAAACCCGTTTGAAAAGCAAAATTAAATTGTCAATGCTGGAAATCCCTCATTCAGAAACCACACCACACCTGCACACTTCAAAACATAGAACAGTGCAGAACAGGAAAAGGCCCTTCGGCCCACCACGTCTGTGCAACCGTGGAGTTAATTAAAATGAATAAAATCTCCCGGCACATGTGCTAAATCGCTCCACCCTCGTCTGTTGACGAGTCTGTCTAAATGTGTCTTGAATACCATCACGTCATCTGCCTCCATCACCATCCAGGCACCCACCTCCCTCTGTGTAGGAACGATTGCCTTGGACATCTCCTGTATACTCTGCCCCTCTGACCTCTGCCTTCAAGTATTTGACATTTCCACTCTGGCTTTCTTAATTTTACATACTGCTATTGGGTCTCCCCTCAACTCCCAACGCTCCAGTTTCATTAAGAACCAATCCCAATGTTGGCACCGTAGACAGATGGCACTACTATTGCTTTATGGCAAACGGCTCCCAGATTTACAGAGGCACAACACTAACTCACTGATGCATCCTCATACCTCCCTCTGGACTGCCCCTGAATGTTGTCTCCCAGACAGTGACCAAACTCATTTCATCTGGAGATCCTCCCTTCTCCAGACTCCATCTCGTGGTCTTTGACCACCCTGCCGAGGACCCACAGAAGACCACGCTCAGACCTGTTGTCCCTTTTCTTTCTTTTTCCCTCCGAGTCCCTTTGCACACCCCTGACAGGCCAAGATATCCAGAACCAGAAGGTCACTGCCTCAGAATAGGGAATCAGCCATTTTGGGTGGAGATGAAAATAAATGTTATTGTCCAAAGTTCTGGATTTCCACAAGAAAGCATCGGGTGTAACTGAGGGCAGACGCCACGCGGACAGAGCAGGCGCTGGGGGTGGCACACATGCAACACACAGATACACAACAAACCTGCCCATCACAAGGAAGGGCAAAGGCACTTACATCCTGAAGCTGTGCATTGGACAGGGTGCATGATGATAACTGAAAGGACTGTATCATAACCTGGGTGATGGCCTGTGGATAGAAGTACAATGCAGCTCCGTCTGCAAAAGGACAATGAGGCAACACACACACACACACACAGCTGGCCCGGTGAGCCAGCACGGGTGGCCACAAACATGCACAGAGGAGGGAGGTAGAAAGCAGCAGTGTGGCAGAGTGAATCGGCCATGAGAGCTGCGACGATTGGAGAGGGTCCAGAGGAGGTGTACGAGAATGGTCCCAGGAATGATTGGGTTAACGTATGATGAGTGTTTGAAGGCAATGGGCCTGTACTTGCTGGAGTTTACAAGGATGAGGGGTGGGGGGGGGGGGGGGGGCGCTCATTGCAACTTACCCAACAGTGAAAGGCCTAGATAGAGTGAATTTGGAGAGGAGTCTAGGACCAGAGGCTATAGTCTCAGAATAACAGGATGTGTCTTTAGAAAGGAGATGAGGAGGAATCTCTTTAGTTAGAGGGTGGTAAATCTGTGAAATTCATCGACACAGACGGCAGCGGAGGCCAAGTCAATGGATATTTTTAAGGTGGAGATTGACAGATGTTTGATTAGTATGGGTGTCAGCAGTTAAGGGGTGAAGACAGGAGAATGGGGTTGAGGGGGAAAGATAAATTAGTCATGATTGAATGGTGGAGTAGACTTGATGGGCCGAATGGCCTTATTCTGCTCTGAGAACATATGAACATGACCAAGGCTCCGGTCACTATTCAGATGTTGATGGAGATCCCACATGTGCTGCTGTCCAGATGCTCAGTAAATAGCTGCCGACGGTCTCACAGCCCAGGTCATCACATTGTAGATCTTATCATCGTTACATCCGCCAAACCCCGGGAATCCCCCATTCTGCATCCCCCACTCTGCATTTTCCCCGCCCTACATTCCTCACTCCCCATCTTGGTTCCTTCAACTTCGTGCCCTTGTATCGGACACGGCCTCTTTCTCGAGGCAGTGGGACAGCAGGGACGTCAGCACCCCAGACCAGTGGATGAACAATGCCACCGCACCCCCATCCCCCCCACCCAGCAGCTCAGTGAGCAGCCAGCCTGCAACCTGAAACCAAACGGATGCCCTTCTTGCAAAGGACTCGTCCCTGAAAACACTGCTCCCAGTGTGCACACACACACACACTGTACAATTTGCACCATCTGCAGCTGCATCATTGGGCATGGAGCCAGGAGGGAGGGATTTATCGAACCCTCCTTCAGAGCACAGAACGGTATAGCACAGAAACAGGCCTTTCGGCCCACCATGTCTGTGCCAACCTCAAATCCAACCTAACTAATGGTATTTGTCTACAATGGTCCATAACCCTCCATTGCCTGCAGCTTCCAGCACCTATCTAACCATACCTCAATTGCCTGCAGCTTCCTGTCCAATTATACCTCCTCCAATGACCTGTCTTCTATGACCAAACAAATTTTGATCCCAATTTATCAAGTCACCATGGATCTCATGCACCTTAATCCTCTGGATCAGCCTAGCAGGAGGAAACTTATCAATGCCTTCGTAAAGTTCACATCGCCACCAATTGTCTTTTGGATGATGACGACGTTGGTTCTACTACAAGTTTTAAAAGGTAGGTTATTAATCTGGACAATTATTCTTCATGTTAATGCCCTTGTAATGCTTTTGGACAATTTATTTAGGTATTGCGTCTCCTGTGGACCAGGGTATTCCTAATCCGTTCCAATGTCTAGAACTAATGAGTACTAATTGTTAAACCCAGAGCCCAGTCACTCTTGCCCAGTGCACCGGAAAGATCTCAACAGCACATGATATCTAGCAGCAGAAGAGCCAGTGATCAGCGCCAGTGCAGCACTGACCACAAGCAGATGTTTACAGGAAACAGACGTCTGAATTCCTGGAACTGAAACACAAAAGCACATTGCTGGGCCAATATTCTCCACAAAGCTGACAACCAAGAGACAGATTTTTTTGTATTTCCACCATCCCATCAGAAGTGCTCTGGTCCCTCGGCACCCATCACATTTGCTGTCAGAAGCCTCAAAGAGACCGCTTGGTCTTCTGGGGGCAATGCTAACCAAGGGGCAACAAATCAGTTGATGGTGCAAACGGTTAGAGCCACATGTGGTGGAAGCAGACAACAGGGTGACTTTTCCCAGTGTGGGCTCAGACCCAGGCCAGTGTGGGCTCAGACCCAGGCCAGTGTGGGCTCAGACCCAGGCCAGTGTGGGCTCAGACCCAGGCCAGTGCTAGAACCCCAGCACTTGAACTGTCCACTGCTGTAGTTGTAAAGCACTCAACAGACAAGCCACACGCACAGACATGGTACACAACAAACCTACCGCCCATAAGGGGGGGGGGGGGGGGGGGGGGAGGATCGCATCCTGACAGAGTGCATGAAGATTACGGAGAAGATTTTAATTCCCTGTCCCACTCACACTGACCGATCCATCTGTCACAGCGAGGCCTAATGCAAGCCAAATGAGCTACATCTCATCTTGTGTCAGATCAGTCCTGAACCCAGTACTGAAATTAAACTTCCGCAAAGGTGACTTCTGTCAGTGTCAGTTATCCTATGAGATACTGGGACTGTCCGTTTGTTTTTATTCCCCTTTTTTCTCCCTCTGGGAGTGGGGGACTGGCCCAGTCTGACCTGCCATGCCTGTCCTCCTCTGTATTTCACAACTCTTTTGCCTGCGTTCTCACTCTCTACCTGTTCCCATTCATTCACTGACCAGGCAACATTTACAGATTATCCCCATGGTCGCCCCGGCGTTACCCCGTCAGAGACACCAACCCTCCCCCACCCTTGCTGCACGTTAACACGCTTCTTTAGTCTCATTCCCAGTTCTGACCGAGGGTCACCAACCCGACTCAGTTTCTACTTCCCCACACGCTGCCTGACCTGCTGAGTAATTCCTCTGAAAGTTTGAATGACATCAGTAACATCCCAGGGCATGGACCTGGGGATAAGGGAAGAAGCCCGGACTGGGAGTAGAAGGTGGGCAGAGGAGGATTGGACGATGTGGAGAGGCTGGGGTGAAGGCCAGAAGGCAACGATGAGTGGAAGGTGGTAATTAGCGGTGGCCAGGGTTGTCAGGCAGGCTCCATGTCCCAGGTGCAGGAGAGGAGCGCAAGGCCGGGTGGGACTGGCAGGAGTGCGGGTGTCGGGCTGGTGGCTCAGTGGACTGGAATGGGTGTGGGGGTGGTGGGCTGTTGGTTGTTTATGGACGGAGGGAGTCATACAGAAAGCCGGCTATGTAGCAGCTTGTGTGGACGTGGCAAAGCACATCAGTGAGTTAACATCAGGTGTGTGTCGAGCTCCAAACAACAAATACAGGCTTCAAACAACTTGAAGATGGATCCCAATGCGGATGTGGTTTGTTATCTCAGTGACATTTGATTGCGGAGCGTTTAACAGCACGAGGTGCATGATCTAATTCCCCGCGCAGTGACAAGGCAGCACGCTGGCTGAAGTCAGCCGTAGTTTGTGACCATTCACCTTCGACCAGGGTAGCATGACCCAAGCTACACATCAACATACCTACACAGGAGAGCTAGTCACCACAGGACACTGCGCTGCGCGGTAGCTGCCAATAGTTATACAGACAATGAAAGGATTTCCTATCAGACTGGCAATCTCTCGTCGGCACAGGGAAGAGCGGAGTTGATGAGTAATGCCACTCGCGGTTACCTGAACATGCAAGGACTGCGAGAGCTCCTCTCGGATGCGTTTCATTTGCTCTTTTCTCTGTTCTCTGGGAAGTTTATCCACTTCATTTTTAACCTACAAGCATGCAGAGGGTTGGGGGAAGTACATTCCTTTTACACAGGAGCATTCAGCAGGAAAGCTCACGAGCCAGGCTGGGCTAGGCCCACGCCCTCGGTTAGCACAAGGTTTAGCAGTTAGTAAAGCTGGCAGCTTCTAAACCACCTGCTGCTAGAGATTAGAAGTGTGTGAAAAGGTGCAAATTAAAAAGGCCTACTTGAAGACCTTTAACATGCGAGTTTCTGGGAAGCAGTATTAGATGTGCTTAATCCTGGAATCAATCATAGCAGTAAATTCTGCCAGTTCCGGAGGTATTCTCCAACCTTAGAAAAGAATGAATTGCAGTGGCTGTATTGCGAGGAAAACAGTGGCCTCCGTGCAGAGGAACAGCAACAAACGGTGATGCGACGGATGACCCTGGAACCGCGCTGGTCTCATTGGGGGGGGGGGGGGGGGGGGGGGAATAAAGGCCAGAAAAGTCCAGTGATTCCCATGCGAATGGTGAGGGGCCTCATCTTGAGCACAGAGCCCTGGTTTAACATCTCCACGGCAGCAGTCCCCTCACTCTGCATTATGTTGAACTCTGCGAAGTGGGCACAGCCCGTAGGTTGCTGACTCAAGGGGATGAGAGTGGTCAAAGTGGGCGATTTACGAGGATGCTGCTGGCACACTTGCTCGGGTCAGACTCCATCTGCCATTTCCCTGGCCATTTCAGCGACATTTGTGAAGCTGGAATATTCTGGTCACCTTGGAGAGGGCATTGACCAGGACAGAGTGCCTCAGTTACAGGGAGAGACATGGACAGACTGAGTCTGTTTGCCTGGAAGCGGAGGAAGCTAAGGGGAGCCCTGATCAGAGTGTAGAAAATGCCGATGGGGATAGATGAGGTCGATAGTCAGAAGATTTCTCCGAAAGAGCTGTTTATAAAATTAGGAGGGCATAAATTTAGAAGGATCCAAGGAAGAACTTTTTCACCGGAGGGTGGCTGGAATCTGGGAAGCACCGCCCGAGCGAGTGGTGAGAGCAGAGACTCTCACAACATAGTATCCAGATGGCCATCTGAGACAGCATGGTGAATAAGACTGCAGAGCAAGTGGCCTGAGGGTCTGAGCTACAGGGAGAGGTTGGGTGGCCTAGGACTTATTCGTTAGAGCGCAGAAGGCCGAGGGGTGATGTAGTTGTGTATAAAATCATGTGGGGAATGCACAGCGTGTTTTCTCCAGGGTAGGGGAAAAAATTAATAAATCAGAGGGCATAGTCGGAAGAGGAGTCCCGACCCAAAACGTTGTCCCTCCCCAGATGCTGCCTGACCCGCTGAGTTACTCTAGCACGGTGTGTTTTGCTCAAGATTCCAGCATCTGCAGTCTCTCGTGTCTCCGTACGAACAGGAATGGTTTGGAGGGATATGGGCCAAACACAATGAGCTTCAATGGGGTGCCTTGGTCCCACTGGCAGAGTTGGGTCAATGGGCCTGTTCCCATACTGCCTGACAATCCCTTGTGACATTGGAAGTATTACAAGACGGGTAATCACTAAATAAAGTTTACTTTTTGAAGTGAACTGGCAGTGTTTTCGACAGCACATTCTCAGAACTCGCATGTTAAAAGGATGCTTATATTGTCCTGGAGAGTTGCATGGTAGAATCTGTAGCCATGTCACCTGACAGGGACATTGAAAGCCCTTTGGTAAATGCATTGCCTGGTGACAGGACTGCAGATTACACCAAGCTGAGCGTTTATCTGTTCCACTATTCAAGGCCAATCAGCCACCCAGCAACACCAAGCAGAGCTCTACCTAACTCTACAAGCTCAGCTCCCCATTTCAACATTCCCCTCCTATACCTGAGGCTTCTGCTCATAACAACTTGGAGCAAAAGAGGAGAAAATGGGAGCAACTACTAACAAAATTAGGTTAAAAGTTAAAACTACCAACTTCCAAAAGAAGACACCAGCAGCGACTAGGTGACTAAATCCTTACTGCAGTTAGGAGGCCCTGATGGAAGTCTGCCTTCCTTCAGTTACTTAACCACACCACGTTAGTAGATTGGAGAAGACAGCCAGTTACAAAGTTAAGGGAGAGGATAGTGCAGAACAACAGTGGAGCACAGTTGTTGACTGCACTGAAGGCATGGTGCCGGGGCGGCACGAGGCAGAGACTGCAGTTGCTTGGTGTGTCCACTGGCTTGAACCTACTTGGGCTGCAGAATCCACCATAGGTAGAAAGGAGGCAGCCACTATCAGCACGCCACCCGCCCAGTGTGGGGTGCTTCAGGTCTCGTTCCCTGACGGGGAGAATAGCAGTGACCGCACAGCGCGTCCCTGTCCCAGGCTCTCCTCTGGCCCGCAGCTTTGGCAGCCCCACTCCTCAGCTGGGAAATTGGCAGGGATTGGGCTGTGGTTGGCAACATGCCCTCAGAGGCCTGGCCGTGGTTGGAGGGAGGCTGTGGCTCTGCCAGTCTCTGCCCCACACCTCCATGCTAAGCGGCAGCACATCATTCCCCAGGGCCCAGCGGAGGTGCGGCCCAGCAGACTGGGACACACTGCTCAGACGTCACATTCACTAGTACAATACATAGGTAGGATGGGTAGGGAAGATTTAGCGGGATTTAGCCAAACACAGGCAGGTAGAATTAATTTAGATGGGTCAGCATGGACGAGTTGGGCCGAAGGGCCTGTTCCTATGCTGTGGAACTCTGTGACGAGAATTTCAAGTGGCTCTCCAACACTGGGAAAGACCAACAGAACAGAGATGGCCTTCCCGCCCCTCACCCCCTCCTCTGTCCCAAAGCGTTGCCCTAGTGCCAGTCCTACACCAAGCAACTCTGCTGCCTCGGTTATGGGAGGAATGTCCGGCAGAAGAAAGAGGTGGAGTCACCAGCTATTACACCGCCACCACACCGCACACCCAGAGAGCCGGCAGCGAACCAAAGTGCTCAAACCAAACAATGGACACGTGAAATGCACAGAAATCAAACTGAAATCAGCAACATCATCAAATGATAAAACATTAACAGTAACAGCAACAAAAACAAAACACTGTTGGACAGGTACCAGCACACTGCAGCAAGGTAACCACGCCATACTCTGGCTGAAGGAGGTTTCCGGACTTGAAACGTCACCTATCCATGTTCTCTATGGATGCTGCCTGACCTGCTGAGTTACTCCAGCATTTTGTGTCCCACTCTCGCTGTCAGCTGCTGTGAGGGGCAGCTGTACTCTCACTCCACCCGATTATATAAGGATGTGTGTACAATGCTGCAACTGCCTCTGGTACCTGTCCTCCAGTCCACAACAAGGCACTGCAACACAGCGTTACTTCAGAGGGCAGCCCCTATCATATTTACCTGTGCAGAAAGAACAGTCCCAACCAGCACTGGGTTAGACACAACTGCTCTTTGAGAACTTCTATGGTAGGTGGGAAGGGAGCAATGGTTGTGATGCACCACCTAACCGCGCTGAACCTCTGCCATCTGCAGCCATTCCCAGTTCTTTTTAATCTCACACTCTGTCCCACACTCCTAGGGCAGGTGCAGAGAGAGAGACAGAGAGACCGACAGACAGACAGAGAGAGGCATACAGAGAGAGACATGCGGGGAGGCGGGGAGGCGGGGAGGCG